>VZRI01003596.1:584003-629915 GCA_013397515.1 Upupa epops | reverse complement strand
TTACTACACATTTTTGTCTCAGAACTATTTTCTGAAAGAAAATGATAGCAAAGACATTGAACTGACTCAGTGACTATTTGTCTTCATCATTATGTTATAGAATCACAGAATCGTGGAATTATTGAGGCTGGAAAGTCTTCTACGATCATCCAGTTCAATCTATGACCTAACATCACCACAACCTAGACCATAGCACTAAGTGCCACATCCAGTCTTTTCTTAAATGTCTCCAGGGATGGGGACTCTACCACCGTCCTGGGCAGTCCATTCCAATGTCTAATCACCCTTTCCATGAGGGAGTGCTTCCTAACATTCAACTTAACCTCTCCTGGCACAGTTTCAGCACTGCCCTCTTGTTGTATAAATGATGTCTAGTGAAAAGAGTTCCTTAAATGCAACCTAGGTAGGTAGGAAATATGTAACCTAGGTAGAAAATTTTAAAAGTATAGTTACACTTAAATAGTCATCAGACTGAGGAAACTGTTGGATGAAAAGCTCATCGGCCATCAATGTGTGAGTGCAGCCCAGAAAACCAACTGTATGCTTACACTGCATCAAAAGACCTGTGGCCAGCAAGTGGAGAGGTGGGATTCTGCCCTCCTTTTTTCTATTATTCTTCACAACAAAAAGGTTACGGCCCTCTCTCATTTTTGTGGCTTCCTCTGGAGTCACTCTTAACAAGTCCTTGTCTTTCTTGTACTGGGGACCCCAGACCTAGATGGAGTACTGCAGGTAAGATCTCAAAAGAGAATCATAGAATAGTTTCATCTGGAAGAGACCTTTAAGATCATCAAGTCCAACCTTTCCCTAGCCCTATCAGCACCATGTGCCCCAATGCAACATCTACCCTTCTCTCAAATACCCCAGGAACAGTGACTCAACGACTTCCTTCAATCTACTGGCCACTTTTTGTTTGATTCAGCCCAGGATACAATTGGCTTTCTGGGCTGCAAGTGCACATTGCTGGCTCATGTCCAGTTCTTCATCCATTACTACCCCAAGTTCTCCTCATTGCAATGCCTTCATTCATTCATTTACTAAGGAACAACAGCAACATTTGTGGTCTTTCAGCATCAGGTGATGTATTTCCCAGGTGTTGAAGTGGTGGAGAAGCAGTATGAGTTATTTTCTAGCAGGTTCATCTGGTTACTGAGTTAGTACAAAGCAACGGCTATTCGTTTTCTTAGACATTTGGTGTATCAGTGACGTGCTGTCGATGTTTTGATATCAACTTAGCCTTCCTCAGTACATCTCTCGGACAAATCTGCACTCAGTCCATACTTTTAAGAATTAATGTTAGCTCTAACAAGAGAACAAATCAAACATGGACAGCTTCCAGGAAAGCTTTTTCCTGTTTCCATACAGCGGACATTATTTACAGCCTCAACATGTTAAACACAGTTAGAGTAGTAAATCTGCTTGTTCACAGAAAGAATAATGGGTGCCAAGTAAATAGGAACAGTAACAGGTAAGTATTTTATAAGCATTACTTTTGCTTGGAACACTGAGGTTAAATATTAACAAGCATGTTCTATTAAACTGAAAAATGTCCAGAGGATTAAATGTTAAATCTAGATAAAACCCCTGATTTTCAGCCTGACTGAGTTCCCTTGTGTTTTAATTGTATTCTACTCTCAAAGAATGGAGCAGCTGTAATAGTGGCAAACTGTTGCTGTTCATTAACATCACATTTTGGCTGTAGGTATAACTGCTTTCTTTCTTCCTTTTACACAGTTCACAGCTTTATTCATTCCGACCTTAGAAATACAAAATCATGGGGTAGACTAGGATGTAAGTGACCTCTGGAGATTGCCCAGTTTCAGCTCCTTGACTAAATAAGTTGACCAGGGCCATGGCCAGTCAGGTTTTGAATATCTTTGCCTCTTTTGGCAAGCAGTTCCAATAATTGACTGCTTTACCAGTAAAAAAAACATGACAATGCTTCCTTATAATTACAGGGAATTACTCATACTTCAGTTTGTGTCCAACATGTGTTTTGAAGGTCTTCATATTATTGATCAACATGTGCTATCAGTGTAGAAGCTATCTAAGGTGATTTCACTGGACAAATGAAGATGAAAACCAAATGGTCTTTAATGCCACTAAATAAAATGTTGGAAGTTTGTCATATCCCAGTGTGCTCTTTCAAAGAAAGATGCTTCTGAAATAAAATGAAAGTGAATCCCCCATTTTGGAGGCAGATGTTGAAAGCAAGAAGAAAAATGGTAACCCCTGTAAGTGAGGTCTATCAATACTTCAGGACAATTTATTTCTAAGTTTTTCTGTAACAGCAGGATAAAAACATTCTACCCAAGGTTGGTAAAGAACTTGACTAAATACTTAAACTTCCTTTGGTGTTGCTTGTTGGTACCGAAAACTAAATTATTCTCTTTGTGTTCTATCCCTAACATAGAATCATTAGGGATTGGAAGGGACCTAGAAAGATTATTTAGTTCAATCTTCCTGCCACATCAGGATCAGCTAGACCAAGTAGCACAGGAACACATCCAGGCGGGTCTTGAACATCTCCAGAGAAGGAAACTACACAACCCCCCTGGGCAGCCTGTTCCAATGCTCCGTTACCCTCACTGGGAAGAAGTTCCTGCTGATATTCATATGGAACCTCCTATGTTCTATTGCCCCTTGTCCTATCACCAGATGACACTGAGAAGAGCCTGGCTCCATCCTCCTGACACCCACACCTCACATATTTATAGACATGAATGAGGTCACCCCTCAGCCTCCTCTTCTCCAAGCTAAAGAGACCCAGCTCCCTCAGCCTTTCCTCATAAGGGAGGTGCTCTACTTCCCTCATCATCTTTGTTGCTCTACGCTGGACCCCTTCCAGCAGCTCTGTGTCCTTGAACTGAGGGGCCCAGGGCTGGACACAATTCTCCAGGTGCAGCCTCACTAGTGCAGAGTAGTGGGGGAGAAGAACCTCTCTTTATCTGCTAACCATCCCCCATACTGAACTTGTTCAAGTTGTGAAAGAGTGACAGTGTACTGTAAAATGTCATTTTTCACCTATTTAATAATCCAGTGCTAAAACATATCATAAACAAACAAACCAAAAAAATGCTAAACCAGTAAGCTTAATGACAAAAATGCTAAACTATAACAATTCCCTGGAATAAAGTAACGCTTCCAAAATCTTGCAGAACCATTAATGTAATTTCCGTAAATCATCAGTACTATTTAATTTAATTTTATGGATCTAAACTTCAATAAATGGCAGCTTCTCATAGATCTAAATTATTTGGATACAAAGTTAAACAATTAAAGTATACAGGCACTAGTTGCTGTCTTTAGTACAAATCTTTTAGTACAAATCAGCTGCCTCTGCCTTCTAAACTTTATCCTGCTTCATTCATCCAAAATGTTCAGCTGTGGAGTTATTTTATTTCCATTGTAATGAGGCTGTCAATGCACATTAAATGTGTTTGCTTTCCAAATCTGAAACAGATACAGCACTAAGGAAAAAGAGTCTGTCCTGTGTGTTACATCATCCATTTCTTACCAGAGCACTGCACTCAGTCTTACCCTATTGATTAGACCACTGTTAAAGAAGGTGAATCAGTTACCCATTTCCATTCTGCCTGCTGCCCTGGTGTTCCTCAAATCTTATTTAAATACAAATGCAGGTCCAAATACAATCAGTAGGTTTTTATGAGCACGGAAGTACAATTATATATAATTGCCAAACTCTAAACTGCTGTGGATGTTTTTATTTCCTCCCTCCCTCTCTTCCCTTTCTATGAAATAAAACACAGTTATGTTTTTGGCAAATGGTAGAGCTATCAAATTATATCTTCTGTCAGGTACAGGTATGCAGATTAGAAATGTCTACGAGTGACTAACTTCTAGGGAAATACAACTTTAAAATTGTCATGTGTGTTATCTACTTTGTTTACTTGTCATAAAGTGGAAATGTAAAAGGATGCTATGGTGAATTTACTCTCAGTTAGAGAAAGCAAAGCTCAAGTTTCTCTATAGTTTTCAAAGCTATCACTTAGATACAAGACATTTGTTAAAATATATTAAAAATAGACATTTTTAAGCTTATATGTCCCTATTTAATGAGTAGAAAGATTCACTCACTGTATTTGTAGCTCATCTCCACCCATTTTGCACATCCACATTATTATCCAGAGAAATAATTTCTTACATATCCCAATCAGTTCTTGCCAACTGTAGAGCAAGAAAATATGCAAGGAAAAAGTTGCAAAGTATTTCAAATTGTGAAAGATCTAATTCCAAGTTGCCTAAAGGTTAGGTTTGTAAACAGCTGAGTACAACTGCAACCCTTCCTGGACAAACTTGCTGTCTCAGAGTGAATATCATACATATAGATCATCTATCTGCTTACCTCTCTCATATAGATAAGCATCCATCTCACATAAAATGTGTGGGGACAGGAGCTAGGTGAAAGTTTAAGCTCTTAGTTTTTGTTGTCCTGTAGAAAATCGGTTAGTTCCATTGTAGTCCATACAATATGACTAGATACCCTGCAAGTATTCAAGGATGTACAAACAACAACGATGACCCAGCCATCCTGTTTCCATTAGTATTTCCAAAAGTATATCATTATCTAGGTATTAAATGTGTTAAGAATTATAGCCCTCAGTATTCAAGTACAAGTAGAAATCAATTATTGTTTCCTATTAAAGTAGAAGTTATGGACTGTTAAGCAATGTCTCAAATGAACCAAGATTATTACCAAAAAGAATGTAATGGAAAACATTCTAACTCAATATGCTTATGCGCTCTCAGAGAAAAAGCCGTAATCGTCAGTATTTCAAAATGATGTAGCATTACTAATCAATACAGAGGTAAGAATGACCATCAGATTATATCAGACCTCTGTGTAATGAAAACTAATGAACTTTATGGAGAAGCGACACATGTTCACACATTTGGAGATAGGCTGAAATAAATGAATTTGCCTCACAATAATCTGTAATTAACTAGTAAATCCCAGGCTGCTTAAGACTTTCATTGCGCAGCTCAGCTGCTTCTGTGCAATGGACTTCCTATAGGTCTCCAGTGCTCTCTAACAACCGACAGAACTTTCAGGGAAATACCAGAATTTAGAAGTGAAGATGGTCACTTAGCACATTTTTAAACCTCAAAGCAGTGCACATGAAAGCTAATTTAAATTAAATTTTCAAGTAAGATTTGAGATCTGGTAGTAAATGTCTTGCTAAGATTCAAATATAATAAATATACTGCACTTGTTCTATCCACTAATTAAAAAAATAATATGAAGTTGTTTATATAAATCCACCAATGGAGTAATTATTCCTTCAGTTTTAATTCAAATCCCACTTAAAGCAATTGAAAATCTCCCAGAGCCTTCAATGGAATAAGATCAGGCTCTTACTTGTGTTTTTAAATTTAGTTTTGCCTGGGAAAGAACACTGAAATCTACTAAGTGGTGACAAAATTAATAACTACCACTCAATTTTTATATATAAAGCCTTTATCTACGTACAAAATATTGCATAAAACAGCTCCGTATACATATAATTGCGGGAAGATAAAGAAAAGCTCAAAAATACGGCAAAATAAATTGTGTTCAAAGATCTGTCTGTATTGAATATATTATTGGAAGAATTCACTAAGCTGGCTAGTTAAACAGCCCTCTTAGATGCCTTCCATCAATCAGTGGAAGATAGAATTCAAGAAAGACACATCACCTTTGAGTTCAAAAGGTACCAAAAAGGTCACGTTATTTTAGTGAGCAAATGAGAAAGAGAAATTAGAATGAAAGAATTAGAGGATGTGATTGCCCACTTTTAGCCCGTAAAATGTCATATTCTAGCACTAGAAAAGGTAACCTTCAAAACGCTTCTCTTAAGTTATCCGAAAATTCCCAGCAGCTTATTTTTACCCTAAAGTTCAAATGTTTTGTTCAGATGAGGGACAAATTAATATGCAGAAAGCCTGTGCCCAACCACCCTATCAAAAAATGCAGGGTGGCTATTTGAACTCTTGGTGCACTGACACTCATCACTTCTGACTCTGTCAGTCTTATTCCAGAATCTTTTATCCCAAGGCGCTGCAAAGAACCTCCAAACTGTAGATGTGCATGGCAAACGCATTATGAACTGACTTCATTTTGCCAGCTCTGTAGTATAATAGTATTAGATAGGCATATAATTACATACCTATGTAATTACAGACTTTAATAAGTACATAACTGTAGTGTAATTGTCTGCTCTATTAAGGGTTCTCCTCACTTAAGAGAAAAAGCTGATAGGAAACCAGATTTTTCACAACAGTTTTAAAGAAATGAGATGCTAACTCCTTCCAGCCAAACAAATGGTCTCTCACAGGATATCTGTAGGAATTTTTTCAGACACCCTCTCCACAGGCATATTTATATGGAACCCCTTCAACAACACAGTCAAGTGCTTCAAAATTATTTTCCCCTCTTAAATGCACAGATTATGAGAGGACAGGGTAACACATGCATAGTAATGAGTCATGGTGTGGAATACTGATAAGCAGTATGGATGCTACTTCCATTGGGATGAGTAAGGTGGTTCCTCATAGATTCAGCAACAAAACAAAGTTAAATCCACTTTGCACCAAAATAGTTATGAATAAAATAATTCTGTCAATCCTATTACATACTGTAGACAGAACTATTTTTTACCTAATTCTCTTGAGATCTTCATAAGCCTGACAGTTCAGTGCCAGACACACAGTGCAGCACAGCCTCCCCTCCCTCCCTGATTTCCACTTCTAAGAAAAGAAATGAGATCTCACGCAGGTCTTTTTCTACTTACTCTTGCACACCTACAAAGCTTCAACCTGCTAGCACTAATTACTCCTCACTGGATTGTGGAAGTCACTGATAGCTTTTATTACCAAGAGCAAATAGCCCTGCTCATAGCAGACTTGGAAAGAAACTTCCTTTCTTCAGAACAAGGGAGCTATCCCTTGCCAAAAACCTAAGGTTAATGAAATAAAACGTTTAACGAAAATGTGTATGAAGTCTTTCCGTTTTACCTGTTGATAACTACCTTTATAACACACCATATCCATGGCCAGAGAACAAGTCAATCCCACTGCAGAAACCTGTAGACTGCAAATATATCTTTCAAAGCTTCCATTTGGAAATACAGAATTCCAATAAATTTTAATAAATTGTTGTTGAATCGCCATGTTTTGCAAACCTTATTATTCAAACAGAGCAAGGTCCTGAACAACCTGGGCTATGGTCACAGGCAGTCTTGCTTTGAGCAGGTTACTGGACTAGTAGAACCTCTGAGGACTTAACCAGTCTAAAGTAATAGATGATTTTACAATTCTACATTTCAATGCCATTGGTCAAGATACAAATATCTTTAGAGTTTACTGTTTCCTTAAGCGCATGTTTAAACTATTGAAAGGATTCAGTGACAGATCATGTTAGCTTGATCGGTTATTTTTACTTCGCTCATTATAGTCCTAAAGACACAGGGTGTGCTCTGCTGAGTTTAGCAGCATTTTTGCTTTCCTGAAGACAATACATAGGACAAACATGACCCACCTCTAGCTGTGGCCGTTTAAAGGTCATGTCATAAATGTGCACACACAGAGGGATGCCTGCTGGCTTCTTCAGACAACAGACATGGAGACTTCCTGAGTAAGAGAAGGACAGTAGTTGATTCATAAAAGAAATGTAGCTGATCTAGGCACTCAAGGTCTAAAAAACCCCAAATGAAATGTAGTTTAACAAATGCATATGCAGAATGCTACAGTTACACATAGACTGTAACACTAAAATTAATATTGAAGGTATGACTGAAAGGTCTGCAAAGAAGGGTCTGTGGTTTAGGGAGTGTTACCTGCATAGAATCAATGTTTTCTGTTGTAAACAGAAGAAAAAGTGCAACACATACTAAGGAATATCACATCTCAAATACAGAGAACAGCCCTTTCACACTACTAAGCCTCACTACACCAAGAATCAAACATCTCTAGGGCAGGAAGCAAATTTCCAGAGCAATATGGTGTCTTCTAGAATGTCCAAGGCTTTCACTAAGCTCCTAGAGAAACTGCAAGTAGTGTGTTCCGATGATAACATGTTCATTAGGTGCCATTAGCATCTGCTGTCTGTGTATCTCATCCCTGCTCTTCACATGCCTATATTCTCATTCAAGGTGAAGTTGTAGTATTTCCACTACAAATCTCAGCTGAGAAAACCTGTGCAGACACATATAGAATTGTTTTGTATCAGCTTGGTATAGACCTACCTTCCCAACAAATTGATTTGTGGTACAAAGAAGCACCTGCAGGCAGTGTGAACAAATAAAGATGGAGCATTTAACTTTTCAGTCTATTAAATGGCTGTATCTACACAGACTAGCGGAGACCACTGTATGTTCATCCTGCCTGAAGATTCTTAGCATACTTTAGAAGGTTTCCAATCTTTAAGAAGCAATAATTCAAATTTTATTACCAGTTTTCTATTGTGATGCTAAATATTTATCCTGATTGTAAGTTCTTGAGATCAATACTTTTGCTAGGGTTACTGATGAGAGTGTGAAAAACCATCTCTTGTTTATTTTTTATGAGACATAAAACTGAAGATGATCTGACCTGAAATCATTTTGATTTGTGCCTTCTGATGCTCTTAATCATGATTCATAGAATAATTCATCAGTTTAAAATGTGCATATTTATCCATTCCTATATCCTGACTTATAGTCCAATTGCAAAAATATAGTTCCAGGTCTTAGAGGCATTGGCCTCTAACCAAGGTAGCAATCTTCCAGTTTCTTCAGCACAACCGAAAACTGAGGCTGCCCTCTTCATTTTTATATAAATATTCATGTGTCATATAACAGTTGGCCCACATCACCTTGAAACTGCTTCTGCATCAGCAAAAGGGGATCTGGTTTGTATGTTGCTTTCAGAAATTCCTTAAGCAGTTTGTGAATAGGTTGAGATTAAATTCACAATGCAATTCCAGCTTTATTACTCTTGGTTCCCGCATAATTTAACTAACAGGAAGCTCTTTTTCCACTGTATGCCAAAATGAAAAATAATTGTAGACTAAATATTAGATTACTACAAATACAAACAAAGACTTAAATGAAAATTACCTGGGACTATAAAATAAATTATCAGATGCAATTTTGTGAGAGGTACACAGTGCAGCTGTAATGTGACAGTGAAATGTGACAAGTCATATTTTTTTTTCAGCTAACTGGGAAATACAGGAGATGTACAGAATGTTTTCTCACAACAAAATCTGGAGCTTAGACTTCTCATTTTTTTAAGAATCATTTGGGACAGGATACCCATTTGAGGGATAATGTTCTTATCCTTTCATCTGAAAATGCATTTCACTAATTTTTAGCACTAGTCAGAGACAAGGCAAGTTTGCTTATGTTGCCCTAGACAAACATGGTTCACATTGGGAGAACTGTGTCTAAGGAACTACCCACTCAGATCCAGACGTGAAGGTGAATGTGCATGTGCAGTTTTTCAATTTCCATTTTATCTGCTTAAAATCAGATTGTAGATTGGAATGGGCTGCCCAGGGAGGTTGCAGAGTCTCTTTCTCTGGAGACGTTCAAGATCCACTTGGACATGTTCCTGTATGACTTGGTCTAGGTGATCCTGCTGTGGCAGGTGGATTGGACTAGATGATCTTTTGAGGTCCCTTCTGATCCCTAAGGATTCTATGATTCTCTGATTGAGACTTAAGACACTGGGTATCTAAAATGAGGGAAGAAGTTTCAACTCGGTTGTTATTTGTGTTGTCTGACTGCAGTGTGGGATGGAAAGCTCCTTTTAGTTCTTACTGGAACCTGCATATGTAAGTTATGATTTGTGCAATTAGAAAAGCTAGAGTTATTAAAAAAAGCCAGACTTCATTCTCACTAAGTGCTAAATTGCTGTAAGACAATTGGAAAAGTAGCATGTACTCACAGAACCTTCAAAACAAACAACAGGAACTCCATTGTAAAAAAACTTCCCTGCAGCCAATATTAACATAAATTTCATGGTTCAAAAAAGTAATAAAAAGATCCAATGTTGCGTGTTATCATAAATTTATTCCATCTCTCCAACACATCCATCAGTGTTTTACCTAGTTCTACTTGGCTGTAAACTAATTTTCAAGGAAGGGTGAAAGTAAAAAATATCATCCATTACCTTAAAGTTGTTAGTTAGAGTCCTTAAAACAAAGAGCAACTTAACAGGCCAGGTGGCCTTTGGTTGGAGAAATTATTTCTTTCTCTCTCTGTCCTGTATTCCATAATAGGACTCAGCTCAAAATGTGCTTCCCCCCCTATTTTCCTCATAGTTGAATGTCTTTTTTTAAAGTGCTACCCAGGCCAACAAGAACCAGTGTGATAGGGACTGTTTACAACTATCAACTCAACTGAAAATAAGTAAATGAAAAGTAAATCAAAGCAAAAAAAACAAAACAGAACAACCCACAAACAAACAACTTACCTTGAAGCAATTTAAGAAAGTAAATTCTGTTTGAAAGGAAGTCTTCTATCTAGTAGAATTTGATAAACAACAAATATATCACCTCTTTGCACAAAGTTGTTTTCCTCTTTATGCTTTAACAAACCCATTTTTATTTTGTGTCCCTTCTGTATTGTTGTCTCAGCTTCCCTGAACAGCAAAACCTCATGTTAAACATGGTAAACCGTAACTGAATTAGCAACTCATCCCTTCATTCATTTGTGCCTTTACAGTAGTTGACTCTACATAGAAGATCACAGTAGAGGCAAACTGTAAAAAAGGAAGCAGTATTTTGTATTACACATATTCACCCCAAAGGTAATACTTTGCTGAGAGAATGAGTTCACAGATGATTATTTAAAATGTGGCAAGACACCCCACCAAAGTGTGGGGCTTCAGGCCACTCTTTCTGAAAAAATCAATCCTTGTGTCCCATGCCAGGAAGATAACTTCAAACACTAAAGTGTTCCTAATTTAAGATCATAAAATCATTAAGGATCGGAAGGCACCTAGAAAGATCATCTAGTCCAATCCCCCTGCCACAGCAGGATGGCCTAGACCAATTTGCACAGGAACACGTCTAGGAGGGTCTGGAACGTCTCCAGAGAAGGAGACTCCACAATCCCCCTGGGCAGCCTGTTCCAGTGCTCCGTTACCCTCATCGGGAAGAAGTTCCTGCTGATCTTTATATGGAACCTCTTATGTTCTGGCTTGCACCCATTGCCCCTTGTCCTATCACTAGATGACCTTGAGAAGAGCCTGGCTCCATCCTCCTGACACCCACCCCTCACACATTTATAGACATGAATGAGGTCACCCCTCAACCTCTTCTTCTCTAAGCTAAAGAGACCCAGCTCCCTCAGCCTTTCCTCATAAGGGAGGTGCTCTACTTCCTTCATCATCTTTGTTGCTCTAACCTGGACACCCTCCAGCATCTCGTTGTCCTTCTTGAACTTGAGGGGCCCAGAACTGGACACAATACTCCAGATGTGGTCTCACCAGTGCAGAGTAGAGGGGGAGAAAAACAAAGCATTCTGATAATTCAATTTTTCTAGTTACTAAATAATTGGTCTATCTGTAACTATTTTGAAATGAGTTGTGTTGAAAGCCCACAATAAAGAGGCAAGGAAAAAAATGGGAGAATATTTTTATGCTAGACTAAGAAAAATCAAAAATTTGCCTTTATGGCTTTTCTATGGGGAAAAGTGCATTTGCTCCTAAAACCTGTTTTCATTATTTTGATTCCAGGATCAAAAGTTTAGATCTGTTTAAGCCAAAGTTTGAAGAAAGACATTAATATCATGTACATAGGAAAAGGAAAACTGCCTAGATGTTGCCTGTGCTATACAAGGCTAGCTCTGTGAGAAATACCTTAGAGACAAACATTTCTCCAGACCAAGGCACTCCTCATTTTCTTTTATTTTTGAAGACAGCCCCAGTTAAGGCCCAACATAACCAAAAATATATTATTTACAGCATAAGAACTTTTGAAATTGACTTTCATCAAGTTGATTAACGCCACTGAATTTTAAATTACACTCCTCATTTATTTTTTTCATCTTTGGATTCCCAGGCTGCAGAGAAACGCTCTATCTCTCACTGTGTCCGAATAAAAAATAGTTAAAAATGTAAGATAAGACAA
Organism: Upupa epops; assembly: GCA_013397515.1. NCBI lineage: Eukaryota > Metazoa > Chordata > Aves > Bucerotiformes > Upupidae > Upupa > Upupa epops. The sequence continues at coordinate 617,800 of VZRI01003596.1, read as the reverse complement.
TTTCTTTTTGTACATGTTTTTGGAATTTTATTTCATCTTCACTAGTTATAAATATTAGTGAATATTTGTCCTTGTTCTGCAGGAAACAGATTTTTGGCCAAAAGAAAAAAAAAGAGCTGTGGCACTGTGTCTGAGAGGTGGGATTTACATGTTCCATTTTTTAATGGTTAAAACTGAATAAATCATTGAAATGGACACCTGCAGTTAAATATGAAATATTAATTCAACATAGCAATAAATAAAAGAACAGCATTCTCAGTGGCCCTAATTAGAAAGGAATCTCTACAATCTTCTAACACCACTCCTTGTACCTCACTGAAGTAATGCATTTGAAAAACAGTCTATTTTCACAAAAAACAACCGGTGCCATTAACTGGTCTCTATTTACTCAATTCTGAAGCAAAAAGAAAGATACGCTTAACGCCGAACATATAACCTCTTTTACTTACTCATTCTAAATTAACATAAAAGACACTTCTGCTCTCAGTATCACAGAATTCATGAGAAAATAAGGAAACAAAAGGCAAATCTGCTGATGGCTCACTGTGTTAAGGGGAGCTCAGCTTAATTTTGAAACTCCTTTACTGTTCCCTTGATTCTGCAGGTAAATTACAGCGATCACCATCCCATAATAGTTTACAGCAGGCAGACCTGTTCCTGGAAAAAGTACATCACTCCAGAGGGCTCCTTCTGAATGGCCCTAAAATGACTGTACTTGCCCTTGAAGCCACTATCACTGTTTGGAAAAATAGGGACTAAGGACAGTTGGTGTCAAACTGTTAGCCCTGATTTCAGAATCTACCCCAGACTCCCAGGAGTTGTAAGTAAACACCTCCTCGTGTTGATCCAAGGACCCAAATTATGGGAAATTAAGATATTCTGTCAGGTTTTGCTATTTCTTGCCACACTTAAGCATCAAAGCCAAACAACAGCAGCACTATAGCAAACTGAGACAAGCAGGCAGCGGCAACCAGATGCAAGTTTCTCTTTGCCATAAGACACTGAAATCTTTTAGATATGTTGGTATTTACAGCAGGTTGTACCCCTCAGTACTCTGAGCACAGAAGGTGCCCCGATGAATGTAGCTGCAGGGGGTTGGCAGCTCAGGTGGAGGTAGGGCAGTGCAGAACATTCTCCAAAAGTTCTAAGTATGCACATACATAGAGTCTTTCTCATCCTCACACAGATTCACCCTCCTGCTGTGCGTGTGTGCTACCAATAAACATCAACAAGCATCAAGGCCACCATTGACTCACTTGAGCTAAATCTAGTCCTTTACCAACAGACTATTTCTTCTTATGCTGCAGTTGACACATAAGAAGCTTTTGCATGTTCAACAAAACATGTGTTCTGCTTTTCAGTGATAAAATCAAGACCTCTGCTAGTAAAATACCAAGTAATGGCTGTGAGCACTCATACCTATACTAGACCCGTAAAATTGTCCTTCTGACTGAAGATAAATGAAATCGACATAAACCATCACTGCTGATGGCACTGAAAAGCTTGTTTTCTCAGTAGAGAGATGTTCACTGCAGAAAAAGAAATACAAGTATTATTATACCAGAGTTCAGCCAACAACGTTAACCAGTTTGTCTTTTGAAAATGGAAAGGATCCAAAAGAAAAGCCCTCTCCTAACTTGGTTATTACTGCAGAGTATGTAGGCAACCACTTTATCTGCCAGTAAGACCAGGATTTTGTGGCTCTGCACTTAGAAGTGATTCCAGTAAGATCACAGATGAGATGGCAGCAGGTGGAAGAATTACCATGAATAAACCAGAACCAGCAGCAACACAGAAGCCAAGCAGCTGTGCTTAGGTACTCAATGCAGTTATTCTTTCACTGCCAGATTAATTCCATGGGCATCCCATTGAAATAATTTTAGCTAGATGACTGGATTTTCCCCTACACTTGTCTGGTAAGTGATTTTCCTTCCCAGAGACACATTTTGAGTTTATTAATGTAAATGTAGGATAACTGCTTAGTACAGGCTTAAGAAAAGCTGGTAATAAATGCTAGAGAAAAGAATAAAGTCTTATGTCTCCCCCTTTGGAGGTGTTAGACGTACCGTAGAAGTATCTGATCTTTCCAGAATTTGCTGTCTGTCTGTACAGTGGTTTTTTCCCATTTTTCTTGTGCTTATCAGTCCCTCTTGTACTCAGACTCCTTCAAGAAGACTACAAAGAACCTTTGTAGTTGGGTTATTTCTGTGTCTTAGTCTGTCTCATCTACTGCTATACAAAAATAACCTCTCTGAAGGCTACCCTGGTGGTAACGTGTTACGTCTTCTGATTTCTGTTAACACGTGCATTGTAAAACCCTTGTTGCAAAGCCGACGCTAGAAGCAAAGGAAATATTGCACGTGGCAATATTCCTAACAAAGGCGAATCCAACCAGTGGGCTGCACTTAACTTCAGTATGAGCTGGAGATGGAGTTTATTGTTTTGCTAGAAACACAGATGCTGGTGCTTCATCACGAGTCTTTTTACCCAGGGGTGAGAGAGAGAGAGTGGGATTCTTGTAAGCAGCAGCAGATGGCACTTCTGACTATTTTAAAGCAGTCATATTAACAGATGCGACTCGGGATAAAAAACTGCGTGGATTTCATCTTTTTGGCTATGTGTAATTTTGGAGAGTTTTGTGAGCTGATTTTGTCACACCATGAGGAACAGTAATTAGAATTGTTAGGTATTTCCAGCCATAGTGTGGGCCCTTTGTTTAATTCTAGGGTGGGGTGTCCCTGCCCACGGCAGGCGTGTTGGAACTGGATGATCCTGTGGTCCCTTCCAACTCTGACAGATTCTATAACTTCTTCCCAGTGTGGGTGACAGGGCACTGGAGGGGGCTGCCCGGGGGGGTTTGTGGAGTCTCTTTTTCTGGAGACATTTGAAACCCACCTGGACCTGGTCTGGGTGATCCTGCTGTGGCAAGGGGATTGGACTGGATGATCCTTGCAGGTCACTTCCAATCTGTAATGTTCTGTTCTGTGACTTGGTCTGGGTGTCCTGCTCTGGCAGGGGGATTGGACTAGATGATCTTTCAAGGTCCCTTTCGATCCCTGATGATTCTATGACTACCAAAAAAAAGCTATAAAGGAAGGAAAAGCACTTCTAGAATCCTTTAAAGAATATCTTAAGTTGCTGTGTTGTATCAAGAAGACCAGAACAAGGACACAGAGATTGAAATTTCTCCTTCTGCCTCTCCCCCTGACAGTCCAAATTTATAATTTTAAATGGCTTTCACCAGTAAATATTGCGTCAAGGTGCGTTAGTCCATCTCTTTCCCTCTCAGGCTGAATTGTGACTACAAGTGTTTCAGAAAATGTCTTTGTAATGCAAAGTGATTCAAGGGTCTTAGCTGGCCCATAAAATTCTGAAATAAAAAAAAAGGTAGTGTTAACAAACCATCATTAATTTCTTCCTCTGGAAAAAAACAACTCAAAATCAAGTAAAATGTTGATTTTGGATTAGATAATTCATTTTCAATCCAAATACCAGCTCACATTTCTGTTTTTTGTCATCACAAATCAGTCCAGTTTTTATTAACCAAAGAACAGAGTACAGGGAACGTACATCCAAGCACAATGCAACGTGCTGAGCCTTTCAGACTTTGTTGCTCTTGCTCCCTGCCTTGCTTAATTAAGTGTGCAAAGAAGAGCTGACAGCTTGTTAATACATGACTGAGAGCATCCTCTTCCCTTCTAGCTTACAGGCTTGCACAGGACAGCAAATGCTGAGCCCCACAAAGCACAGGTCACATCACATAACATACATCTGCATGAACTTGGGAGAGGGAAAGAACCACAGACAGCTCTCAGGAGTATAAGAGAGTGTTTTATGTTCCATTAGTCTCCTTGATTTTTTTTTCACTTTATCCAGGAGAAACAGGCTTCGATGCTCTACCTGTACTGACATATAGCCCATTATACTGAGAAACCTGACAAATACGTTTGCGGGCATTCACACATCTCTCAAACCAGCTCCAAGGTGGTTTACCCAGTGTTATCTTTCCTCAGGAGCCTTCAATTGACAAGTCTACTGAAGGCAAAAGTGTACGAGAAATATAAGGTGCCTAGTTTGCATTGAAAAGGGGGTGTTGAGCATCTGTGGTGTTACAAGACAGGCTTTTAGGATTCCAAGCAGCGTGCCAGGGCTCTGAATCATGTGCTGCCCAGAAACAGTAGTGATCTACAACTCAACAGATAGAAACACCCTAGAGCTGCAATTTGGAAGCCAAAGTACACCAAGACTGAGGTCTGGAAAACAGGTCTGATGAGGAGAGCTGGGACTGTTCAGTCTGCAGAAAAGGAGGCAGAGGGGAGACTTCATTGCCTTCTACTACAACAACATGAAGGGAGGTTGTAGTGAGGCAGGGGGTGGCCTCTTCTCCCTAAGGACTAGTGATAGGGCTTAGAGGAAATGGGGTCAAGTTGTGCCAGATGGTTCAGATGGGATTTTAGGAAAAACTTCTTCCCAGAAAGAGTTGAGAGACCTTGGAACAGGCTGCCCAGGGAGGGGGTGGAGGCACCATCCCTAAAGATGTTCAGAAAATGGGCAGACCTAGTGTTTCAGGAGACAGTTTAGTGGTTGCAGGTTGTCGAGCAGACAGTAGGACTTTATGATCTTGATGGTCTTTTCCAACATTGATGATTCTAAGACCATTCTTTAGCTGTTAACTGCTTCACTGAGCTGAGCCTGACAAACCCACCTTTTCATCCTATTGAAGCAGACTTTTTTTACAAGTAGTAAAATGAGTACTAGTATGTGTTCATAGTAGCAAAGGTTACCTTAAAACTTGTAACACTTCAGATAAAGAAAATCAAGGAACCAGCTGGGTGCCACAGAAGACTAAAGATTTTTCATTTTGAACATCCTAATGAAAAAAGGCGTCTGCTCCACACATAAATCTGAGAATCAAATAAATTGAGAATTCATATAAACCCTCAGCAGAGAGCCCAAGAGAAACAAGAACCTAAGAGATAACCTAATAAATGAAATAAAGAACCCAAGTTTAAGTTCTCACAGATGGAAAAACTTTTTAAAAAGCTTAAAACACCATAGTATCTACTTCCTCACAGCCACTGTTATCTGAAAGAGAATGAAAGCAGAGCCCTGTAACGTGGCAAACAAATTTAAATACTAGGTACTTCCTTTTCCCCCCAAAAAAAACCCCCAAAATTAAATTCCTTGCATACTAAATCTAGACCAGAGAAATACAAACATCCTTATAGCTCTCTTGAATTTACTTACTAACATCAGTGACTGCTTAAATCTTCTCAGGGGTGTAAAACATCCAAGTACTTTATTCTTTCCCAAAGCATAAATGAAGCACAAAAATTTGTGCATCTGTCCTTTTATATCCTTCTTTTTGGTCAAAGACAACCCATAGCCTTAAAGCTAGTATTTATTGCCAGCATTTCTTGGCCCATCAGTATGTAAAAAGCTAAACATAACTTGACAGTGCTGCATGCTAATACAGTTCATGGTTAATTAGATTACCCATATCACTAACAAGGCTTAATAGTGTCCTTCTTGGGTTTGTTTTTTACTAGAATGTGTGTAGAAGATCACTTTGAGTGTTTCTAAGTGCCTCTTTTCTTTGCTATGGGCAAGTATACAGCAATCTCAGCCCTTTTTTATGTATACTGGGATTGGACTAGATGATCTTTCCAGGTCCCTTCCAATCCCTAATGATTCTATGATACTGTAAATCATCAGAAATTGCTCCATATTCATACTCAGAGCATGTGTGCAAGGAAACACTAGATTGTGGCTCTGGTAATCACAGGCTCAACCAAGCTTTCTAGGACTTCAAGCAATTTCTAGTGCTAGGGCACTAGTCCATACAGGAGTATGTGTAGAGTTCAATGCTACTGTTCAAAATCTATTTCATCCTATACTTCACGTTCTGTTGCCCTACAATAATTATGATATAGGAATGTATTTGAAAGAACAAAGAGGGCAGTAGCTGCATTTTTATCTGGATGCCACACATACTATCTATCTCAAATACTGGGAGTGACTGAAAATGTAAAGTTTTCTAGTGGTTGAAATCCCCCTCTATCAGGACCAGGACCTGCAAGCTTGATGCCTCCTGCAGTTGAAGTAAGATTCATAGAATACCAAGTTGGAAGGGATCTCAAGGATCACCTAGTCCTACCTATCAAGCTAAAAATGTAGTTTAAATTGGATGTCCCAGCAGCCTGTCAAGCTGGGTCTGAAAACTGTCCAATGCAGAGCAATTGACCACTTCATCGACAGGTTCCTTTTGATCAGATGATCTGTGGTATCAGCCACAAAGTTTCCTGCATTAGCTCAGTCTCTAATTTTTCCCCATAAGCTCTTCACATCTGCATTGCTGTTTTTCAAAGGCTGCTTGTTGCCACCAGTCTGTTCTTTATGCAGAGGGCAAACTCTGCACTCCACACCCATTCCTTCCTTGCCTGTTCCTCCTGAACGATTTATAGGCTTTGATGGCAAGACTCCAGTCGTGTGATGAATTCCAACACATTGCAGTGATAGTGATTAGATCATAACTTTCTAACTGCATGGTGGTTTCTGGCTTTTCCTGTATGCTACCCACAAGCAGTCCAGAGCTTCCTCTTAACAAAGCAGAGCTCAAAAGGAGACGCACAGCCCTCTCAAACTTCCAGTAACAAGATGTAAATTGAATCCATTAAAATTTGCTATTATCTGAAAAGCAACTCAAGACAATGTCCAACTGAAGGTTAAATTACACACTGTGTGATTATGACTTTTGCTCTGTGCATGTTATTTGCCTTCCAGCATTGTTTCATATCTTACTGTGCCCTGGCATTGAGCAAATGCTTTAGCAGTTCCTCGGTATTTTTAATCCTGAGTCCTCAGTGCTCTGTTAAGGTCAAGATTGTCAAAGAAGCCAAAATAACCATAATTTCTCAGTTGCCTTCTTTCCTTTTGCTGTCCAGATGCTTTGTGTTCTGTATTCCAAGTATAAAAGGATGATACAAAACCCCTTTTCCTCCAGTGGCAATGACTGGAAGGTTTATAGGGTCACGGAAGTTAATGCAAGCCAAGGTTAACAGGCATGATGGTCTGTCTTGAATTGTTTGATACAAAGCCCATGAGAGCTGTTGAAAAGAGTTTCAAAGATTTTCTTTTTGCCCTAAGTGCTGATCCAGGTCCAGTAATGATCACACTTTCTACACCCTGTTTATGTAATAAACAGACAAGTAATCTCCCACTAAAATAAAACTGCTCTATTTAGTTGGAGTTAGTCAGTCTTTGCACTGTCTGAGCACTCATGAATGATTATTAGAAAGACAGAAAGAAATCTGTAGTTGCAACTGTATGAACTTACAGATCTAAGGGAGTGAAAAGATCGTGTCAGTACTATTACATTTGTTATAGTGTTATATAGAATCATAAAATCATCAGAGATCAGAAGGGACTTTGAGAGATCATCTAGTCCAATCCCCCTGCCACAGCAGGATCACCCAGACAGGAGGTCCAGGAGGGTTTCAAATGTCTCCAGAGAAGGAGACTCCACAAAACCCCAGGCAGTCTCCTCCCAGTGCCCCATCACCCTCCCTGGGAAGAAGTTACAGGATAGGTCAGGGTTGGAAGGGACCACAGGATCATCAAGTTCCACCCCCCCTGCCATGGGCAAGGACATCCCACCCTAGAGCAGGCTGGCCAGAGCCTCGTACAGCCCAGCCTTAAACACTTCCAGGGACAGGACCCCAACCACCTTCCTGGGCAACCCATGCCAGGCTCTCCCCACTCTCACAGTGAAGAGCTTCCTCCTCACATCAAGTCTAAATCTACCCATCTCCAGTTTTGCTCCATTTGCCCCAGTCCAGAAATCCTAAAAAGCCCCTCCCCAACTTTTTTGTAGGCTCCCTTCAGATACTCTAACATATTTTGTTATAAGCCCTGTAATTGCCTAAAAATCAGAAAGAACTTTAAATATTGGCTGGTCATCTGGAAAGTAATTATCTTGTCATGCTCTCAAACTAATTTCTGTCATTGATGGGATATTTCTAGGCTTAAAAATACATGTCCTACAAGGCAGTAAAAAGCAAAATATTCAATGGAGTTTTCATAAAGGTTAGAGCTGCATACTTTTCAACTATTATAATTTCTTGAATTGTAAACTGCTTTTTTACAACTTGGGAAGTTAAGCAAAACAAGGCATAGAGATAAAATTCTTCAACTTGCAATCCCCAAAAGTCTTGCTCATAAGGTATTAAAGCCTGCCACCAAACTCAGTGGCCACTCCAGCTGTTGAAATGTCTGTTTATTTTTATCAAAATTCCACAAAACCATCACATTACAAACCACAGCAACAACAAACACCACCTTTTTTGACTTGAGACACTTTATCTCAGAATTATCAACGCTGAAGACAGTTAACTTTAGATATATTAAGCAAAATTCAGTCCCAAATTCTTGTAACTTCACTGAAGTGACATGAATTTATATAATCAAACTTACCTTCTAATCATAGAATCATTAGGGATCAGAAGGGACCTCAAAAAATCATCCAGTCCAATCCCCCTGCCACAGCAGCATCACCTAGACCAAGTTGCAGAAGAATAAGTCCAGGAGGCTCTTGAATGCCTTCAGAGAAGGAGACTCCACAACCCCCCTGGGCAGCCTGTTCCAGCGCTCTGTTACCCTCCCTAGGAAGAGGTTTCTGCTGATATTTGTATGGAACCTTCTATGTTCCAGCTTGCACCCATTGCCCCTTGTCCTATCATTAGATGACCTTGAGAAGAGATGCCCTGACACCCACCCTTGACATATTNTAGTCATCCTGCTGTTCACTAGGACCCCCAGGTCCCTTTCTCCTACAATGCTCTCCAACAGGTCAGTCTCCTATACTGGTCCCTGGGGTTGTTCTTGCCCAGATGCCAGACTCTACACTGAGAGTTGTTGTACCTCATTCAATTTCTCTCTGCCCATTCTCTGTAGCCTGTCCAGGTCTCGCTGAATGGCAGCACAGTCTGCTGGGGTGTCAGCGACACCACCCAGCTTTGTGTCATCAGCAAACTTGCTGACAGTGCACCCTAATCCCTCATCCAAGTCATTAATGACTAGATTGAATTGGACTGGTCCCAGTACTGATCCTTGGGGGACCCCACAAGATACAGGCCTCCAACTAGACTTGAGTAACTCTGACTAACACACACATCATCTTACCCAAATGCAGTTATTGTCGGCTTAAAGACAAAAAGAAAAGGTCTCCTCACTTATCCCAGTTTTCACACAGCCAAACTTTCCATCTTGGTGGGATATGGAGCCAGTGCAAGAAGAACCACTTTGCCTCTTGGCTCTCTGCATGCTGCAGTCTTTACAAATGACAGAGGCAGGAGCCTCGCAGTTTGACACATACAGGCTATAACCCTCTGATTGCTGAGTGGGAACACAGATGATACAATTAGTGGAAGACTTCCCCATTAACAGCTGATTATTTATTTGGCAGTGACCACTACAGCTTTGGCAGCAAAACCCTATTTGTTATTGATTTAGGTAGAAACATAATTTCCTCTTTAAAGTAAAAATTTGTATGAATAGTCTGAGGGTCCTAATTTTGAGCAGTAAATAATGCAACTCTTCAAACTTTAGTCTTGGTAGTTTGTGTCTCTGCCTCACCCTGTTAGCATACATTAGCATCTGTTGGTATATAAATAGATCTCACTTATTAAAAGACTGCTTTACCGTCTTATGGCACGCACTCCATTCTTGTAGCAGATGGAACTTCTTGCTAGTGATGCTGATCACATTTGTTTGCTAGTAGAAAGTGTAACACCATCGACAGAACAACAAATGTAATATGTGAAAATAAAATGAGTTCCTGTATTCTGCATAGGGATGTTAAAACTCCCAGGAGCCATGACAAGGTGCCACCTCAGATACACCTTTTTTTCTTTTGCAACAGTTATTTTTACAATTGCATTGCCAAAAATGTTTAAGCAGGGCTTTTGTCTTCAAATATCGACTTTCTTTTCTCATCCATAATGCTTTTGCAAAGGCTGTCAGAGATCATTAGAGATTATCGCTTTGGGATTTCCGCCTTTTTTTCCTTAATCTCTTCACCCCTTAAATAATACATTTACTTTATAAATCTAACAAAAGATCAAGCCTTTTCCATTTCCATGAGCAGCATTTCAAGTGGACCTTAGGCTTCCTGCTGTCTTAACCACAAAGCTGACTTTTGTGGTCTACACCCACATTTAGGTATTTCAAACTTACACATGAGATAAAGGTCTAAATCAGAACTTCACAAAAGCCAGAAGGTAACAACTCACGTGGAAATAGTGAGAAAAGTCCTGCTTCATTTTAGCTGTAAAATGATAGGTGACAGTACTCACCAGGTGCTAGGGATCACCTGCAATAGCTTAAACACCTCCTAACTTTTGCTTCCCTCTACTGCTAGAAGCCCACATCCTTCAGCCTGGAGAAGAAAAGGCTGCTGGGTGACCTCTTGTATACTTAAAGGGGCTGCTAAGGCAGGTGAGGCCAATAAGCCAGGTGGAGACAGACTTTCTAGTAGCTTCCTCCAGTGATAGAACAAAGAGTTGTTGTTTTAAACTAAAGATGTATAAGTTTAAACAAATATAAGGAATAAAGTTTTGAAGGTGGTAAGACCCTGACCCCAGGTTGTCTGGAGAATTGGTAGAAGATCCATCCCCGGAAACATTCTTGAGGATCTGAACAGCCTCTTCTGTTTGCAGATCATAGAATCATTAGGGATCAGAAGGGACCTCAAAAGATCATCCAGTCCAATACACCTGCCACAGCAGGACCACCTAGACCAAGTCACAAAGGAACACATTCATGAGGGTCTGGTACATCTCCAGGGAAGGAGACTCCACAACCACTCCACCCCCCTGGGCAGCCTGTTCCAGTACTGTGTTACCCTCACTGGGAAGAAGTTTCTGCTGCTTTTTATAGAACCTCCTGTGTTCCAGCTTGCACCCATTGCCCCTTGTCTTATCACCAGATGACCCTGAGAAGGGGCTGGCTCCATCCTCCTGACACCCACCCCTGACATATTTGCAGACATGAATGAGGTCACCCCTCAGCCTCCTCTTCTCCAAGCTCAAGAGACCCAGCTCCCTCAGCCTTTCCTCATAAGGGAGGTGTTCTACTTCCTTCATCATCTTTGTTGCTCTACACTGGACACCCTCCAGCAGCTCTGTGTCCTTCTTGAAACGTCCCTGCTCGCTGCAGTGGAGTCAGAACTGGAGATCTTTAGAAACCCCTTCCAACCCAAACTGTTCTACCAGTCAAAGTTGTTACAGTAATAAAAGTGAGAGCGCTGATCTTTTGCTTTGCTCGTGCTGCCCAGAATACTCTCTGTAAAACCGGTCCAGCGAGCTGTGAAGCTGTGAGCTAGGTCTGCCTAGATAGAATCTGCCAGAGATAAACAGCAGCCTACCTACCATTGTTATTTCTTAAAATTATCTTTATTAGCAAAAATGGAAACTTCTATTCCATCCCTTTTCCTTAACCCCTGTTCCACCTGTTGTTAATCCGGTCTTGTTGTTCAGACTTGAGAAGAAAAGTGAGACAGTATGCCATTTGGAAATGAATTCTTCTTAAAAGGGAGGGCAGATGCCCACCTAGCTCCCTCCCAAAATCCTTAATAGCTCAGCTCTCCTAAAAAGAGGGTGGATTTCTTCATAAAGATAATCTTGTTACGTGCATCAACAGCAAGGGAAAAGCAGTGTGTATATAATTAAGGTGCTTGCCTTTGACACTAATTCTGTACCACAAATTTTTGCATAGTGGTTAGAGACATTTCCTTTTGTATCCCATATTAGAGAGTTCAACTGTTCTTCCATCATCTGTCACATTCATTAAGTTTTACTGCAAAGATAACTTTTAAAATGGGTCCTAATATTTTGGTGAGGATAGATTTTACTATCCTATGCAACATCCTGCATCACCAAAGCTAAATCAAATCCATTTGTTAAGAAGACAAGACTAACTTCTTTAACCTGTTAGGATGGGCATCTTCTCTGTGAGATAAGTAGACAAATTTCTGTGCTTTCCTAAAGCTTTTTCATGGCTATGATTAGTTAGCTAAGTACTCCTTTGAGCTGAGGCACAACCTGTTTTATTGTGCAGCATGCAACAGCTCTTTCTGCGTGCCCTAATTCTGTCCAAATTACGCCACGCTACTAATCTCTACCTTCATTTAAACTCTTACATGTTTGTTTTTCAATTAGCTGTTATTGTATTTAAATGTCTTGCACTAGCATCTGTCTCTCGGTTTTAGGGTATTTTAGATCCTGGATTTTTCTCCAAGGTCTCAGTTTCCTTTGTGCATCCTGACAGAGTCTGGTTTTTCATTCCTTATGAAGCTTTTCCTTTGTTTCTGATGTCTAAGTACCTTCTGTCACAGTTTTTTGATCTTTTTTAGTTTCATATAGTCTCCATATAATATCCTAAGCAGAAAAGCCCAGAACACTCTGAAGGATTCTTTGCTATTGCTCTATATGCAAGCATTTAAGTTCTGATTCACACATTTCAATTCCGGAGACATAATGCATGCCAAGGACATACCAAGACTTTGTTTACCTTCTTGCTGCTATCAGACATTGTGCAGATAGCTAATGCATTTTCCTTAATCACTCTCAGGTCATGTTACTGCTCTGTTTCATAGCTGAGTATTTTGATTTGTGCTGCAAAATTTGCATTGTGTGCTTCTGGACCACATCTCCACTTTTCCTTGCACAAGGGATAACCATATCCTATTGAAACAGACTGGAATTTAGGACCATAACAGAGGGGTATTTTGCAGGATGGTTGTTACTCTCTTAGAAATGCAAGAAGAATTCTCAAATATTCTTACTGTATTTTATACAATGTCTTCCTCTCTCTTTTTTTTTTTTTCATTTAGGGAAATGCAATGATTGCTCTGCTGATGATTTGGAAATGAAGTAGCTAGAGGTGCTTGGGAATGTATTTGAAATAGGATGATAGGATGGTTTAGGTTGGAAGGGACCTCAGAGATCATCTAGTTCCAACCCTTCTGTCCAGTAATACTGATATTTTAAAGCTAGTGATGGGCTTTATTAGACTACATAGTGCTAAAAGCCAGAAGTTCACTATATATTTTTAGAAGCCCAAAACTAAGTGACAGGATGTCCTAAATAAAACTGCCCTGACAGAGCAACCATGCTTGTGCCCAGTGTAACATTCTGGGTCCTCCATGGCTTGATACTAAATTTCTACACACAGGAGTTATCACAACATCTTTCTTACCCTCCTCACAATGCATTTTCTCACACAGAAGGATCTCAACAATGAGCTAGAGCAATACTCTCTATAAGGTGAATTCTGTGCATGAGCTCCCTGAATACTGAACATGAGCAACCCTGTGACACTGTAGCCTAAAATAATTCCAGAATTCCAGTTCTTGGAATCATTTACTTGTCACTGTGGTTTCAGTCCGTCTGGGATGGGCAGAAAGCAAAGGCAGCTCAAGCACACAAAAGAACGAGTGACTCTTCCCTTCTAAATGGCAGCCTGCTAATTTGTCCCTCACTTTCTGAAGCACCAACATAACCAGAAGAAATCAGGCTTCCACTTGAGTTCCGAGGCAGCAAAACAAAGCATTTAGGAACAGCATGTGAATTGGCTGAGCTGTTAGGTCACAGAAACTGTTCTGTTTGCAGAACACCCATTCAGAACCTCATTACTCCAAATGAGCTCCACCTGCACTCCATTAGCACTTTTTTCTGCTCCCTTTCCCCCCTTTTTTCCTTTATTTTCCTTGTTTCATTCCCCACACATACACACTTTTCCCCCTTTTCACCTTTTTTTCCACCTTTAATTCTGTTTAAAGGAATATTTTTCATCTTACCTAGAAACAAATCTGTGAAACAGTGCTTTCTTAATAGAATTACAGAATAATAGAATGGCAAGTTTGGAAGGGACTTCTGGAGTACATCTGGTTTGACCCTTATGTTAGAGGAGCTGCTTCTACATCATATCCCACAGGAATATGTCCATGAGGGTTTGGGATCTCTCCAGAGCTGGAGCCTCCACAACCTGTTTGAGTCGCCTGGGCCAGGGCTCTGCCACCTTCAAAGCCAAAAAGATTTTCAGGTGGAACCTCCTGTGTTCTAGTTTGTGTGTTCCCCCCAAAGGGCCTGTTGCCCTTTGTCCTCTCACTGGGCACCACTGGGAAGAGTCTGGCCCCATTCTCCTAAGCTTCAGCTATTGCTCAGGATCAATCAGATACCCTCTTGGTCTTCTTCTCTCCAGCTGAACAACCTCAGCTCTCCCAGTCTGTCCTCCAGACTCCTGAGCACCTCAGTGGCTGCACAGGACTCTGTCCAGTAGTTCCCTGACCCTCTTGAACTGGAGAGTACAGAATTGGATGCAGTACTCCAGATGCAGTCTAACCAAGGCAGAGCAGAGCAGAAGCCCTTTACATCCTGTGGAGCATCTTCACTGAACCAGCTAACCCCCAAAATCTGCTAGGAGGGAAAGTGCCTGCTCAGATCTTTGAGGCAAGCAGACAAATAACCCCAAAGTCTTAGAGGTCCTAGTGTTAGATAGGCAAGTTTTAATTAAGATTTAGATTAATCGTGGGTGAAACATGTAGTTGAGAATTAAAAAAAGCTGTACATAAATTACTGATTCATTGTAAGTAATAGGGTCAGAGGCAGATATGTGTCTGTCTCCTGACTGTGCTCAGCTCTCAGGCTACCCAGTATTATTCAAATTCTGGACAGGAAATATGAGGAACCGATTCCTTAGCCCTGATTCTTTAAATGAAGCGAAGGATATTGAACAAACAAAGTCAGGAACCCAAGGGATGACCCCCTCTTTGAGCAAGTCATTGTTGTCCTAGAAATTATGGAAAATTAAAAGATCAATACTTTGACTTCCAACAAATAGTTAATGAACAGTGATCATCAGATGTATTTTCATCCCACCTGATTTTCCAAACATTCGTGGGGATGCTAACAGACAATATTGTTGTTTCTCACCTCTCTACTGATTTCTTACCCCTAGAAAGTTTGTCCTTTCACAAGACCTTGCCTATGTCATTGTTTCTGTCCTACTCATTCATGGATCTTTACAAACAGGACATTGTTCTAATAAAAGCAACATCAATCACAGCAGTCTTTGACCCACCTGATTAGGACTACAGGTTTAAATATAACTGCATATAGCCTCGATGACTATCCAACTACCAAGTTACTCATTATTCTGTGATTGTGAAGTCATACAGGGACCCCTTCCAAGATCTTTCCTTGTGAGAGATTAGTCAGAGCCAGTACAATCCCACTGAGATATCTCAGTCTTAGATAAATAAACATTTTACAGATGCCAGCATCACCCTACTGACAAAGGATTCTTGTGCAGCTCATCTTGAATGTAATCACATCCGAAGGACTTGTGAGAGAGAGGAAAAAGACTTCTCTCAGAGAATGCATTCAGGCATCAGCTACTCAGGTTAGTGACTGCTTTGTAAATTATAACGGTTAGCAAAACCATTTCAATTGTTTTCCTTAAACCTGGAGTCAAACTCAGTTTTGAGAATCTTTCAGTGCAGAAGTGACAACTATTTTTGTCATCCATGTAGAGCTCTACGTATATTTTACTAGTTAGATTTTTACCCTAGTCTGAAATACTTTTATTACACGTACAGAAATTCATTCCTACAGGTAAGTGACAAATCTGCCAATCAGTGCAAATTATATCAAATTATATGCAGTGGTTTATATATCTTGATTTTTGGCACCACCAAGCAAAAAAATATTTTACTTTGAAGCAGAGGGGACCCATGGCATCGAATAATAGAAAAAGAGCCAAAGGGCTTATTAAATTTGACACCTAATCTTTCCATCAAGCTTATAAAAATAAGAGTGTTCTGTAGTAGTGGCCTAGAGCATCAAAGAAGCAGCACAGCAAGATGTAGTAGTGTTCTGAGGCACTGCTGTAGAAATACTGTTTTAATATAAATGCTGAGAAGACAGTTCTTATTTATTCTGCCATACAAATGTGTTGTTATCATGGGCCATGCTGGAAAGCTGCTGCACTTCATACCAAGAGTATGAAGCACTGGCTGCAAAGAGGTTAAAAAGCTGATTAGAAGGTGCTTCACTTAAAAGTAGGAGACTAGTGTAGTGGCAATAAGATTTGTGTCACTGATTTAAAACAATAGTAGAGACACTATTGCCAAGTGCCAAGCCATTAGCCGTGTAAAAGTGGCTGGGTTGTTTAATGACTATGGAAAGTCCAAAGCAAGAGTACCACGTATTCAACTCAGCCACTCAGAGGTCTAAAAATGCCCTCATCATCAAGAAGACTGTGGTAATGGACGCCTATCTGCAATAATGTTCTTGTGAAGAATAAAGCCAGGAGGTGTCCAGTGTAGAGCAACGAGGATGATGAAGAAAGTAGAGTACCTCCCTTATGAGGAAAGGCTGAGGGAGCTGGGTCTCTTGAGCTTGGAGAAGAGGAGGCTGAGGGGTGACCTCATTCATGTCTGCAAATATGTGAGGGGTGGGCATCAGGAAGACACCTCTTCTCAAGGTCTAGTGATAGGACAAGGGGCAATGGGTGCAAGTTGGAACATAGAAGGTTCCATATAAATATCAGCAGGAACTTCTTCCCAGTGAGGGAAACAGCATTGGAACAGGCTGCCCAGGGGCGGTGTAGAGTCTCCTTCTCTGGAGGCATTCAAGACTCGCCTGGATCTGTTCCTGTGCAACTTGGTCTGGGTGATCCTGCTGTGGCAGGGGGATTGGACTGGATGATCTTTTGAGGTCCCTTCCGATCCCTAATGATTCTATGATAATCTAGGTGCTGTTACCCTTGAACAAGGATGTCTGTTGGTCCTTCTAGCACAGTGTTACTCTTGTATAAGGAGCCAAATCACAGCCCTTCCTGTTGTTTTACCTTCAATTCCATGGCAGGAAAGGAAAAACCACATGGACTGTGTATTTCTGTCCAAACAACCTGTCTGTATCCCCTTTCAAAGGCCTCAGTGGCTTTTAAGATTCTGTCCCAAGAGCAGTCCTAGGAAGCCAATTCCCATCTTGGAGCTCAGATCATTGCTGAAGCCTCAATGACCACATGTTGTAACGCATTATGTTCTGTTTTTAATCACCTTAGACTTTTAAACTGATAGCCCTTTTTTCCCTTTATTTTTAATTGGTACATAAAGAAAAGCTTTTATTTATTTTACATTTAGTTTACAGAAAAAGACCTTTCTGGTACCTACTGCTTTGCCTCACAGTGTTCCTCTGTACCCCAAGACTGGCAGACTTGGCCTTTCTCAAGGGTTTAGGAACTGGATGTTTATTTACCAGCTGCAATCTGAAACATTTTCTGGGAAGATGGTGATGCCTGTGGTGAAGGCTTCATTCTCCTCATCTGTGGGGATTGCTTGAGTCTTTTACTAATAATGGACTTCTTTTCATTAATAATGGTAAAAACATCTGAACTTTAGGGTAACAAAGTGGTGAAAAAGTTTATCTAATTTCAACTCGTGGTACTTATGAAAGGCTGGACTTCTGCCACACTGTTCAGCACACTGATGCCATGTTAATCTAAATGTTTTAGTTAATTTAAACTGTGTTTATCAAGATTTTAATTTTAGTACCTTAAGTGGGCCAGATGCTTAGCTGGTTTAATCCCTGTACTTCTGTCAAAGTCAATTAAACTGATATAATACCAGTGCACTGTGCTATTATCAATCTGTGATCAGGAAAAACCCCCTCTATTTTCACTGAGGATGGAGATAAGACTCCTTCATTTCAAAGGCTTTCTATTTTTAACTGTGGCTCTCTTATTTTCTTCCTTCTTCATGGATGAATTTTATGAGCCGCTGGATCTGTCAGCCAACATAACAAATTTCTAACTCTATCTCTGCTAATTTCTGGAGATAGCTCAATGTACATAAGTGCATAAATTGCACAGGTAGTGCATTTGATAGCAATGCTTTCCCCATTCTAATTTACCCTAGTCTGAAATGTATGTACCTGTTTGTACACGTACATGTGGTTTAAAAAAGCAGGACTGAAGAGAAATTTGAGCAGTCACACTTTCACTGAAGATAGAGATGAGATACCCATTGCAAAGAAATTAGTGCTTGTGACACTTCTTTTTATTCTTAGTATTTTCTATACAGCTGGCTCCTCACATGAAGCCTCAGCTTCTAAACTGCTGCCCCATTTCCCCCTATGGGAACAACATCCTAATGAACAACCTCCTCGTGGAAGAAATGTTTGAACAAGAAACACAGGAAAAGGATTTTCTAAGCTTATTCAAGACAGGCAGATGGTTCTTATAGTGTAGCACAGGAAACACTACAGGATTAATGAAGGCTATTATTTGTCAAGTTCTACTAATAAAGATGACAAAAAGCATTGAAATTGATCCAACCAAATAGTTGCAGAAATACATTTATGTTACAAACAGCACCTTGGTTTTGACCTTAACCAAGTTCAGCATAGTGTAACGTACTGGCTCCATTGCATGTTCTAAACTCTGAGCTGTGAGACTTCACAGCAAAAACAGAGGACCGAATAGGGAACAAGATGCTTATGTACTTTAACTGAAGGATCCAGTCCTTCCTGGATGGAGATGAGAAATGAAGAGGTTGAAATATTTCCGTAATTCTAGAAATTTCCTGATTATGAAGACAGTGCTGGTTAAAAATAAAAAAGATGTGGGAGAATACATTCATTTAAAAAATAAATATTAAAATATTTTAAATTGTTTTAAAGAGTGAAATCAAAATTATGAGTGTCATGGTAGCTCTTATTTTGGTTTGTTCTTTGGGGTTTTTTCTCCAGAATCCCAATCTCCTGACTGTCAGTCAGTAGCAGACAAATACTATTCATTGTCTGCTGCCTTACAGAGAAAACCCTTTTGCTATATCCTACCAGAAGGAATCTGTGTAGAACTGACCCAGGTCTGATACAGGTGAGTGCAACCTGTACCAACCTTGCTTCCCTTGAGCCAAGGAACCACCAAATCACTGTCATGATGACTATGTACATGCCTTTGTGCCGCATTCCATTAACTTGCATACCTGCTGGGTGTTGTGCTATTAAATGTCATTCTCATGAACTATGACATTGAACTCATGCAGTATCAGGCACTCTGAATTGGAAAATTCTGAAATTAAAATGAACCTTACTACCACCTCTGCCAAGTCTGTAACCTACCCAAAGGTAACCTGCACAAAGGGAAAACACTAGATTTTCAAGTCATGAATTCTCTGCTGCATCTTCCTCTCTCAAAAGCAGATGGAGAAAAAAGAGCTGTATCTTACACTGCATACCATGTCACAATACACAGTACAGGAAGGACAAGGACCTGACAGAGTGGGTCCAGAGGAAGCCAGGAAGATGATCATGGGGCTGGAGGACCTCTCTTACAAGGNAGAAGGTCTTTAGCAGGAGGGGTGGGGGGTGGGGGTGGGTTGAACACTGGAACAGGTTGTCTAGGGAGCTAGTTGAGACCCCATCCCTAGAGATACTCAAGGTAAGTCTGGACAAGGCTCTGAGCAACATAATTAGCTGAGGATGCCCCTGCTTACTGCAGGGGGATGGACTAGATGACCTTTAGAGGTCCCTTCCTAACCAGGCCATTCTATGATTCTATGATTCTATGATTTTGGTCCTTTATCCTTATAGTAATTGTCATAGTTCCTCGTAGATCCACTATACTTTGGTATTGGACAGATATTATCTTACACACCTATGCTGGTCTTTATTCCATGAGGATTTCAGAATAGAGGCAAATTAACAAAGATTACATTTCTAAGGGAAAATTCTTTGTGTTTCCTACAGTGAACTGAACATATAAAGAGGACCCCTTCTCTCTTGACTTTGTAAGTTCATTGCCTACCCTGACAATATATGGAACAAGCTTAACTATTGTTTTCCCCAAATAATATTTTTAAAGTAAACTAGGACAGAAGCTTATTTGTGTATAGATTTTGGCCACAGCTCAGGAAAGCACTCAGGCATATTCTGGATCCATTTCTCTTCAAGACAGCATCTAAGTACCTGAGCAATGAGAAACACACAGGTAAGCGTTACGAGAAGAATTAGACAATCTGAACTGAACAAAAGTCTCTCTTCATCTACCTACAATTTAATCTAGAAAGTCAATCCAACCTTCTGTTTTTCTCACCTCCCTTCTGTCAAAGAGAAGGCACAGATGAAGCTGCTTGTCAGTGATGCTGGTGATGTCTCTGTGGAAATGTATTTTGAAAAGGGCAAAAATTCTGGTCAGGCAGAGAAGCAATGGAAAAAGGTGTGAGAAACAGCTCTGTAGACACCAAGGTCAGTGAAGAAGGAGGAGGTGCTCCAGGAGCCAGAACAGAGATTACTTACAAATATTACCTTTATGAAGATACTTTACTGAAAGAAGTTTTAAAGATACTTTTCTCAAGCTACTTTAGACATCAAAGTTTAAATATTTGTGATTGTTGAGGAGGGAGAGTGCTTAAATACTTACCTCCAGGAAAGCTGGGTTTTTTGACCAAAATGAGATTGTATTTAAAACTCACCAGTTTATTGTCTCTGTAGTGACATCTTTTGGCACATCTTTCAATCACACTGGAGATTATCTGAGTAGGATGAGAACAGCTTTGGGGTAGAAGTAGATTTTCATAAGGAAGCTGATAGGATCACTCTGTATGTTCTTTAGTTAACTAAAATGGAAAATCCTATAGAAAACTTGTTAGGATAATGGTTTAAATTTTCCAGCACTGCAAGATGTTGCAGGTGATGACACAGTAATTACTGTGCAATGAGAACATTAAAAACCAGCATAACTTAAAATGACTTAATTGTTCCAACTGCTGATTTGAGAACGGAAAATACTCCCAGCACTATTATAAACAGTGGATACATTGGCAGACTTGGCAGAAGAGTCCTTCTATGCTGCTTGCCAACATTACAGCCCTACAGGAAGAGAAATAGTTTAAGCCACTGTAAAGTGCACCAGAATCACCTGTGACCAGCATAAAATACTTATTTATTAGGCACCTTTTTATCGGCTGCTGCATATGGTTTCTTGCAGATCGTCTACATGCAAACACGTGGGATGAATAAAAAGCAGTGCTGAAACAATGGGATGCTAAAAATATTTGAGAGATATTTATCTTGTATTTCTATGGAAAAATCAACATTTGTAAAACCTTAAGGTCTGGTGGTCATCAGTACAGGTTGCTAATTTCATTTCTTCACAGGCTTCTAAAAATAAAGAAGTCTTATAGCAAGAAGAATTGGAAGAAATGGAAGGTTTGAGCCTACCTTTGTTTATTCTTCCTTAATGACAGGTTTATATTATATACAGGTAAAATGCCATCCTTAAATAAATGTACAATTGAAACTGACTGCAAGTTGTCATGAAATTTTGTCACAGATTCCTAGAATGGTTCATGTTGGAAGGGACCTTAAAGATCGTCTAGTTCCAACTCCCTGCCATGAGCAGGGACACCCCACCACTAGACCAGGTTGCTTAAGGACCTATCCAATCTGTCTTTGAACACTTCCAGGGAGTGGAACACACAACCTCCCTGGACAACCTGTTCCAGTGTCTCACTGCCCTCATTGTGAAGAACTTCCTTCTGACTTTCAGTATACACCTCCCTTCTTCCAGTTTGAAACCATTCCTCCTGGCCCTACCACTCCAAGCCCTTGGAAACAGCCCCTCCCCAGCTTTCCTGTAGACCCCTTCAGGTACTGGAAGGCTGCTGTAACATCTCCCTGGAGTCTTGTCATAAATTGCCCTATAGAAAGTGAAGATGAAAAAGAGCAAATATTCTCAGATCTAGAGTAAAATTTGTAGGCTTTCTTTACTTAGCCAGCAATCTGCAAAGCAGGGTATGGAGGACCTGATCCAGCAATGAGTGTCTGCACCATGTGATTAAGAAAAAGAAATATTCAGTAACCCAAATATCCATTGACAACTGAAATGATCTAGTGACTCATCCATTATACACGTTTTCCATATTAACAGTTGTAATTAAAACCATGTATACTTTGTATTCTTTGTATTACTTCTAACCTGCAAGCAGATCAGGAAAAGCGTGCAATCTTATTTTGCTAACATTATGAGAAATGTATTTCCACACCAGCCTGGTTTTTCACATTTCAATAAATCTTTAAAACACAGAACACATACAAAAAATCCAAGTTATGAACAGCTAGCCTAACATATATAGCCAATCTCTACATGATAACATTGTGCAGATTAGCAGTATCTTCTCTCCTCCCACGCTGCCACGATACTACAAGGCAGTACTGAGCCCCAAAGGGGTGGCATGTGCAAACTTACAATAAGGCAGAATTCTTTAACTAAAGAAGTTCCAGCCTCACGAGGATCAAAGCGTAACAGGTAGGCAGAAGAGATAATAGCAGGCAATGTGGACAGAGGATTAAGGCAGAGATAAGATCCTTCAGTTATACTTATCAGTTGTGTGTCTGAATGGATGATGAAGCCACAGTCTATCTACAACCAAAGTAAGCTGCATGCTGTACAGTTAACATCCACGTTACAC
Organism: Upupa epops; assembly: GCA_013397515.1. Lineage (NCBI taxonomy): Eukaryota > Metazoa > Chordata > Aves > Bucerotiformes > Upupidae > Upupa > Upupa epops. The sequence continues at coordinate 595,266 of VZRI01003596.1, read as the reverse complement.
AACACATGCATAAGGTTCCACAGGCTCCTACCGAACAGGTACTACAGCCTTCTAGGCTGCTAAATAAATCTCTACCTGCATTACATAAGACTTTAGCTTCATTTAAGGTGCCAAACACCAAGAAATATTACTATCTACCTCCAGCAGGGGTTCTACCTTGCCCCTGCTGGGTTCACTGATCCCATAGGTCCTTAGAGCAGAATGAGGCTATCAGAGCCCCCATGTTTCTGCTTACTTGTGTATGCTACAAGTAGAGTAGCAGAAAAGGTACAAACCATGCTCAAGCCTCAAGGAAATGACTAAATGAACGGACAAACATAAACAAAACTCACCTAATAGGGAAAGATGCTGGTGATTGACATCTAGAGAAGGGAACACTGCAGCAAAAGGCAGCTCAATATTAGCATTATTTGTATGAGAATGTACTGCTGCCTTCTTATGGTTTTGTTCTTATTTTCTCTGCTTTTCTACCTTTCTTGGGATCATAGAGAAGTATCTTTTTAACAGAATTCAGGAATAGTGAATAAGACTGCATGGAGGATGGCAGACAACTATTCTGTTTGACAAACTTCACATCTGCTGAGGCAGAATGACTTATCCATTTCTAAGACTGGCTTTGGAGGCTGTGGTGGGTTAACTAACTGGGTACACAATCAAGTCCCCACCCAGCTGCTTATTCATTCCTTCCTTCCCTTTGAATGGAGGAAGAGGATAGGAAGGGCAAAAGTGAGAAAAGCTCATTAGATTTGCTTTATCTCAACCCATGAGTGTACAAACTCACCCAAAATACGATGAAAAAGACCCAAATTAAAACTCATTTGATGCAAAGGCCTCAGCCACCACCTCCAACCAGAAGAATGATGCCTAGGTAGCCTCTGAACAACAGCTACTTTGACAAAACAGGCCCTAGCTGTGCTGCTGAGCATCATGTCATATGGCAGGGACTATCCCCTTGGTCAATACAGAGAAAATTAATGAACTCATTCAATGATCAGAGAAGCTGTAAGTGTCCTAATGTACTCTTAACTGTATTATATTTTCCTCTTTGTGCAATTAAAACCCAACATCCTATAGTGACAAGTTGAAAATGATTGGAGCATTACCTGTGAGACACTGTTGTGAGACATACTGGTTAACTCATACCAACCACATTTAGGTTAAGACACACACATCAGCTTTGGGCTACAAAATGTATGCAGATTAAGTGCTTAACTGTCTCAAAAAATCAACTGTCAATTATTTCACGTGTGCAATGAACTGCCCAATAAACTCCAGTAGCTGGTCAAAATGACCTTCTAGTGCCTCTACCCAGTCCAAACAGTACTCAATGAGAACACTGCCTTACAGTTGTGTTGTATTGTGTTTTTAATGAGATTACCATACATTCATATGTTTTGTCAGCATTGTTTTTTTTTATTTACCTGAAAAAAACCCAAAGAAACAGATGTTGGTCTCCTAATGTGTAAATTACACCTTAAGTGTGTGAACTGCAGTGTAAATTCAGTAAAGTACATGCTAGAGAGTAATCAAAGGCAGGAAGTCATCCTTTGCTTGCTGAGATTTTTAAGTACATGCTTAAACCCAAGCAGATTCCAGAGCGCTTCACAAAATACATTTGGGCTTTGTGCTCCACTGCTTTGACAAATGGAGAACGTAATCAAATAAATGATGTAAGAGATGTCTTCTTTACTGCCTCTTTTCCTTTGTGACTGAGAAGAGAACCTGGTATCAGTTCCCCACCAGTCAGGAAGAAGCGTTCCAAGAGTGACAGCTGCTGCCAACAGGAATACATACCGATTGTGTGCCATAAAGACCCAACCCAAGCTGTTGTAAGTCAAGAACTGTAAAGAAAATAAATAAAATGAAAAATACTTTGTACATACATTCCTTATTTTTTCATATCATTATGTTTGGGTGGAAATTAGGTAAATGGAGTTCATCCATCCAAATTCTTCAAGTTTTTTCTGTCTCATTAGCTCCACAGTCCAGGCAAATGATAAATGCTTGTTATATTGCTGTGTTTTAAGTGCGTGCCAGAGACTGGAAATGTATTTAACAGACTGCTCAAGAAACTGCATTGTTCTTGTTCATTGTCATTAGTGGCCCATGTATTTTGGATCCTTATGAGGTAATGACATATAATAACAAAGGTTATTTTCAAATCTTACTACAGATCTTTTGCCCATCTCATTTCTTTGGGAGATAACCACATCTATTGAGATAATGCACCAGATGTTATTCAGGGAATGACTATCAATTTGAATCAGTATCTGTAAAATAATCTATTTTTTAAATGGAAATTGCTTTCTCTACGTGACCTTTTCTTCCCAGCAAATCACCCTGCAAAAATCTGCCTTTCTAGTGTGTAATTCCTTGACACTGCAAAGTGTCAACTGAGAATTTCATGGGTACCTGTCATTCCATTTTTGGTCCATGACAAATTTCTTTTATACATCCTGGCAAATATATATTTGACTTCTGCAAACATTCATAAAGGTAAAGTACATAGATTCTAATCAGTTCTCTTACACCTTGGACACCTTTTGCTACAACTTATAGCAAGCCTGTCTTTTGTTCCTGGCATCAGATACAACAGAACTTCATTTGACTCCCTCATTACCCTTCCAAAACCTCATCTTTTCTCAAAGTGGGTCTTGCTCTTTCACATGCACTGCAAAAAGTCCATCGAGGATTCTTCTGTTCATTTCAATACTTCTTCTGTCCTCTGTCATTACATCAAATGCATTTCAGATTCTGATCTGTCTGGGACAGAGGGTTTTTGGGTGTTAATGTGTTGCCTAGTCTGGTAGGGACTCGGTTCTGACAGCACAGAAGTAACACAATATCAACAGCTAGATTTTATTTAAGTTGGTGTGACAGCACTAAAATCAGGTGGGGATAGAAGCTTGACAGAAGATGCAGGGCTGCTGTACTTAAACACAAACACTAAAAATACACATCTATTCCTCTACAAACCTGCTGACATGTCAAGCCAGTGCTCTGCACACTGCCTGTGGAATGGAGGCCTCCATTCCATTCCCATCAGCTACTGGAAGTAGATACTGCGCTACTCCATTCTTCTGGTAATGGACCTCTGAGAATAAATCTTCCCCAAGGAAACCAAGGATTTGTTGCATAGGACTCTTCACCCCGATGCTTCCACATGATGTCAAATGCACCACCTCCTTGACTTTTATCACTACAATTACCCTTATTATTCATTGTCTTGAAAGTAACAGCCTTCTGTGATTTTCTGAAGTGCAGCTAGGAAGAAAAAAACAAGAATACCTGAGCACATCAGAGGGTGTTTAAAAAATATCAAGACTATATTTGTGCCAACATGGACACTGGTCATAGAAACATGAACAAAATGTGCCTGAAAAAGACAGAAAAAAGTGACACTCTTGTAGGATATTGTTATTGTCCCATGGATTTGAAGACAAGTGCTTCATTTTCTGTTGTCCATTTGAGCACTAATGTCATAGCTGGAGACAATTTAAAAGTAAACTGATTCCAAAGAAGGGCAAGGAAGCTGGGGAAGGGTCTGGAGCACAAGTCTAATGAGGAATGGCTGAGGGAACTGGGGATGTTTAGCCTACAGAAAAGGTGGCTTAGAGGAGATGTTGCTCTTGACAAATACCTGAAAGGAAATTGTGTCCAGAAAAGAAGTGTGTGCCAGTCTCTTCTCCAAAGGAAGACATGCTTCGGTCTTTACATCTAAGGCCGAACTCTCCTATGACCCCCAGAACTTGGATGAAGGAGAGGAAGCCTGGAGGAGGGAGTGCTCCCAACTGGTCAGCGTGGACTGGGTTAGGGATCAGCTATCCAAATTGAACATTAACAAGTCCATGGGCCCTGATGAAATGCACCCAAGGGTGCTGAGAGAGCTGGCTGATATTATTGCCCTCCCGCTATCTATTATCTTTGCCAAATCATGGCAGACAGGAGAGGTGCCTGAGGACTGGAGGAGAGCCAATGTCACTCCAGTCTTCAAGAAGGGTAAGAAAGAAGTTCCGGGAAACTATAGACCGGTCAGCCTCACCTCCATCCCTGGAAAAATGATGGAGCGGCTCCTGCTGGAGGGCATCTCAAGGCACTTGGAAGAGAAGAAGGNATGAAATAATCCAAGCCCAAATTACTATCAGCAGTTGGCTAAGGATGGTCAGTCATGGGACAGGCTCTCTATAATTAGCCCTGTCCTTTTCCCAGTAAAGGAAAGGCTCAACTTTTTTAACTTTTGTTTTTAAATTAAGCTAGGAAACTAAACCACTTTAAATAATACTAGTAACAGCAATAACAGTATAAAGGTATAGGACCTGTGAGCTCACTCCCCTCCAGGGGCACCAGGGAAAAAGTGTATCATAGGGTGCAAATGAGGGTGGGAAAGGGCAACAGAACAGCGGTGAAGGGAGCAGAGATACCTGCAGTGAGACATCTAAATGCCATACACTTATTACTAGTGTCTATCCTAGCAGCAACATCTCACCACAGAGCAGCACCCCAAATGAGTTTACCTTTATGCTCCCAGTTATCTTCCCTTCACCCTTTCAGCCACCCCATAACCAGGAGTTGCTGTACAGTTAGAGTCTTGGTCATCTTTCTCAGGAGAACTAGGAATCAGCTGGATGGGTTTTACCACTGCAGACTGGTTCCATTCACCTTCTTCCTCTGGCACTTCTGCTACCCATCACATAGGATTCCATGCAGCTGCTTTCCATCTTCACTGATTTCCTACAATACAGCACGATCCATTAGTGAAAAGAATGCATTTCCTAATATGAGAGGTCTTTATATGGGGACTTCCACTGGTATGCACCACCTCATGCAGTAGCGTTGCTTCTGGAGTAACAAAGTACAGGGTGTCTTGCAGTGAGCAGGGTTAATGCTTCCCCAACTCACTGCCACCTTCCCTTCCTCTCAGGTGAATTAAGAATGTGTAGGAGAAGAATATCCCTTTCGTGCCATAGAACAAGAGGAAAGCACCACCTTCTAACAAGCTGAGAAAAATAACAAGGACTCCCAGACCCAAGAAGCTGGGGAAATGCAGCAAGTGAAACGGTGCTGGAGCCTGAGCTGGTGATCAAAAACTCTACCGATACTCTTTCTATTCAACTTTTTAAACTCATAATACATGATCTTGTTTTTTGTATAAACCAAAGGTTTAAGATTCCTTAATTCAACCCAAACAAATCCACAAACCTGAGTCTCTCCCTTTTCTTTCTCTGATCTGTTAGCATATGACAGATCACTGCCCTCAGGTGCAGTATGGAGCACAGTCTCCATCCGTTTCAGGTCCTGCTTGGACAGGTCCAGGACCTCAGCCATCTGCAGGGTTCATACACAAGAAAGGAACCCAAGTTCAAGTCAAAATAGGAGAATTAGAAGCAGCTTTCTAACCTAACAAAGCTTCACTTGCCAGGGTGGGCAGTGAAGGAAGGTACCATGTAGGGACCAGCACTGAACCATAGTGAGGGGCGTGGAAATATTGGTATCAAGCTAAGAACCTGCACAGAGCATCAGCTGGTGGTCAAAATGAGATGATGGAGCAAAAAGCAGCTACAGCAAGAGAACTCAGTGGCAGATGATACAGCTGCTTTCATTGGGCTAGCCCTGTTTTTTAAGGAAAGTACTAGGGCAAACCAGGGCTCCAGAGTCAATGAGCTGGGCAGACATCACAGGAGAAGGAGACACAAGCCATTGGCTGTTTGACATGCCCATCTTCCTCCTCCTCTGCTGTGCAGGTTCCATTTACCAGTCAGAGAGGAGCAGTGGCACTATGGGTCAAAGCCAACAGCAAACTGGTCCCATTTATCTTAAACCAGAACACATGTTAATGTTGTGCTGACGGACATGGGTTTGTGGTGACCTTAGCAATCTAAGCTAACACTTGGACTTGATGGTCTTAAAGATTTCTTCTAAGCAAACTTGTGATCCTGTGATTTCACCTCTTAAGCTGTGTGAGAGCAGCTGTCATCTGCTTTATGTGCTACAGAAAATGTACAGTTATAAACGACGCCTACCACAGCACAGCCATTAAATCCCTTTTTCTCACAGATACAGAACCACAGAATCTCTTAAGTTGGAAAAGACCTTTAAGATGTTCTAGTCCAACCTTCAACCCAGCACTGCCAGATCAACCCACCCCTAAAACGTGTCCCTCAACATAGTTTCTGTTTCAGGTTCCTGTATATTTGCAGCACAAGAGGACCTGGTAGCATTCCACACAGCACAGGAGGTAACAGCTGTGAAGATTCTACAATAGACTTAAATCTTCTAAGAAAAGGGAGCAGTAGATTACCAGGCCCTAGAGAAGTTCATGCGTCCACATCTCAAGTGCTGCTGTGTCCTTTCTAGACGTGTGTGTCTAGCTGTGTCTAGTCAGATCATGTAAGTTTACATTTAATACCTTCTGAAAGCAGTTAGAGAAACACTACCTTCAAATAGACCATCCTGTCTCAGAAGATTGTTTCAACGATAGCAAGAACCAGGAAAAAAAAACCCACCCAAGCAACCTTTAAGTTTGTTCTCTGCTGCCAAAGGATATGGCAAGTACGCAATCACTGCTTATTCAATCTAATTTTGGGGGAGAAATTAAAGAATTTCCCCAGTCTTAGTTTATTTCCTGCAAGTGAAATGTTGGAACACTCCTAAAAATAATCTCCTCTGCATGAAAATGAAAAGTCAGTGGATAGAATTTTATTCAAGTGAATCATATCTCTGTTAAAGCCAAAATGTATAGGTCAAAATATGTTGCTCTTGGACAACAAGCTCCACATGAGTCAGCAGTGTGCTGCTGCAGCAACCAAGGCAGATCTGATCCTGGGCTGCATTTGCAGGGACATTACTAAAAGAGACAGACATATGCTCATGCCATTCTACTATTTGATTACTAACTGATTGTCATACTACACCTGGAGTTCTGTGTCCAGTTCTGGTCCCCACAATTCAAGAAAGAAGCAGGCTGGATTCAGTCCAAGGGAAGACCACAAGGGTGATCAAAAGGCTGAAGAACATACTCTGTGAGGAAATACTAATGGAATGAGGTATTTTTTTCCTGGAGAAAAGAAGGTTTGATCTTATTATAGTGTTCCAGTACAACTAGTATGGAGCCTCTTTCTTCACGAAGAACAACATGGAGAAGACAAGTGGTTGTATCATGATTGTGTCATGGCTTAAGGGTAGGCCATCCATGAGGCTAACGATAGGCACTGCTAACCCCTCTCCCTCCCCAAAAGAGGAAGAGAAAGGGAATAAGGGAGAGAGTCTCATGGATTGGAAATAAACTATACCAGCTTTAATGAAAACAATGATAATATGAAATATATACAAAACCAGAACTGAACCCAACTGCCCTGATGGCAATTACATCACTGTCATCACTGATGCAGACACTGAGGAAGTCCCAGATTTGATGCCAGCAGACAGGAACCAGAAGCAGGAGCCGGATTCAATAACTAAATTCAGGAACGCATGGATTGAGATTGAAGGAATCAATCAATCAATCAATCAATGTTTCTCTATAGAGTCCTCCTAGACCATTGCACATTGAAGAAGAGAGGTTGGTCCCTGCAGTCACTGAGCTTTATCAATATTACATAAATGGAATAACTTGTTGGTCAGTGTAGGGTCAACTGTCCTGTGTGCTTCTCCCTGTAGGTGCACAAGATGACCTTGCTTCTTATAGGAGAAAGTATAATCAAGATGCTTTCTCCATACCAACCCTTTGTAGTAACTGTAAACTTTGAGTGTTACCACTTGTACAAGCAGACACTGCACAAATCTGCCACTGACTGCAGGAAATGCAGGTACCTAGAAGAGACTGAGCTGAAAAGTAAAATTACTGACCAAAATTAGTTCTGTTTTACCTCAAACCAGGACAGACTGAATGCCACGCTAGGTAAACTTATCTAAGCTACCTTTCCTACAAAAAGCTGGACAGGATGATCTTTTGAGGTCCTTTCCAAGCTGGTCTGTCTGCAAGTCCCTGTTTCTCTCATATATGTATAAGGCAAAATTCTAAATACAACTTATTTGCTTCTATAATGAGCAAAGACAGGATTTGTTTTGATAGGCAGTTTGGTTATGGATCAGATTGTAACTAGAAATAAAACATCAGAAATACATGACATGCTGTTGTCAAAGAAAAATATGAAAGCTGGACACAGGCAATTAAGCATTCTCTATGTTTTCTAGCTGAATATGCAAATTTGACATTCAGATCAGACTTGTAAAAAAACCTTCACCCAAGCAAAACCACTAGGAACATCAGCAGTCCAAGGTTTAAGCCTTTTTGCTCTAACTTTAATTACTTTGCTGTAATTTCAGTTAAGGGCAAGGCACTTTAGTAGGTTATCGTTTTGCTCCTCCCAACTGTTTCAAAAGTCAAGTACAGTTTCCCCTGACAAAATATGTAGTGGATGGAATTTTTAGATGGAGAATTTACAGCAGAGTAGCATGCAGAGAATTCATTATGGCTGGGGGAAGGAAGGCACTTTAAGAAGGTGACACAGGATTGTTTGCATAATAGGTTTGTGTGTTGCAAAGGAAGGGTAACTGCTCAACTGGCTTAATAAATCACATTTTTCAGTAGTTACAGAGAAGCATGCAGCAAGTTCTAGAAGCAAGATGGTCAAAAGGCTGATTACAAGAAGTAAAAAATAAGATGTTACGGGATGCTGTTAATGCTGTTAAAATGGGCATTTACCAACACAGATATATCTTGACACTTAAAGCAGATTTACAGGACAGAAGGATCTAATGATCTCTAATTCAGGGCCACAAGGCTTTTAGGATGGGAGGACTCAATTTGCCTCTTGTTTCTGTCCTACAGCTCCTCAGTGAAGACTGGTTCCTAAGTTTGGATTTAGCATTTTCAGTGGATAGTTCCTGCTCCATTGAAGTAGTTTGTTCCATTATTTGCCATTTCAATGTTCTGCACTATCATGAGATGTTGTAATGCTATATTCTGAGGCCATAGATCATTAACATTACTGAACAAAAAGCATCATTGTCCTCTACAACACTTTAACTCTGCTGCACAACTACTTTAAGGGCTAAAATGGTGGTGGCTATTAGGTCTTGGATTAGGACACTGCAAAATCTGCGTTGCTACTCCAAGGTAACTTTTTTAAACCTTTAGGTATTGGACATATATATGAAGAGACTACTGGACAGGATATACACAAGTGAATAATATCTTTCCCACTTTATTAAAGTGGGAAAGACCCAGGAGAGGTGACACTAGCTGAGGAAACCAACCTGTTCTGCTCTCTAGATTCAAGAAGCTGGCAGGGAGGGAAGGGAGCACAGAGAAATAAAGATCAGATATACCCATTGCAAATCTGTATGCCTCAAAATGAAAACTGAACCTGGCTGTGAAGGGTGCATGATGTCAATCTCTCTCTCCCCTATTGGGAGGGTGGGGTTGTTGGACTCAAAATTCTCCTTGGCTGATTTAAGCTGTCTTTGGTGTGAAGTGGCTGCAGAACAAGTTCAGCCTGGGACATCATTAGGGCTGGCAAGAAACCTAAAGAGAAGAGCAGAAAAGCATTAGCATATCAACAAATCTATTTATACACACACACACAAATGTATATATATATATATATATATATTACAAAGGTCCATTGGGTCCTGCTAACAGTTGCCATAAAAAGTACTGCTCTGAGGCTATTGCTTCCCATGTGCATGCTGGCACTCTTGATCTACCTCATTCACACACTATGTGTCTTTGTCTTTTGTTTTCTCTGGGATTTTATCAGTTCTGTAAAATGGACAGTGCTCTTATTGAGTGTCTTGAATCCAGAAGTCTATTTGATAGTCATTGCAGGCTTGATGTGCACCCGTCTTTGTTAAGAAACACAGTGATCTTTACATAAACAGGCTGACCTTTGTAACTGGCATTTTGTCAGGATCGGCTGAAGGCGGAGGGAGAGATGGGAGGGGGAGAGGAGCCCCAGCTACTTGTTGCTCTAAGGAAAATTCTATTCTGAGGCAAAGAGGCAAGATGGTATGTCTTTCGTTTTTATAACTGCATAATGAATCATGCATATGCATATGTATTTAATAGCTACTACACTTGTAATGGACACTGCATGTTTGTCTTCACTAACCATAACATCCTTCCTTCACTCCTTTTCTTCCCTCCTTCCTAAAAATCCATCAAAACCCCCCCAAAGCAGGTAAAATCATTGTGAGGATCAGATCACTCCACAATTCTTTAGTATAAGAAAATGCTTAAACATGCTGACAGAAACAAACCAATGTGATGCCATAGGAATCTTGAGGTTTCTGCGGTTGCCCAACCTCTCTCACAACAGATTCCAGAAACACAAACCTGCCAGACTGGCAAATGTAGAGTCACACTTCACACCGGTGCTTAGAGGGACTGAACTGAGAGAAACCAAACACCTTGATCAAAAAGCTCCACAGACATGCCAGTCTCCTGAAGAGCACAAAGGACAACTGCTGATGTAATACTGTTGGTCACCCATATTGGCCAACCTACACATCGCATAGTCTACATGGTCAGAGTACTTATCCTGGTGTGAGCACAGCCAGGCTACCTTTTGTTGATCTGCAAGCTGTTCCCTGACACAGGCTGGCTGTGGGTTTACTTGTACCAAGCTCTCAGACTAACTATACACAGCGAAATACGTTTTTAAGACGCCTGCCTGCTTAAGGTACATATGTAGGAGAGGGACCGGGGGAGGAGGGGTACGACACCAAGCTCCATAAACGCCGGTGCTGCTCCCCCTCTCGCACTCCACGCCTCCCCCCGCCCTTAGAATTCAACACACACTCCGAAGCTGCTATGCGAGGAAAAGGGATTTTTCCAGCGAGTCAGCTCGTGATTTCCATACAGAGAACCTAGAAGCGCCAGAAAAGGGGGGGATGAAAGGAAGATGTTTTGCTTACCTAGGGCAGGGAGGGGGGCACTAGTGATTGGCAGCAACATGTCAACCCACCCCTATCGCCCCAGTCCATTCTACACATGTCTGTCCACAAAGCCGGTCCCCCCCCACCAGTGCCTTTCCGTGCCGGGGGCGAAGAGGGGACCCCGGCTGGGCAGGGGAGGATGAACCGACCACAGCTGGGGAGTAGCGGGAGAGGTTATGATGAGGGAGACCCAGCTTCGGGAAAGGGCAAATACATATATATATAAAATAAAGGATGTGAAACAAAGGCTTGGCCGAGAGTAGGGGGAGAGGCTGGGAGCGAGTGTCCTCTTACCCGGTCGATACCGCCGCTGTAGCTCGCTGGG
>VZRI01003596.1:560618-581983 GCA_013397515.1 Upupa epops | reverse complement strand
CCCCACCTGACCCCTTAACTCGGGAGTGGAGTAATTAACCAAATCCCAGCCGTTTCTCCTGAATTACCAGCCAGTATCCCCCCGCACCAGGCTGCTCAGCAAAGTTGCCGTGCGGTCATCCGCCTTCCCTTCCTAGGTATAGAGGATTACCTAGGTAAGTGCTTTTCAAAAGCTCTACCTGAATTGTAATTCCTTTCCCCCCACACACCCCCGCCCCTTTTCTTTTTCCTTAAACCTTGAGGGGAAAAAAGCCCAACAACCCAGGACGTCCTGAGGGATTAAGTCGCTGTGGAACAGCCCATCCCGGTGAGCATTACCTCGCAGTGCCAGTTAAATGCTAGCACTCTGCAGAAGAGATTTATGTGCCCATCAGCAGAATATTCCTCGGGTTTGAGAGCTCTCTCTATTCCCTCTGTGCCCAAGGAACTGGGAGATGGTAGGACACAGGATGAAGGCAGCGGGGCAGTTTCGATCCTGTGACTGATGGCAGTAAAAACGGTGCCTGGGAACTAAACCTGACACAGGTTGTTCTGGGTGGTGTTTCCATTCGGTGGAAGGACAGAGGACACACACCAAGTCCTTTGCATACAAACAGCTAATAAATCAAAGCAATTAAGTTTGGCTTAATGGGCGATGGCAACAGGCGAGCTTGAGCGATGCTTAAGAGAGATTTCCATTAGCCTTGATTGTTCTTTCCAGGGCTCAGCACTCCCAGAGCAGAGGATACCCTCTACTCACATTGGGATGGATGACTCAGAAAAAGCGGGGGGAAAGACAGGAATGCCTTGCAGCAGCCTGGTTGCTGGTTTTTTATTTATTTTTTTGCTTTGCTTTTGTTGGTTCTTTTGCTCTGTGCTCAGAAGTGTGTAAGTAACCCCCAACTCCGCTGTCTTTTCCTGAGGGAATGGTCCCCAACGACCCTCTTCCCTACATTTAAGGTCCAGCCTCGCAGCTTGTCTGTGCTTGCTTCCACTCTAAGATCCTGCCTCCTCTGCTGCCTTCTCCTCCCCTGAAGCTCTGTGTCTTTGGGACTCACTTCTGCCCGGGAGTTGATTCCCTAATTTCAGAGACTGGCAGAGGAAACACCTTTAAAGATGCGTGGCCCGGCGTGGCCACCCGCCCGTACTTCGCCTTCCTCTGCTCCTTCAAGCGTTGCGTGTCCCCGGGGCCAGGTACCCGCGGGAAGGCGGGTTGGGGAAGAGGGAAAGGAGGGAGGGGGCCGCACCGCCCCTACCCGCAGCAGCAGGAGGGGCTCCGGGCGGAGCGAGATTCTGCAGCCCGGAGGCAGCAGTGGTCCCGGACGCGGGCTGCCGGACTCCCCCTCATTGGGACCCCCAGCCTTTCATCGGGACCCCCATCCTCTCACTGGGACCCCCATCCTCTCATCGGGATCCTTTGCCTCTCCCCGGGAACCCCAGCTTCTCCCCAGCGTCAGAAAGCACAGGGTAGATCACGACCTCTCATTGCCTCTCCAGCCACTTGGTAGAAGAAGTCAAATCTCCAAGGACCAACCTATCTGTTGGAGCTCGCCAAGGCTGCCTGCAGCGAAGAGAGGAAGACTTGACCCTAAAGAGTTAATCAAGGGTTGCAGGATGCTCAGAGCATGAGTCCTGTGTGTGCACCTCATAGCTGCACTAGCCAATCCTAGGCAACAGAGGCATGAACCATACCTAGCACAGTGTGAAAAGCGAGGTGGAGAAAATAGAGTGTAAACTGCTCAGAAGACAGGAGACCTGCATTTTTTTTTAAAAATTGTTTTTTTGGCTACGATTTCTGTGCTACTTAGAGACCATCATGCATTTATAAAGGTAAGGGCTTTGTTACCACCGACATCTATTGTGGTTCACTTCCAAAATTCAAGTGGGTTTTCTCTTTACCTTTCATTATATGTTAAATTCTGTAGCATGGAGAAGTGGGAAGAAGGTGGAACAATGTTTTAATCTTTGGGATTAAGTATTTTTTTTAGAGACTCAACTTTAGAGGTTTCAAGTTGTGACCTATTATTGAGGTTAAGCAAGTGTGTGCATGTGGAGTAAAGTAAATTCATGACTGGCAGGAAAATGTGATGTATGCAGTGAGTGAAGGATGTACTATCGTAGCATCAAAATGTCAAAGGAAGGCCAATGTGAGACTTGATTTTTTAATATTTTTTTTTTAAAAAAAGAGTAATTCAGGGACATAAATCTGACAAGTCTGACAGAAGACACAAAAATAACTTATTCCTAGAAAGGCCCAGCTCTAACTTTGTTTAAATACGGCATCACAAGAGAATCCTATAAAAAGAAGTGAAGTCAAATCCTTGTAGAGCCTGCATTTTCAAAGATGACTGGCTCTGACACGTTAGGCATACAGAGATGAAGCTCGAGTGGCCCCTATGTACATTTACAAGACATAAAAAAGAACTTGAGAGGAGCAATCCAATTAGATGTCAGACTTTACAGACTGCTGTCAATGCTCAACTGCAGCTGTACAACGAGTTACTCATTTTAAATAGGTGCTCCATCAGCTTTACTATGAGACCTAGCTTTGAGGACAGGAACATTTGACTTGTATCTCTTCCTCTGTGCATCAAAGTGTAGCAACAGAACTCTAGACTTAGATGCCATTGCAGTGCTGTCTAATTATCAGAGTTCTATACAGAAACTACCTACAAATTCTTGCCTCCAACCATTTTCCTCTCTAAATCAAGTACAGATTTTAAGCGAGGGAGTAAAAAAAAAGATCTGTTATATTTTCAGCAAGCTGATCCACCTCCAGTGAGAGCTAACCTCCCCAGCAGACGCTGAGTTCACCAGAGTTGCTGTGTTTAGGGTGCTTGTTCATGAAATGCTGAAATGCTGTGAGTGAAAACGTTAACTAGGAAACATGAAAACAAGCAGCTGAACGTTTTACAGATCTCGCTGCAGAAGGCAGCGTTTGTACAACAAGGCAACAAAACAACTTGAGAATCTTCAAGTGATGTAATCGTCCCCATCTCAACCTTGCCCATTTATTTTTCAACTACCGTCTCAATGACATTGTGAAGAATTAATTACAGAAGACTACTCATTGTTTACACCAACCCGCTTTTGCAAAGTTGTTCCTTTAGTCACACAGACTGCAGCGACTTTTCATTCTTCTGAATCCCAGGTAGAAACAATGATTTATGGGATTATTTTTTGTTACTTCATTTGGATTAATCTGAAATCGAGTCATCATATCTGACCATGGTCAATCAAAGATCTTTAGATGCAACACCTATGGAAAACAGAGGAAAGCTCTTTTTACCAGCGATCTTTCTTCTTCATCAATTAAAAAAAAATCTAAATGGAAAAGTGGAAGATCAGTCAATTTACCTAAGTTTTTGCATAGAAGGAAAAGGGAGTGGTAGGAAGTTAATGCTTTCTGGAAATACTGTTTGTCAGCAGGCATTTATGCCCTGTCTTACTCCTTCCAAAGTATCGTCTCTCAAAATCAGAAGTACACATTTTTTCTCTTGAAACACCAGTGATCTGGTATGGAAGTAGAATCACCAGAAACATTTTGACAAATAGAGCCAAAATACGCTTGCAGAAAGGTCATGTTAAAGAAGACTGTCGTGTTAGGCAGGACAGTTACAGGTAGTAACTTACAGGCAGTCACTTTGTGGAGAAGTCATCTTACTCTTCTTCCTGATCTCATCATGTACCATCACAATTTTATTTTGAAAAATAATATTGTAACTCTTCTTACAATTGTTTCCCCGGTGTTCAATGTATCTACTGTTCTTTGAGAGCCTGATCTAGCACAATCAAAGGAGATCAAAGCATTGCTATTACCTTCACTGATCAACTTTCAAGATCAACTTTCAAGATAACAATTTGGAACCAAAATGAAGTTCAGATTTAGGAAAACAAAAGAAGAGAATATCACAGAATCACAGGAATATTTCATTAAGTTACATGCTGCATACTGAGCAGTGTAAGGCATTGCACATGTTAAGTCAAATGGCCTTAAAATACTAAAGAACAGAAGGATTCTTACCCTGTTCTCATGTCTTCTTAGGTCTCAGTACTCCATCATCATTGATAAATCAATGTTTTGCTATACGAAGTTGAGGAACATGAAGAAAGATAAATTTTCTGAAGTGCCCCACTGAGCTGCAGGCGTTCAGTACCTTGCGAGTCAAGTCGTCACACTGCTGAAAACTGTAATGTGAATAATTTGGTTTCCTGGCTTTGAAATTAATCATTTATATGTACCACAGCCAGGGTGCATACATAAACACTGTTTGTATATACATATGCATACAAAGATGTAAGTATGCATGATTTATGCTGCATATACCCATCCATTCAGCCCTCCACATGCATGCTGTGTGTAATTGCTCTTTTGGCCCAGTACATACCATGTGATTGAATATTTAGCACAGTCTTTCTTCCCCATCTCCTGTTGAAAGTCTCCACTTGTTCCCATGTACCATGAAATGTCATGCCAACAAGAGGAAAGAAGGACGCTCTTTGCCATGTCAGAGCTTTTCATGTTTGACTGATGAGCCCCTCACAAAGGCCACAGGTTTTGTTCCACCTTCAAAAGATGATTGACCACACAATATATACTGTTAGTTGAATTAAGACTACTAAACTGCAGTGGTTTCTCTTATAATGAGGTGAGATCCTGAAGTTGGTCTGTCAGATACCTTTGTTATTAGTGGTGATTAGAAAATTCTGCTGATTTGCAGTAACACTTTCACGGCCACATCTACCAGTGCTTGATTAATGAGAATAGTGGTTTCTGAGGTATTTGTAATACATTGCCAAGGAAAGGACTTAAATCTGGGGAATCAGAGCACCAGCCTATACCTTTAATCCCATATTATTCATGACTACTGAGAACTCTGTAGAGCTAATTTAGCTCTTTCAGGATTTACACATCCATTGGAAATAACAGAAACACCTGGTAAAGTGAACATGGATGACCACTCTGAAGACAAATGGGATTATTGAAATCCATTATAAATACATTTCTTTCTAATCTGTTTTATTTCCCCCTTCTCTTTATTTGAAATCTCTGTTTCTGAGCAGGCTTAACATCACTGATGAAAAATACAGCTGCGTGCTGAAAAATGTTGTTTTGGATTGAGGTGGCAGCCCAGGAGAATATTTTTAATTAGCTATTTTTCACTTGAAACATTATTGATCCCTTATTGATTCATTAGCAGTTTGGAGGACAGACAGGGCAAATATTTATTATACTACATTTTATCTTGAATAGGTTTTTTTGGTGTGTTTTGTACTTCATGTGCAGCCCTAAAGGTGAATTTCGAACATGAAGGTTTACATGGGTGTAGTTTATCGATACATATATATATACTTTAGCATCTTGACAATGATCACCTCAGCACTTGTATTTACTTGCAGGAAAGATCATAAATAATGCAAGCAGAAGAATGTCAGTACTCAACTTTTTGTTCTTCCATCCTGAACTGCTGGGTGAGCTACAAGGCAGAGCCAATACCCACCTCTTTTCCATGAGAATGTGCAGGTGCTCAGAATTCATGTGATTCATTGCCTTGTTCCTCACTTTTGTACTAACATTTCTAATGAAGATGCTTCTTTATGTAGAGCAGCAATGTTTATGCAGGTGGAGACTCCTGCTGCCACCCTCCTTGAAGAGGTCTTTATTTCACATGGGGCCATTAGCTGGTGATGTTCTCTTTCTAATCACAGCTACTATGAGAAACAAGTCTGACTCACTGGCTTAAAAAGTAAAAGCTTTAGTAACTTACTAAGCACCCTTCAACCTCTCCATATCGTAAGTTTACGAGACTGATTACATTAGCTGCAGAGACAGTAGAAGCTTTTTTTGAAAGGTAGCAGTTCATTTCCTTCCTACTCATTTGTCCTGGCTAGGCACCATCTCCAACACATTCTTTTTTCTCAGTCTTTCTGGAGAAAAATAAAAGAGGCTGTAATAAACAGAACTGATGTTCTTCTTACTTCAAAAAACTGCGGTGATCTGTAATCTCTAATAAACAGACTATGTGTCTCTTGTTCTGCACAGAGAAGATACTAGCTGAAAGTTTAAAGCTTTTCAACATTAACTTAGTGCCTTTCTACTAAATCACAGTGTCTTTTTCTAAGAGCTACTACAAGAAATAGAGATAATTTTGTACTAATGTGACTTTAGAATACCGAGTAGCTAAATTAAACAGTAGGGAAGTTGTAACTGGTGGTGAGGCTCCAAAGCCCAGAGTTTCTGTCCTTGTAACATGATGTTCAAAAGAAAGACATCTTCTGGCAGACAGACTTTTATTCTAATTTTGTAGTTTCTTCTAAACATGTAAAAAATCAAGCCTTCCAGTGAAGCTTTCATGTTACATATGAGATAGCAGGCTGCCCGCTACACATGGCATAATTATAACTTGTACAATCAAGCTTTGTGTATTATACATCCTGAGATGCAATTAGGTTCAAGCTGGCTTGCTGAAGCTTGAATCTTTGCTCAGTCAGCCATAAAGTCCTTACTCTCGCCATAAAAAATTAATAGCTATAACATGAACATTTAAGAGGATCTGGCTACTGCCCATATACTAGCTACAGGCTTAGAATGTTGCAGCAAACAGACTTTTGAAAAGCCACACAGCAGTTTCCAGTAGGATCAGACACAGAATCATGGTATCTTGAAGTCTTTCTGAGTCCTGTCTAGGGAACTTGCACAACAGGTAACAAGCTTTTTGTAACAGGAGGACAGCACCATAAATAGGTTGGATCTTAGGAACCTGAAAGGGGTTTGAACCATCAATTTACACCAGCTGAAAACCAGTTATGCCATCTGTGAAATCATCTGTAAAATAGGCTATGAGCTCTGGAGCACTTTTGTCTGAAAGACATAATAGAAGAGCAAAACAAAAAAAACATTACCCTTCTATTAGATGGCAATGCTAAGAAATAAAATACATGAAACTACCCATCCTTATTGCAATGTCTCCAGAAAAAGTGCACTGCAAGAACAAAATGTCGTGCCATTAGATTGTTATGGAGATAATTTCTAACTACTGGTCTAAACTGCGTCTACTCGCTTTCACAAGGAATGTAAAACCGAGTGTAAATTCTTGATCAGATATCATCTAACTGAAATTACTGTTCTACATCATCTACCTGAGCCACAGCTCCTAAACTGAGAAGTTCATTCTTAGAAATAAAAAAACCCAAACCCATTATTTTTGTTATAAATTTTCAAAACAGGATTGTGGAGTAGGTTGGGCAATATCTGAGGGGATGGAAATGCATGAAACTAGGCTGTAGGCTGGATTTTCTATGTCCCTGTTACAGTCATTGAAGTTCATTGCCTTTTTGCCCTCTTTGGAAGACCAGAGAGCAGCCACACATCATTATCTTACTAACAGAAACTATCATTAAAGAAGGTTAAAGGACTTGGCAATGTTTGTACAGTAAAATCAGAATGATTCTTCAAGGTAGCTCTGCTGCAGGTACTTTTTTTACTCTGTAAGCTGTAACTCAACAATCTGTTGGTGAGCAATGTTTTCTACCAACCCAGCTTTTAGCCTGATCAGAGTTCTGCATTAGCAGATAATCAGTTATCTTTGGGATGGTCTCAGACTCAGAGACTCACAGAATGTTAGGAATTGGAAGGGACCTTGAAATATCACCTAGTCCAGTCCCCTTGCCAAAGCAGGATCACCTAGATGAAGTTGCACAGTAACATGTCCAGGTGGGTTTTAAATGTCTCTAGAGGAGACTCCACAACCTCCCTGGGCAGCTCATTCCAGTGCTCTGTCGCCCTCACCATGATGAAGTTTCTTCTCCTATTTATGTGGAACTTCCTATGTTCCAGCTTGCACCTGTAGCCCCTTGTCCTACCATTGGATGCCACTGAGCAGAGCCTGGCTCCTTCCTCCTGACATCCACCTTTTCCATATTTGTAAACATTAATGAGGTCCTTAGATTTGAAAACCTAGAATTAAATCCTCAGACTGTAAATAGTTTCTGCCACCCTTTCTAGATGGCAACAACTGAAACAAACCTGGGTTTTAAAACTAGTAGAAAGATGAAATTAAACATGCAGGAGCTCCCTGTTACTCTGATAGAACTCTCACACTGAGTGTCCTTGTAAGAACCCTCTTTTCACAGCCAATTGAGACTTATCTCATACATTGGGCCAGAAAACTCTCTGGGGATGAGCAGTTGCAGGTGAAAAGGAGATATACTCCTAGAACTGGTACTTCATGACTTACCAGTGATAGTTTCGTATTTAATTTTAGGGTGTACTCCTTGCAGATCCTAAGGACCTATTTAATTATCATGGAGTGAGATCATCATAGCAGAGAATACTGGATATTCTTAAAGGACGAGTTTTTAAAAACTCCAGTCAGATGGAATGCAAACTTCTAGATATCTGTTTCCTGGTAGGATTTTCTACATACTTGAGCGCTCCAGTATGCAAAACTGTGTGCCATAGCAATACATGTCAGCTTGTGCCTGAGGAAGTGATGGACCAGAAACTACCTATGCTGTTCTTTTCCTTTCCTGCAGTACAGATCCCAAACTTACTCATAGTATCATAGAATCACAGAATGTATTGGGTTGGAAGGGAACTCCAGAGATCATCTAGCTGAACTCCCCCACAATAAGCAGGGACACCTCAGAGTCACCCATCCATCCTGACCTTAAATGTCTCCAGGGAAGGGGCCTCCACCACCTCCCTAGGCAACCTGTTCCAGGGATCCACCACCCTCAGATTAAAGAGCTTTTTCCTCGCATCCAGCCTAAATTGACCCTTTTCCAGCTTTAAAACATGACCCTTTCATCCTGTCATTCCCTGCCCTTGTGAACAGTCTTGCCCAGTCTTCTGACAGTTCCCTTTCTGGGATTGGAAGGTTCACTATAAGATCCCGCTGGAGTGCAGCTGAACAATTCCAACTGTCTCAGGCTGTGTTTGGACAGGTGCTCCAGTCCTTCGAGCATTTTCATGGCCTGCTCCCATTCTAACTCTTGTAATACCATCAGAAGTTTTACCAGAACATTTCTGGACAATTTGGGAGAATGCTTGGTGTAATGTCACACACAGTTCTATGTGTAAAGATTTTTGGTACATGAAACAGTCTGTGTGTACTTGTGGACTTAGTACAATGAAGGTTTCATCATCTATGAATTTTTGTAATTGCTGAAGTTCAGTCACCCAGCCTAGAGCAGGCATAAAACACTTGAAACAGTGGCTTTGTGGCTTTCTGGATGTCAGTCAGCTGGCACCCAGGGCTGGGTCAAGGTCCTGCTTTACTGTTCCACAGAGCAGCTTCATTTTAGCTCTTTGTGTGACTGATGGATGTTATCTGCCAAGGACTTAGCTTATGAGCTCCTATTTAAAGATTAGGAACTGAGACAGTATGAAGACTGTTCTCTCTCTGTCTCTGTTGTCCACCTACACAATTCATGTATGAGACATACAGGATCCTCATGTGCTTTCATAACCCACACTGCCAAGCCAGGAGCTGCAGCATGGTAACCTCCAGGCAAAGAAATGTGTGGCCAGGTACAAGGTCCATTGAGGGAGCCCAAGCACCAGTGGCTGATGCAGTCACACCAGCACCACTCAACCAGTGACAGAAGGTCCAGGAGCTCCCCATCAGCCCCGAGATGACACTGGATAGGGCCAGTGAAGCTTGTTTGTGCAGCTAATTTGTTCTCCTCAGTGTGTTCCATTCACTTGATAAGGCAGAAAGACTAAACATGCAGTTTGGGGATGCTGCCCCGTGTCATCAGCTAAAACACATAAGGATGTGACAGCACAAGAGGATGGATTTAGATTAGCAGATTAAAAGAAGCACCTGAGAGTTTTTATACATCATGATCCAGGCAGAAAAGGAAAAAAAATGAGGTCTTTCACAAACATCAGGCACAAAACCAGTTACCTGCCAAC
Source organism: Upupa epops (assembly GCA_013397515.1). Lineage (NCBI taxonomy): Eukaryota > Metazoa > Chordata > Aves > Bucerotiformes > Upupidae > Upupa > Upupa epops. The sequence continues at coordinate 572,086 of VZRI01003596.1, read as the reverse complement.
CCACTGCAATCTTCAAGGGCTAAGAAGACCAGTACTAGCTGTACTGGGATGTGACAGAAAGCATGTGGGTACATCCAGCTGAAGACTTCAGGCACTTGCAGGAGTGAAATTCTGCAGGGACAGAGCAAACCGGCACGTTTGTGGGCAAGAGCTGTAACCTGCAGGAATCAGCTCTCACATTCCAGGCAGACCTGATGATGGCTGCAGAAGCTGGGTTGACATATGCTCCTCTTTCTGTTTTATTTTTGCTCCTCTTCTCTGAGGGCTGGGTGAGGAAAGAATAGCAGAATGCTTTTACGAAAAAAAGAGAGACATCCTGTTTGTTCTCTGTTTCAGCTTTCAAGGACTTAGTTACAGGGGTCTTGTCCTTGTCTCACATAGAGAAGAGAGAAGAAAGGTGAAATCCAGCAGTGGATGAAGCTCTATTTGAACAAAGAAAAGGCTTTTTTTTTTTAGGGTTAGCATAGTCAAAGCAGCTACCAGAACCTGCTATAAGCACCCCACTTATTTTTAAGCCTGGAATGTAAAACTCATGTGAGGATGTTAGACACAGAATTATTTTCTGCTTTCAGATTTGCCCACATACCTATTTTTTAGTCTCTGCTGAGGACAGTGCCAAGGTTATGACTTGCTGCAGCTCACAGCAAATAACAGAGAACAAGCTGAATCAACCCCCTTTGCTGAAAATCATCTGTTGACAAATATGTTTTGCCTCTCCACATGCCTTCTCCTTGCATAATGGCACAAGCTGTACCCTGCAGCTCACATGTATTGGATCTGGTGGCAGGGAGAGCTTTCTATCCTTTAACAACTCGAATCCCTATCCTGTGTGTTCATTTCACTTAACATACATGTTGGCTCTATTGTTATCGCACCGGACTTCTGCTGGTTCTCAAAAACATTTGAAAGCTATCACAAGCACAAGACAGAACAGTCCACCTCAGTTCATGAGTCCTTTTGCTATCCTTCAGGAATCACAGAATGTTTTGGGTTGAAAGGCACCTTTAAAGGTCATCTAGTACAACCTCCCTGCAGTGAGCAGGGACATGTTCAACTAGATCAGGCTGCTCACATCCCTGTCCAACCTGACCTTCAATGTTTCCCGTATTTCAGGCCTACCAATAGTTATGCTGACTAATTGAGGAAGCTGGGGAAGTTCAGCTTGAGACCTAATTCTGTGGCTTTAGGTATTGTCCTTCGAAGAACAGAACCCACATGGTGGCTGAGAGCACAGCAGAGCACAAGTGAGACGCTCCTTTGCTCTTTGTATTCTATCTCTGTAGCTGATACCGATGGTAGTACCTTTTGCTCTTTTTCTTCCATGGCACATTCTCAGCTTCATGGCTATTTCATTTACGCTGGACACCTTGAGAATGTGAAGGACAGGTGCCTCCCCAGATCTCACCCATTAGAGATGTTAACTTGTGAAAAGTGGCTTTTCTTGAAAAAAAAAAAGAGATGAAAATAAAATAAATCGCTAATTATAATGCAGATTTCTTCTCAGTAAGTCCTGTAGTGGGCAACACTGTCATAACACTTCAGAGGAAGTGAAAGCAGAGACATAAACTGATAAACCCAGTGTTCTTACAGCAGAGAAAACTCTCATCAGAGACTCTGGCTGTTACTTTCTGCAAAATTTCTTTCCACTTTTTGAAAAAAAGAGTCCTGATTTGTCTTCTAAGAGCTTCTCTCTGTCAGGCTTCAGTGAAAAAACAGAGTTGAAATCGCTGGCAGCGTATCTCAAAATTTTAGGTAATAGTTAGAAATTAAAGAATTTACTTCATTGCTATGATCGATGATGTGGATTCTAAAATATCAAGTGCTTGCTGTTACACCTAGTGTTGAGCTTAATCGAAATTAGTAACTTTGAAATTTTTTAAGTCAGGGATGGAGTACCAAAATGGCCCATAAATGATAAAACTGACCTTGCTGAAATCTAACTACCCAGATTATTGTTTTGATTAGGTAAAAGAGAACTGTGCTTTGTGCTTTTGCATCAAAAAGCCCCATCTTAGGGATGTTAAGGTTTCTAACCCTTGTGGAGAGATGAACACAGTGTTTCTTGATAAGTTCCTTATTACTTTCCTTTGAAAGGACATATCTGAGAATAGGAATCTTAGATGTTTATTTCATCAATATGAGAAGTTATGCTCAGGAGAATCCCATTTCAGCATATTCTCAACCTTCCATAGAGAACTGGGACGTTTCAGCATTTTCTTGGAATTCTAGTGAGCATAAAACTCTAAGGGCTTCAGAGAGATCCTGGTCTTTTGCATTTCTTCTGCCAGGAGATCTCTGTGAGATGCAAAGAGGTAGGGACACAGGGAAGGCTGGGCTCATTTCTGTGATGCTGACGGGTTGTTCCATGGGTAGCAGGAGGCAGGATCACAAGCCATGGCCACAGCACCTCCCAGACTTGCATAACAGAAATACTGAAGAAAGTCCCTGCTCTTCTTCAAAATGTCTGTGCATTTTAGGGTACAGTTATTTAATATTATTTATTGCTTCTTGAGAAATGCACATGGAGGTATGTCCCCAAAAAGCTGTTGGTGGTGCCTAATGTTGCCTTATTGACTCTTAGATGAAAAATTACTCCACTAGTCAACCAGTGTTAATGTATTTAGTATCTATAACCCTACTATATATTAACACATGTGTTTTATATGTATGAATCCAAGACTGTCCTTTTAGGAAAAAGAATAAATAAATTTGCATGCAGTGAGGTTACTCCAGGCTTTTAACTTCTTCACTTGAGAACATTTTATGCTGTTTCCATTTCAGAAAGGATTTAAACTTAGTGATCTGCTTTCTCTTTAACGTTGCTGTCTGTACACCTGGGCTGGCCCTGTTATTCCATCTGTCTTCAGTGTATGTGATTTATTTATTTATGTTTATTTCTCTACATTTACTTAGTTATTAATGTCCTGTAAGCAAGAGAGCTCTGTGCATAGATGAAGCAGATCTGTATTATTTTAGGGGCAGTAGCTTGGTGCATTCATAAGCTGCCCACCATATAATTATATACCACTTCTAACGTGAAACAGAATTATTTACCTAAAAAAAGGAAAACTGAGTTTTGTAGGGTTTGCTCTACTATATGATTAGAACAAAAATACACTGCAGACATCCTGTATTCTTGTTCATAGCTGAAGCCTGATGGATTTTGTTCCAGTGGCCACAGTGGTTTTCTTTGCACTTGCCACTACTCTGTTCTGGGATAATGTATGGGTTTTACAAGTCTTCAGCATCCTTTACTTGTCTGGACTTAGCTCAGGTATTTCCAAAAGATGCTGAGTCAAATCCATTCTGCATTAATGCCTATGAGAAGACAATAGATTTCTAACAAAGAAGAATTTGCCCATTACGCTTCTTGAACTCACTCTAAACTCCAAATTTAGAAGAAGAAGGATGGAAAACTTATTAGTATTTGCAAGTAGTATCTGGGTGAAACCCTGGGGCTAACAGAAAGTAATTGTGCTGAGCATCTATACTTGATAATTGTCCTCTAAGCTAGCGCTTCAAAGAGGCAGCATGTTGACATGTCATTTTTCTTTGAAGTTGTCTCCTCTACAGAGTGTCTTCTCCAATTTAAAACCCCACCACCTCTCTAACTCAAAAGGTCTTCATTTATTTTTAAGTTCTACCATCTTTCCCTGAACCTACCAGGTGTTCTTCTGCATATATTTATGTCAGATTGTTCCTCCCGGGAGTTCTGTGGGGGCTGTTGTAACTACAACCTTTGTATGTCCCACAGGCCTATAACGGGGTTTGGAAAAATGTTTCCAGGGCATTTGCTTGCATTAGAGAATTGAAGTATTTTTAAAAATGTGATGTATTTTTCACACCACAACCCTAGGAAAATTCCTTATGCTGGAGTTTTCGGAATGGTCTTTTAATAGGAAATAAAGTCCCTCTAACAGCTAAAAATAAAAAATAGCTTAAAATAAAAAATATGCCTCAGTGCTGTGTTTGTTAAATTGAGGTGCAAGTTTACTTCTCAAGAGTATTACAAGAATCAATGCTGTGCAGGCTGGTTCTATAGGTTGTCTACGGGGGTTTTGCCAGGGGTGTGACATGCCACGAGTTGGAGCATTAAAGCAAGCACAGAGCAGGGCTCTTCGCTATCCCTTTTGCAGTGTTCATTCAGTCTAGATCTTAGAAGATGCTGTGTATACAAAGTAATGCCCTTTCCAATCCTAATATTATCATTTTGAATTCAAAAGGGACTCAATTAGTCATCATTACAGTTTAATGGCCTGAAACGCTTTAGTGTTAATAAGTACCTAAAATAAAGTAAACTCCTACCTCTGGTAATTTAAACTATTACAGGATTTTTTTTTTCAATAGAAAAGATAATTTAGGAAAAATAGACCTTATGTCTTACTTAGCAATTTCATAACAGCAGTAGGTAGAAAAAATTAAAAATCTCATTATGCTCTTTGTAGTTTCACATAATGTCAAGGTATTGTGCTCAGGGTCTTTCTGGTCTGTGAAAAGGATGATGGAAGGGAATGACTCTGCTATGCCATATTTGTTTGTCTGATTGGTAAGAAGAGAGACATTTTCACTCTGTTGTGATGCAAAAACTAGTCTGGCCTGTCTGGAAGTGACTGACATGTCTTCATTTATGGTGAACTAATTTTTGACAGGCACTGGCAGCCAGATGATCATCCTGGGTTTTATGGGCCAGGAGAGCAACCTATTGCTTTTCAGCTTTGCTTTTTCACATCTGAGTATGCTTTTTTGTGCAGTGCGGTGGGTCACATTTTCCTAGCACATGAAGCTCCTCGCATGTGTGAACTTCAACCTGTGAAAGAGAGAAAGCACCAGTCTAGGGAGCAGATACTGAAACCTCACACAAGGTCTTGCAGGCTTTTTGCATGTAAGGGATTGCTGGGAATATAAATAAAAGTTGGAGAGCTCTTTGTTGGAGACTCCTAGAATCTCATTTCAAAAGGATTTATAAAACTAAAGCCATCGATGTTTTATGATCATAAACTACTGTGTGCTTGGCTTATGGCTACAACTCAGTGCTTTGGCATATGCTTAGCATGAAATATATGAACAAAGCCCCTTTTTTCAGGGAGATTACTTACACATTTATTGTGTGCCGGATCAGATCTGAATCACGTTACAAACAGTTACACTTGTGCTTAAGAAGATGATAAACCTTGACTGTTTCTCTGGTTCTACAGGCAGGTTATTTTACCCTCAGGCTGTGAATTCCTGTTGGTTCACATGAATTTCCATGTTTCTCCAAGACTTCCTGCAGCTGATATGTTTATAAGCTATACAAAAGGCTCTGCAGAATATTAATGCCTCTAATATATGCACAGAGCATATTTATTCAGCTACACCATTTTCATTACAATGGAGGGGTGGTACTCAGTGTGCAGTTGCAGAACTGTTGGAATCATCCTTCATTTAGGATGCACTTACAAATTAAATTACTGATGGTAAAGAAAAACTTCCCATCAAGTAAAAAAAGAAAAATCATAGCAAGGGGCACTGTAAAACTGTCTTAATGAGTGTTGGTTTGAGTGAATGAGTTAAAAGCATGGTTTTTTCCCTGTGAATTCATCAGCTATAAAAATGAAAACTCTCACACTAATACATTTTACTTAATTTGGTGCTGGTTTACCTTGCACTGAAAACTAGAACTGATTGTTTCTATATATCTAGGAACCAACATGACCTTTGTAGTTTCAGTATTTTTGAGAACTTTATGCTCTGTCATAGTTATTTTCATGAGATCAGAGCAGGAGATAAAATTATTATCCCACTTCACAGATATAAACTGTGGTTTGTCTTCACTGACTTCCTACATGATACTGTGGTCAGTACTTGATTTTTGATTGGGCACTCAAACAATTGTTTAAGCTGCTTTTAGACGGTATTTCTGGGCTGATACATTGGTCTGGAGTGAATTGAACTGAAAGACAAGTGCTGCTGTGAGGAAAACTCAACACTGCAGCATCTGGAGCTTGAATAACTCATTGATCACTGTGGGGATCTCCAGTGCTATCGATCACTCTTTGTCCAGCTATGTTAGTTTGAACAAATAATATGAGTCTGTTAACTTCATTTGTAGTGAAGACAAGCCATTAAATGACTTTTTCAAGGACATGAAAAAAAAAAAGCAATCTGGGTCTTCTGAATCATCTGTTTTCTACCCTATGTCTGAACTGTGTCCTTATGCATAGACATTGCTGAATGATTTTGTACGGTTGCTAACAAGCGATAATTCTTGTGTTGCATTATTTTTCATTAATGACTGGCATTGTTGGAAAAAAAATCCCCAACAATCCCTCCCCTGACAATTTGTGAAGGTTTCCCTTCAACAGTAAATATTATCACTGATGATGTTAATGAAGACATTAGTTTCACAGCATTTGAAGTACTGAAACACTCCACTGTTAACTAGCCTAGTGGGGTTTATGCTAATGTAAAATGTAATAAAGTAGAGGCCACTATCTCTTTAAGCTGAAAGAAAGGAAAATTTTTTCTACTTCCAAGGGATGCCTAGTGTGCGCTTATCTAATTGACTGTGTATTTTGTCTAGGTGTTGAGGGAAAGCTAAGAGAATGAAGGCTCTAAATCCCCAGTGGAAGCATGATATGGCGATGCAGTGCTGGTGCTGAATTGTTCTCTCTGATGGCTCTATGGGAGTGGATAGCACTGAGTCTTCATTGCTGGGTTTTAGCAGTTGCTGCTGTTTCGGATCAGCATGCCACAAGCCCCTTCGACTGGCTCCTCTCTGATAAGGGACCCTTCCATCGCTCACAGGAATACACAGATTTTGTGGACAGAAGTCGACAGGGATTTAGCACAAGATACAAGATTTACAGGTATGAAGCAAAGGGAAAGCAATTACAGAGGTATCGTCCTTAGAAGTGGTAAACTTTCACAAAAGGTTTCCTTAAGGGAAAGTTTCAGAGATGGGAACAAACCCATAGACACAAAACTCGTTGCTGAAGTATATGTGAGGCCATATATGTGCTATGTACTATGGAAATGCCTTGTTTGTGTTGTTTCTGTTTTGTTTAAAGATCTTTTGGTAATTGAATATGTTGCTTGGGAAAATGTTGTTGTTTGCTACCTGCTGTGCTCTAGAGACATGCAAAAAATGTCCTAAGGTATTCAAACACTGTCTCTGATTGCTGAGGGCATACATGGAATGTCTCTGGTCATGCAGCAAGATTCGGCTCAATTCCTTTCAGTGTGGCTTATCAAGACATAATCTGAGACTTAAGGTTGAAATTGTAGCTCTATGGACACTGGTGGCGAATTATGGACTTCATTGCACAAATCAGGGCAATCCAAAAGTGACTTAAAAAATTTAATGTTAGCTCCTACCAGTGTTTTGAGACATAGTTTTATCATCCCTGAGACACTGAGAAAAAAAGAGACACTGAATTTTTACAGAAATTGTAGGTGTTTGGTCCATCATAAAACTCAGCATTAGGCTGGTCTGGTTGGGAGTGAGAAAAGAAAAAAGCCGTGAGGATTTCAGAGATATTGGTCTGACTGAGAATTTGTGCCTTGTTGTGGAATGGCTTTTATGATGCATTTGTAACCTGTCCATTGCTACTGTTTGTGAAATATCTTCTTAATCATTTGCAAGAGGTATAACTCAGTAACATCAAATAGGTTTATCAAGGACACAGGACTGAAATGGAGTGTTTGGTTTAATAGCAGTGACCTGATGGCAAACAGAAAGAGGGTGAGAAATGAGGGAGCATGAGAGATTAAGGGCTGAGAAAACAAATCTATAAGCAGAGAGACTTTCTTACTTTATACTGTTAGAGAACCCTCCTGGCAGGAAAGAGACGAGGAAGGCAGCAGGGCAATAGAGGAGAGATTTTTCACTTCCCTGAAAATTCTCCAACCTATAAACACAGTCTGTGTCAGTGTGGAAAGACACACAGATTTCATTTAAAACCATGAAACAGTTTGTCCAGATTTCTTACCTATTTTGAACTATTACTCCCTAGTGTTACTTAGCCCTTTAGGAGAAGGTGATTGAGATATAACCTTGTATGTATATTTTATTTATTTGAGACTCCCATAGCCTTTGACAAAAATGTATAGATTTCATTTCTAAGGAACTCACTTTGTTTTCCTTTCCTAAATACATGCAGTAGAGGGCACTCTGTTGCAGGTCAATTTTGCAGTGGGTTCCTTTGCCATATCCATAGAGAAGTTAAACACATTTTGAAAATAAAGTGTGATTTGGAAATATGCTTGATGAAGTGGCTTGTCTTAACAGAACAGCATCACCCAATATTTACTGCATTTTAAAAGCTAGCTGTCAGGACCAATAATGTAAAGCCAATAATGCAGAGACTGAGGCAGCATATTTTATTCCTATTATTGTGTATTAGTCAACACTGAACAAAAATTATCTTGCTGAAAACATGAAAGATGGAATTGTATTACATTTCAGCCCTTTCAATCAGGTCTTTTAGAAGTTTTTTCCTCTCAACCATCATTACAGAGACATTGTGAAGTTTTATAGATCCGTAATTGTATCACTAATATTTACTTGGTTTTGTGCATAGGTTTCAATTGACTTTAATTTACAAAAATGCTACAGAAATTTCTTGAATGTGTTTCTATCCTCTGAACATTCCTTTCAAGAAAGAAGTCAAAAGAAGCACAAGCTACCTGAATCAAAAGAAAAGCTGTGTTTTTTTATTTAGTCCTCCTAATACAAACTGCACACTGTAAAGTTCCTTGTAAAATATGGTCCCATTAGCAAGTAGTGCAGAACATGGTGACCTTGTTACGAGCCACACACTGTAAATTTAATCCCTGTTGCTTTTCTACAAGCTTTCCCAGGCTAAAAGATCTGGCATCTAATTGGTCTGTTCATTCCCTCACCTATCCTTTACCTAATGAAAATGATCCCTCAGGGACACAGTCCTGATTTGAATAGGGAGGTAAGGAAGGGGAAAACACAGACCTGCACTGAGTCAGATGAATCCTATTAACAAGAGAGAAAGGCTTCTCTCCAAACACTGCTAACAGGGGGACCTCCTTTCCCTTTGCTCCTCACCAGAATACCTGACATTCAAAGAATACATGGGAAAGAAAGTAATCTCCCTTCATTTCAACATCCATGCCAGGTCAAAATCCATGGGACAGAAGAAGAATAAATTGTACAGGGTGAGAGACTCCAGCGGATTGTGTTCCATTTTTGGTAGGATGTTTGTAGCACAGTAGGGTCAGAAAATGATTGAAGACCTGCTTTTTTGATGGTACAAACATAACAAGTAACTGCAGACTAAAGGTTGTTCCCTCTTTTGGAGAACTACCTGGCTCCCAAAGAACTGATGAGACTCAAGTCAAGTAGCAACTCTTTTTCCATGTCTCCAGACCAACGGCATCTAAATCATATACAAAAGATGACCTATTGTATCTTTCTACCAAAACCCAACAAGTACTGCTGCTCATAGGAACTAACTCAGGATAACCAGCCTAACACTGGGATTAATGGCAATTAAATGGTCTCAATAAAAATATCACAAAAACAGCAACGAGTGTATTGAACGCTGTGTGTAGTGTTCTGAAATGCATCGGAGGAGATTTCAGCAAGAGACTGCTGCATGACTTTTTTTCAACAGCAACTAGAACGATATTTTGATTCCCATTATTTTTTCCCTCTTTTGGCAGTAATTAGTCATGTAGAGAAAAACCCTGAATAACTTCTTAATTTTTGAAATTTCAAAATAGTTTTTCTTATTATGATCAAGATCATATTTAAAAGCAGAAAATCCATGTTATTCTGCTTTAGGTTCAATCAGGTAATGCATATTTTTGTGAATTCCAAAGTGCTAGAGATTATGACCTTTCTCCTACACCATTGCTTGACACTGACTTAAAGGGGATCAAGGTCATATAGATTTTATGGATAAAGAATGATTTTATGGATAAAGAATGATTAAGATAATAGGACAGAGAACTGGGAAAGGACATATCAAAATGAGCAAAAAAGAATATTAAAATTCAGATGACTTGAAATTAGATGGAATCTTTGTTATTACTTCTCAGCTTTTGAGTAAACCAGAGCTATGCTACTTGTCTTAGTCCTGACATTTGCATCGTAGGAGAAGGATGTATTTAAACATTTTTTTTCACCTAAGCATACATGGCAATTAGTTTCCATGATGTCCAGCTGCCTTATTTTATTCAGTTCTTAAATTATGTAATGTATTTGCATTTGAAATAGATAGAACACAACTTTTAGACTACAGCAAGAAACTTCATCACTGTATGAACTCTGTATTAGTATTTCTCTTTTCCCTCTAAATGCCTGTATGACAATAAGGCAAATAGCAGGAGTTTTGCATCCATACTCCCCTGGTCACTATGAACAATTAACTGTCTAATCATGAATCTATTACTCATTGTAGAGATGAAGCCAAAGGTTGGCATGAAGGAGCACATTTATTAACTAAGCCTAGTTTCTTATGAGAGGCCATAACCTAAGTGTAATATGCTTTTTAAAGGTAAAGTTACACTTTGCCTTATCTTTCTATTTATCCTTCAGAGCTTAAGTCAATCATGTGATAAAAACAACTGATTAGTAAATTATGGGAAGGTAGCCATAGAAAAATCTACCTCCACCTGTATTTTAAACTCTGTGCTAAAGATCAGTTGTCCATGGGCAAACATCATCGCCTCAAGAGAAGCTTTCTTCAATGTTACAGGATAGAGATTAAATGTACAAGTATATGTATAATAATACCTGGAGTATTACAGAGCGTTAAATAATTGCAACTGATTTTGCCAACACAGTTATGAGTTGTGAAAGGTAGAATTATGTGGCAGTATGGTTTTCCTTAATGATTCTTCCAGCCTCAACAATTCTGTGATTCTGTGATACTTTGAAGGAGATATCCTCCTGCAGGACTTGTAATAATTGTCATTGTTTTTGCTGACCTATGAAGAGAAATGCCAGGAGTGTTTCTGGATGTCCGCAGAAAACATCTAAATTAGTGGGACTGCTGTGTCAATATTTTACGAAAGGTGGCTCCTGGAGTTAGTATCAGTAAATATTTTGGCAAGGAAAACCTCATTTATAATTTGTTATTTAATACACAACAGGAGTACAGTACCTCTTATGTAAATCAGCTATCCAGACAAAGGAATTTAAATCCAGAGAGAATGAGATGAGAGATTACCAGGATGGAAAGAGTGATTGTGAAATTATGCAAAGAGCCTTGTATCAGAAGAGGTAATTTCTACAGATAGCACAGTATTCATGCTATCAAATAAGGTCCTGAGGAAATCTCCTCAGGGATGCTGTGTGGTTTTGTTCAAACAAAATTATTTAAAATCTGAAGCACATGTGAAAAATCAGGGAAAAGAAGAGCCCAGATTTTTCTTTCAAGGCAGAAATGTTTGTCACATCTGGGAGTAAAACCTCCAAACCTCCCCCCCGCCCCCCCCCCCCCCCCCCCACA
>VZRI01003596.1:456319-560582 GCA_013397515.1 Upupa epops | reverse complement strand
AGAAAGAGCTGAAAGAAGAAGATCCAATTCCTGCCATATACATATCATAAAGTGAGTTGAACTATTTAATCCAAAAGCTGACACTGACATAAAACCAAAATTGCATAAACTGGCTAGGTATAAATCTAGATTGGCACTTATAAAGAGATTTCTAATCATCAGAGTAAAACAGTTCTGTGACATAAGGTACAAAACTTTACCAATGAATTCCTATGAGTAAGGGAAAAGGTTTATAAAATGTAGTGCTTACAGCAGCTGACTAGGTTTTAGCAACCACTTGTGTCCCTTTGAGGTAAATATCTCTAACAAGATTAGAATAGGTGTCTGCAAAAGAAAAAGAGAAAAGAATGTCCCAAGGATTTGAATATCATGGTATTCATGTAGTGCAATACTTACTAATGTGTTTTAACACTTGAGCAGAGTTAAGTAGAGCCAATATTAAACTTAGTTGTGTTTTTTATGCCCTATCAACATATTTTAGTCAACAGTTATCAATAGACTTTTTGACACATGAATACTCAGTCTTAATTAAAAAACTCGGGGTTTCAGTTGTGGAAGTATGTGTGGAGATGTGTTGAACTTGCAAAATTTGTACAATCTGGAATGATGTTTCCTTGTGCTCTTCCCAATGTTCTTCTGAACTGATAATTTGGGAATTTTAAGTCATTGAGAAAAGCTAAGACACCTTCCAATTTCTTCCAGTACAAAGATGTAGTAAAATGGAGGGCTGAAAGGCTATCTTTGCCATCATACCTTTCAAAAGTCTAAGGAAATGATGGTATTTCTTTTCTTGCTCTTATTTCTTACATATTTGATCACATCTAGGAGCCACCAACACTGACAATGTTTTTGGAAGCTCCTGCTTCTTTGGAAACTAAGGAGTCTCAGATGTGGACCTCAGTTTCCTTAACACAAAACATTATATACAAAACCCACAAAAAGTGAGGGAGGTAGTGACAGCAGTGGAACAGGATATATCAAAGACAGGAATTAGGCAAAACTCTATTGTAGCAGGTGAGAAAAGAGATGGGCTGTAGACAGCAGACTATAACTCGGACTGGTAAGAGTAAGATAACTTTCAACAGGTAGCTTAGGAAACTAGTCAACCATTGCCTTCAACTCTTGAGATCCTTTGCTTCTTGGACATTCTGTTGCATGAACTCAGTTGCTGCTTGGAGAGTGAGAACTGGGGTTATAAATGCACCGAGGAGCAAAGAAGTTTATCTCCCACAATTGTTGTATCAATGGGGAATAAATAGCAGGAACAGTTCTGTCTGCCCTTTGCAGAAATTCACTGTATCAGTAAATTGCTTCTGGCCTGCACTGTACTTGGTCAGCTCACTTTAGGGAATTTTCCATTCAACCTGGTGGACAAAAGGTCCAGGAATCAGATGGATCATAATTCTCAGGATGTTTACAAAACACTACTGAATGCACAAAGTCCTCATGTTAAATCCAGTGTTCCATAGGCTGGGGATGGAGAAGAACACTTCATATAGTTACTGGGTTTGTGAATTGATATATTCTCTCTAGAAAAATATAATTTGTAGTCCAGTATCATAGAATCGTCAAGCTTGGAAAAGATCTTTAAGATCATCAAGTCCAACTGGCTGTCCTACAACCTCTAACCACTAAACCATCTCCCAAAACACCATGTCTACCCTATTTCTGAACCAAGAAAGTCCAAGGCCTCCCCAATCTTTGTAGGAAGATTTTTTTCCAAATATCCAATTTGAATCTTCTCTGGTGCAACCTGACTGCATTTTCTCTTGTCCTATCACTAAACACTATGGGGAGAGGCCAACACTCATGTCACTACAACATCCCTTTACATAGTTGTAGAGAGCAGTGAGGTCTCCCCTCTTCTCCAAGTTGAACAGCCTCAGCTCCCTCAGCTTCTCCCAGTCAGACCTGTTCTCTAGACCCCTAACCAGCCCAGTTGCCCTTCTGTGCAAGCTCTCCACCACCTCAATGTCCTTCCTATACTGTGGCGTCCAAAATTGCATCCAGTACTGGAGGTTTGGACTCATCAAAGGCCACAGGGGCTGGATCACCTCCTTGGTTCTGCTGGCCACACTATTTATGGTACAGACCAGGATGCCATTGGCCTTCTCGACCACCTGGGCACACTGTTCGCTCATGTTCGGCCACTCTCAATCACACCTCCAGCTTTCTCTTTGCTGAGCAGTTCTCCAGCCACTTCTCCCCAAGCCTGTAGTGCTGTTAGGCGTTGTAGTGGCCCAAGTGCAGTACTTGGCATTTGGCCTTGTTGAAATTCATGTAAATGGCCTTGGCACAGCGATCCAGCCTGTCCAGGTCTCTCTGCAGGGCCTCCCTACTCTCCAGCAGATCAACAATCCCACCCAATATAGTGTTGTCTGCAAAGTGACTGAGGGTGCACTCTATCCTCTCATCCATCAACAAATATGTTAAGCTGGAGTGGCCTCAGCACTGATCCCGAAGGGATACCACTTACCTGTGACTGGCCACCAACTGGATTTACCTCCATCTAACACAACTCTTGGGACCTGGGCATCCAACCAGTTTCTAATCCAGCAGAGCATCTGCACATCCAAGCTCTGAGCAGCAGCTTCTGTAGGAGAATGCTGGGGGAAACCTTGTCACAGGCCCTGCTGAAGTCCAGGGATACAACATCCACAGCCCTTTCCTCGTCCAACAAGCAGGTCACCCTGTCACAGAAGGTGTCAAACAGGGCTTGCTCTTCATGACTCCATGCTGACTGGGCCTGATCTGCTGGTTGTTCTGCAAACACTCTATAACTGTGCTCAGGATGATCCATTCCATCAGTTTCTCTGGGACTGAAGTCAGACCAACAGGCCTGTGATTTCACAGATTATCCTTCCATCCCTTCATAAGGGATCTTCCTTGTCTGATTCCCAATAGAAGGTAGCTCGGTGTGCACCCCTGACAGATCTTTCAGTACTTCACTTGAGTGCATCCCACATGGCCCCATAGATTTGTGCACATCTGCATGGTGTAGCAGGTCACTGACCATCTCCTTCTGGATAGTGAGGTGATCATTCTGCTACTGGTTCTGTCTCCCTAGCTTCGGGAGTGGAATTCCCTCAACATAATTGGCCTTGTTACTAAAGACTGAGGAGAAGCACCTTAGCCTTTTCCTTATTGTTTCCTTGTGCACCTGATCAGGGATGGAGGATTTCCTTGGTCTTCCTTTTAATGTTAATGAATTTGTAAGGAGCTTTTCTTGTCCTTTATGATGGAGGACAGATTAATTTCTAGCTGTGCTTTGGATCTTCTAGTTCCCTTCCTGCATAGCCGCACAGCATTTCTGTAGTCATTGTCTGTGCCCTGCCCCTTCCTCCAAGGGCTATAGATTCTATTTTTCCTCTCAAGCACCAGCCAAACCTCTCTGTTCAGTTTGGCTGGACTTCTGTGTCGCTGGCTTGCCTTCCAGCACATGAGGATGGCCTGTTCCTGTGCCTTTCAAGGCTTCCTGCTGTTGGAGCCTCAGCCTTCCTGTATGCCTGTACCCTTCAGAACAGATTCCTAAGGGATTCTGGTGATCAGGTACTGTAGTCTGTTATTTTGGGTAGTATATGTAGCCTGAACAAAAAGATGATGATTTTAAAAACAAACAACAAAAAAAAAAAACAAGTAGAACTTTAAAAAAGAATGTCTGGGCCTGAAAAATTTCAATGAGTTCCATTTCTGCTCATGATATACTTTAGCACCCTCTCTGAGTTGGGCATAACAAAAATTCAAAATAAAAGCTTTACAGTCCCAGTTCTAGCAATACTTTGTTTGTTTGTTTTCTTCCAAATCATCTAATTTCCAGCCCTTTGTTTCAAACACAAATCAAGCACTTTGGTTTTACCTGTGGAGCCCAAGCATTCATCAGGGCAGCGATGCTTTACAATTAGTGATTTCTATTACCAAAATTCTATAGGCTTCCTGATCTGTTTGTCCAGGGGATCCTCTGCAAGGTGGATGTTTGTGAAATGGTGGATGTAAAAGGAATAATTAATTCAAATTGAAAAGCTATGTGAACATAACAGAAACATTTACAAACATTTGAAAGTGAATCATAGCCTTATTTATAATTTATATTAAATAAGAGCTTTATTTAGTTTTCCAGTTTTGTCAAGGTGTTAACAAGCACATACAAAGGATGCTCATGAAGGTGAAGGAGCCTTTCCCTGATATCCCTATGGCTACCATATATGGACTACCTCCAGTAGCACTGGGATTCTAAGGCTGAATACCAGAGATACCAGAGGAGCAGGAGATAAGAACTGGACATGCATACAGGTGTCTTCACAATCCCAGTTAAGCAAGAGGTCTGCTCCATGTAGGGCTATTTCCATAGGCCTAATAAAGATAACTTCAAGCAGTAAAAGAGGTCTTGTGGATACTTGTGGGACTGGAAGTAGGACATAAAAACATGAGAGAGTCAGAATTAGGAAGGAAAGATATAAGAGAGACAGGGACTTCTGATTCCCCAGTTGTCCTTCTCTGTCCATCCCTGTTTACAGATCTGAGGCAGTTCAGCAGAGAGGTCAACTGCTCTAGGTAAAGGGTTAATAGGGTTAGTAATTATCACTCAAGAGCACAGGAGAAATTAAACTTATTTCTGACACTGATCCACGACATTGCCCTCAGTCCATCTTCGAAGGACTTGGGAAAAACATGACCAGACCCAAAGAAACTTTATAGTTTGAAGAGGTGCTGGCTTCCTACAGAATCCTTGCAAAAATCTTAGTGAACCACAGGAAATTTATCAGTGAGACTAATTCTACAGCATTCAAAAACCTCTTGTTTTGCCACTGTCTGAGGTCATATCCACCCCAAACCTATTCATTCCATTTTGTTGACTCAGCAATAAACTCCTGGGTTTCAAAACAAGGTTAGAGTTTCTTTCACTAAGGTAAGTAAGTGTTAGGGCTTGGAAGGATACAAAGAAATGGTGCTGTCTAGGCCAACAGGATTAGGAGTGTTCTCAGGAATCAGTCTGACATGAGCACAAGTGTGTTGCAGCTTGGCAACAAAGGAGAATATTGATGCCAAGATTGCCTTCTGTATATTTTTTATGATACACTGCAGGAGTCTGTGTTTTGACAATCTTTCTCTGTATTTCTTCTTAGTTGTTTGGTGTATTTAATCAAAGATCCCAAGGAAACTCAAACAGCAAGGGGGAGAGAGAATCTTATTTTTTGTAAACATCACTAGAATCCATTTACAGACTGTACCCACTTTCAAAATCTAATATTTTAAGGATAATTATTAGAGCAAACCTCCTACTGATATGTTTCCCTAGAACAAAGAACCTTTATTTAGAGAATATGATGTGTCATCATTTCAGTAAGTTCATAAATCATTTAAGTTGCCCTAAAAAAATTAGGATAATAGAGGCTGTAACTTAATGGTTTCATG
Organism: Upupa epops; assembly: GCA_013397515.1. NCBI lineage: Eukaryota > Metazoa > Chordata > Aves > Bucerotiformes > Upupidae > Upupa > Upupa epops. Next base: position 555,170 of record VZRI01003596.1, on the reverse strand, counting down.
CAATCACTGAAGTAGTATAAAAGCTGTTTAACACTAATAATAGATTCATTCTTCAGTCAGCAGGATAGTCTGCCAGGATCTTGGGCATGAAATCAGGTCATTTTCATTAATTCTTTGAAAATTTTTGGTTAGTTGAGTCTTTGTTCTTTCATTTGCCCTTCTGTTTCTTTTTAGTTTGAATGTCACTGATATTCAAGATACAGAGGATTTCAAACAGTAATGGCTTTCATGAAGGGAAAAAACAATTACCAAGATTTCTTTTGGTTACTGAAAAAGAAGGGGTTTGGGGTTTTTTTTTATTACTTGAGTCATGTTCCCTGTGCTTTCATTTTCAGCCTTATATTGTTACCTTTCCTTACTGCTGCTTGATCAGTGGTTGTCTCCAGACAGAATGGCTTTTAGGTTTTTCTTTGTGTCCATAAGTAAGTTTATATGGCTGGCATGTGGTGTCTTACATAGAGAAAAGAACTGAATAGCACAGAAACCTTTCCTTCGTATTTTCCATACAGAAAAAGAAGAATGACTGACACTGAGTGTGCTCACTTGAGATTTTTTGTCATTTTCTTCTTGCTGTCATTGACTTAAGATTGTGGTCAATACCTCAGAATTCAAATCTTTGTTGTCTCCTAGCTCTGATGGATTGATTCTACAGTTTTTACTAGTCATTATGCTGGTTGTGAATTTTTATTGTGTAGCTACAGATTCATTCCAACAGAGACCCTTGTAAAGAAAAGCAATACTTCAAAATAATATCTTGTTGCTCGATTCTCCCTAGAATCCCAATATGATTGTTATGGATAACAGTGTTCTTAAGGTCATTAATGACTCCATATCTCAATTTTTCTTCTGATTCTCTCAATTTCCACTTTGTTTATGCAGCTTGAGAAGATACTTTTACTGACCAGACAATTTGATATATATAGATCTCTGAAAACTACACACACATTAGCGATTTAGAAGTTGTGTATGCAGGTCTCACAAGCAGAGAAGAGATAGCATCTGACGTTAAGTAATGAATGTGAATTTCTCAAGGGGAAAACACTGGTTTTTACTTGTATGAGTAACAAAATTTAAAATTACATGTGTAAGACATATTCTAACAAATGTTCTGAAAGATCAACATAACCTGAGACATAAGGAAATTATTAAATTTAAAATAAATACTTAAATTTTAAGTGATTCTGAACTACATATTTACATCTCTTTGGATTTAACAAACATGGAATTTTTCCTAATACCCTGAGTGGTAGTGGTAGAATTGGATGCTTTACTGGGAAATCATATAGTATCAGCTTCGCATGCTGATAAATATGCTCCATTAGCAGAAAGTAATCAGAGGCAACACATTTTTGTCTAGTTGTATTGTATTTAAACCATATATTTAGCCATGCGAATAGCAGAGTGCATATAAGTTATAATAATAAAACCACATCCTCAGCATTACACAGCAGAACCAATCTGATAACCCACACCGACAAAGAGAACAAAGTCATTTGTCTATATTTAACACATTTAACCATGCAAAATAAATTTAAAAAATAATAATTTCAACTGATTAAAAATGAAGGATCTGTAGTGAGGTAAATTATCTGGTGAAGCTTTCAGTAGTAAACCTCAAAAGTCAATACATCAGACTAAGTGGAATACATGTAGTCTGTAGTGCCTTTTCATTTACTCAACCCGAGTCTTTGTGATTACTGTCAGAGTGAATCAGTGTGATTTATATAAACTGTGTTTATATACATTTATGAGTATATATATGTACACATGCATACGTAAATGTGTTTACTAATCATAGAATCATAGAATCATAGAATCTGTAGGGATTGGAAGGGACCTCGAAAGATCATCTAGTCCAATCCCCCTGCCACAGCAGGACCACCTAGACCAAGTTGCACAGGAACATGTCCAGGTGGGTCTTGAACGTCTCCAGAGGAGACTCCACAAGCCCCCTGGGCAGCCTGTTCCAATGCTCCATTACTTTCCCTGTGAAGATGTTCAGAAATTCTTTCTAACACTGGCAATGCGAAAGATCTTTCCTCATTAGATCCCTCTATTAAAATGCCTCTCTCAGAAGCAATCTTCCTGCATTTTCCCATGGTCAGCTGTATGCCACTTACATTGAACTTAATCTTTGAGTAAAATAAAAGTCACCCGTGAATCTATAAGTGAAGCACATAAACATGAACCCTCTGTTACATACAAGGACTACTTTTACTTCAATCAAGTATTTTTCATCTGAGTCTAGAAGTAGTTAATGAAAATAGCATTGGCAGGACATAGTTTTTCTATAGCATGTATGTGGCTACAGAAGCTCTATAGTTAACTCCCAGTTTTCCACAGATTCCTTGTGTGATAGTGTCATGTGAACCCTAATGCCATAGATTTTGCACCTGTATCTTCACTTCTGGATCCAATTTGTGGTCATGCTTAGACTCTTTGGTAAGTTTTCTGTTTGAAAAGCATGCCAACTTGTGAATAACTACAAAATTTCAAGGAGTCTGAAAGAAGTTCATGCTGTGTTCAGTGCTCAACCTTTGTGCCCATAATAGGACTAACAGCACATGAGTAGAACACAAAAACTGGATCCTGATCAGTTATTTCATACTTTCCTCCAGGACTGTTTTCCTGCATAGACACCTTTGTCTTTTCATTTTTTTTGGTGTCAGGAATTTAATTGTATCTGAAGGATACTTTTATTTGAGTTGCCCCTGAAAATTGTTTTTCCTGTTTGTAAAAATATTTCCCATATGGCTGACTTTGAAGGTCCATCTGTTTATTTAGAGTTTTGCCTGAAGAAGGAATGGCTATATCTATTTTTATTGCTGTCTCCTTGGCCTGGATGAGCACTAACAAATGTGTGCTTGTTTCCTGGTTCTGACATTGAAGTTCTGTGTGACATGGATATGTGTGCCCTTGGTACCAAAACCATCAAGGACTATTAGGTACAAGTACAGTATGTATCAGTTGCCTGACACTCACCCTTTCTGATAAATAAACTACATAAAAAAACTACAACTACTTCAAAGATTTCGTTGAATATGATGGCCAGTTTCCCAGACAACAAAATTGATAGAATATGAATAACTTCAAAGGGAATTTATTTAAATTCAGTGACATTTATTGACAATTTATTGACATTTTATTAAAGACTATTCACATTAAAGTTTAAATTCTAAAAGTTAGTGCATTAGGACATTAAAATGAACACTAGTACTTCCACTTTTAAAGAACATCTTGTACCTATTTTTTATTCAATGGGAGACCAAATTTTATTTATATCAGTCACACTTATTTTATTCTTTTCCCCGTCTTCACAGTTAAGTCATGTGAATACCAAACCACGACTGGGTTTGCAACAGTTGTTGATTGTTGACAACTATTTTCATTTAGTATTTGTGCTAATACAGAGAGAGAATTGGCAAGCTGGTACACAACAAAATCTGAAGTGACTCCAGTTTTTAAATGAGTTTAAATGCTTGGAAATTCCCATGTGTGGTCGATATATATGAACTATATGTATATATCATATGATATATGATATATATGATCATATGTATCTATATATGTATCATAGGACTATATGATACATATATATATACATATATGATACATATATATATGATATATACATATATATATATATTATTCCTCTCTCCCTCAGAAAAACTGGTTCTGTTACAGTAACTGCAATAAACCAGTAAGGAAAGATCAACTTAATTAAGTAAACTTGGCAGCTTTATCTCAGAATTTAGGGAGGAGTTGAATCTTGAGAGCATGGTGTGGAACAGATATAGGTCCAGATACACGTTATTTAATGAACTTGTGGTTGAAGTCAGAAGACAGTGTGTTCCTTGGTATTAGGTGGCTTTTACCATCATGAAATGTTCAGTCCCCATTTCTGGTGAGAAAATTCTTGAGCTTTTCTGCTCTGCTTTGGTGTGATATGAAGAAATGCACCAACAAAGCAGTAGTTTCAGAAAATGCTAGTCTGACAAGTAACATTCTTTAGAGCCAGAAAACAAAAGAACGTGGTGTTAACAATCTCAGGTGTGAAAGGGCACTGGGGCAATTGCCTACTAACACTATATGCTGTGCACAGTGCAAGTGGCAAGTAGCTTGAGCTTAATACCCACAGGGTAATTACAGGGAACCAGATGGTCTGTGAGTGCCAATATAAATATAGATTGTGTCTTCTGGTTGATGTCTGGGCCTGACTGAAGGTTAGCTTGTGCTCAAGGCATTTCTAAGAGGGTCATGCTTTTGCAGTCATATTCAGGTCTGTGGGGTCATGCTCTGGTGTGTCTTTGTGATCACATAATTTTGTCTGTTCTGGCTTAAGGCCATAAGAGGTGAAAAGAGTTCTAAAGTGACTTGTGATTTCCCATGTTGAGAAATCTGCAAAATTTGTTTGATGTTGGACCGGGAGTATAAAAATTATTGGGTATTGGAAGTTGCAGATGCCCCCTTCCTGGAAGTTTCCCAAGGCCAAGTTGGATGTGGCATCTGGAGACCGCATCTGGAACGTTGTGCCAAATTTTGGGCTCATCAGTTCAAGAAGGACACAGAGATGCTGGTCAACTAGTGATAGGACAAAGGGCAATGGGTGCAAGATGGAACAGAGGAGTTTCCCTAGAAATATCAGAAGAAACTTCTTCCCAGTGAGTGTAATGGAGTATTGGAACAGGCTGCCCAGGGGGGTTGTGGAGTCTCCTTCTCTGGAGATGTTCAAGACCTGCCTGGACATGTTCCTGTGAGACTTGTTCTAGGTGGCAGGGTAAAATCCCTAATGATTCTATGACTGAAGAACCAGATGTAGTGGACACTGTCTCTGCCCATGGCAGGTGGGATAGAACTAGGTGATCTTTGAAGAACCTTTCCAACTTGAACAATTGTCTATGACTCTAGGAATGAATGTGAGAATCTGTTCAGCTTTTGCCATTCAGGCCATCAGACCACACAAGCAGTTTTTCATTGGCTCTTAACAATATTAATCAACTGTGTACTCATGAATTTCTAGTTTCATGTTGTGTCACTGAATGTCTCACCTGAGGGATCTTAGCAAAATATTCAGTGGAAGGTGGCTAACAACATGTAACTCAGAATCAAATATAGTTGCTATTTTTTATGCTTTGCTGAAAATCTGAAATAATCATTATTTTCCTGCCACAAGGGTAGGTAATACCTTTTAATCAATGCTAAAATGTAAAAATGGAGTGAAATGAAGGACTTCACATGGCAGAAGCACTGGGCAAAATCCCTTTAGTTATTTACCCATAGTTTCTTAGGAGGTGCTGAAAATCAAGGACTACTCTATCCCTGTAACAATACATGCAAAAATGACATGGAGTTATCTGTAAACTAGACTTCTGGGACAATAAACTCATTGCCTCAGATGGAGTAATCCACTTGTAGTTAAAGCATAGGGTCTGAACTGACTAAAGACATTTCTGGGTTTAGAGTAGCATGAAACATGATGTTGATCTCCGTTGTACACAGACAGGCTCACACAGAGGAAAATACACAAAGGTATAAATGTGTCCACTGCAGACTTGATGCTCAGACTAATCCAGCAAAAGGATTAGGATTTTGGATTTATTTAACTCCTTTCTGACATAAAGAAAGATGTTTTTATCAGTGATAACAAATGGTGAAATTTGGAACAGTAATATGGAGATTTAATTCTCATGCTGGGAAATGAGGAATGGTCACACTTCTCAGAGGCAGAAGCAGAAGGTGGCCTTCAAAATTAATGTGTTCAAGGACTGTACACTTACTTTTTATGAGATCTTCATCTGCTAATGAATGCAGTACATAAAAATGATAGTTACTCCACCAGTTGCTGAGCTGTCGATAATTTTCCACCAAAAATACCTCCTTAATGAAAATTTTATTCTTGTTATGCCCTGTTTGAAAACTTAGATTCAAATTTAAAGTCAAACAAAAGAAATATACACCCCAAACATCAAAGACTGGCAACAATTTGCTTCTCACCCCCAACCACCACCCCAAATGCTTCTGACGTAAGATTTTTTTAGTTGTTTTTTTCCCTAGGAACAAATCTGATTGCCAATATTGGAGAACCCTAATGACACCCCCAAATTAAACCTGGATATAGAGGAAAGAAGCACCCAATGCTTTTTAATTTTGGTTGTTGCTCTCATCCTATTATTCTGTGGACTGGAACCTGAAATAACTCGTCATAGGAAACCAAAATATTAGAAGGTTATTTGCATATCGAGGGGAAGTTTAGTCCCAATTATGTTGGTCCAAACATAGTGTGAAATGATAACGATATAGTAAGAAGCAGGAACAAAAGCTGCATAACGCAACACTATTAAGTACCTACCATGAGGCCGTTAAAGTCTCCTGCTTGGTTGTTTGTCTCCTTCCAGGTTGTTTGAACATCTTTTTCATACCTAATAATATTCTAAATCATCAGATTCACCAAAGCCAATGAGGTAATTAACTTTATACTGAAAAGTAGTAAAACACTGAGAATATTTTGTGTGAGTGTACAGAGTTTGGAACTTATTTTGAGGTAGAGGGGATATTCAACAGAGGCTCTGTTTTCCTCTGTAGTAGTAATTTCTGGTGTTGACCTTTCTTTTTAAATCCTGATAAACATAAATTATCAATTTCAGGAGAAAATACAACTGCCTCTTAAAAACACCTCTTATTTTCTCATCTTTAATGGGCTGTGTAAATCCTGTCATGTTGGTGGGTGGCATTTGTGAAAGGATTAGTTTTATTCTGTATCTCCACTTTATTGTCAGGGGTATGCGATTGTACAAGATAAATTATTTTATTCCAAGTCTGGCGAAACAGAGGGTAATACTATGGGAAAAGTGATTGAATATTGCATGACAGCAAATGTTGTACTCTGATTTTACTAAGCTGTTAGCCATTTAGCTGCTCCTAAAAAGGTAGCCAGACATGTCAGATGTGCAGTGGGTAAAATTGTAAGCATAAATTCTAATTTTCCAGTTATGTATTTAACTGATTTTGTAGGATGGGCATTACTCAAGTATGAAATATTCTCGTACGTCACTCTTAATGCATAAGGTGCTTTACATTTTCACATCTTTTGCTCTGCTTTGATTTCATGACAAAATACTAATAAAGGTAAGGGAATGAAGCTGACTGTGAGTTTCACTAATGAAAAGGCATCCAGGTAAATTCTCTTTCTGTCAATATAGACACAATTCACTGATCAGCGGCAATAAGGGCTCTTTAATTGCATACTTTTGTTACACATATTTCTAAGTAAGCATCTGCAAAGTAGAAAAAGCGTAATTAAAAACTATAATTTAACTATCTGGGCTCATTGATAGAAATATAGCCACATTTTAAAGGAGCTTTAACAGTTTAACAGCTTTGTGCTTCAAAGAAAAGTAGATTAATATAAATAGCCTGCAGGGAAAGATAAAGGTTCAGATCTCGGCAATCTGCAAAACTTTGCATTTCTATGGAATCCAATTTCAGGCTGCACAAATAAAGTTAAGAGGATGAGTAAACTTGCTGCATAGAATATTTTGTTATCCTAACCATTGTTGCTTATTCAATGAGATTGGTCATTCTGCTGAAGTTCCACTTTTGCTCCATTCCTCAGGATACAGATACGTTCTACCTTTCATGTTCTCTAAATATCATTGAAACTAATGCCATATCAATTAAATATGCTGGTTAGGTGTTACTTTTTGTTTTCTCACTAATGATGATCATTGAATGTTTCTATACAGCTCAGCATTAAGGAGCAGACGCTCAACTGAGCCTTATATTTTTGAAAGACTTTAGTCCTTGGTGTGACCTTTCTTTATTTAGGTACCTAAGAAGAATAAAAGCTATACTGAAGAAGGTTGCTCAGCTATTTTCAGAGGGTTGAATGCTTCTGAACAATTAAGGCAGCCTACCTTCTCTGATAATTATATTTTGCCCTTAGATTATTTAAAAAAAACCACAAAACCTCCAAACACTTAAGATGAGTGATGGCTTGTTTTATTTCTTGCAAGTATTTTGACTGAGATTTTACTGTTATTTATTCATGACTGAGGCCCTTATATATGTATGTGTATACACACAGGCACACACACAGGCACACACACACATATATATATGTATATATTAGGGACAGGGAACAGTGTGTATTAGCAGTGCAGGAGCTCTGTTGGATTAACACACTCCTAAGAACAGCGACAGCTAAAAGACAGTGTAACAATTTTTCTGAATGTGTTGGCAAATACATTTTCAGATGAGAATTGTTTAAGCTTTTAGGTTTTGGCAAATGATGTCTAGACCTCAATTCAGCTGAGCTAGTGATAGATGTAACTGTTGTATGGTATCGTCTCTCTTCCCAGCAGCTAGACTAGGGTTACTGCACTAAAATTTCTGCCTATAGTACATTTTTCTTTTGCTGAAACCATTGATTGAGTGTAATTGTCATTAAAAAGAAGATCTCTGTTCCTATACAGCGTGGAAATGACTCGGGCTATTCTTTGAATGGATACTCATTTGTGAGTTAGATTGGAGCTGAAGCCATAGCTAAATATCTGGATACATTAATGACAAATGTGCGGATTGCCTTACATTGGAGCATAAGCTAGTATAAGGAAACTCATACTCCTCTGCTTAGGATGTCTCTCATAAGTCCAACTGGGCAATAAAAAATGTGCTTTGCCAGCCTGCTACACCTCATTAACTGAGACAAATCAGTGGAGAAGCCTGAGCTGGCAGGGAGTGACACTGACCCTGTCCTGTACACCCCAACACAGTCTTACCCTGCTTTAAACTCAGACATAACAGCGGGCACCCTGAACTGGTGTAGATCAGGAAAATAGCTTGTGACAAGAGATGGGTGAGTGGAGATAACAACCCTGGAGCAAGGCAGGAACCCAGGCACCAAATCATGGTGTGTACCTTCATCTCTCTTGAAACACCAACCCTACGTCCTTACCTGGATTCAGGACAGAAAGCCATGAGCCTGAATGAATGAGGCAGCTCATCAGATCTCAAAAGTCTTACCTTGAGTTTTCTTAAACTCCTTTTGCAGAGAGCAGAACTGAAGTCGGACAGACTTTTGCTAACGAGTTGCGAGGAAAACCAGTAGTTTTGTTGTTTGCTTGGTATGAGGTTGGTGCTGTGCTGGAGACTAGGCATATCAAATACATAGAAATGTTGGTCAAGTTGATCAAACTTTGGAAGTTCTAGTTTATTTTTTCACTATCATGTTGTTTCATTGGTCATTAGCACTCATGATTATCCCTGTAAAAAACAGGGAAACAGCTTCACAGTCAAGATATTTTACAATAGGCTTGTTTTAATAACTGTTTGCTGTTTTAATTGGAGTGTATGCATGTGTGAGAGTCCATGCATAATGTAATTTTCCATCATACTGCCTTTGCAGGATGCTTTATGTGGTCTTCGCCTCAACAGTTACAGCGTTGTTTTGTAAATGCAAAAAGTGCAAGACTAGTCTGAAGTGAGCAACTGTTCCTGAAATATCCTCTGTAGCAAGCATGCGGGCACATGTTCACATCACATACTCACCTAAACAGATGTGTATGAAGAAAGAGATGTAATTTTGCAGGGTACTTCACATGAACTCGTGAAGCATTGTGTAGTCATTTTGAGAAAATCAGCAGCTTTGCTACAAACCAGCAGAAATGCCAGCTTACCTTGGGAAGCTACTGCTCTGGAAGTATTGCAGAAAATACCATTGTTTCACATCAGTTTCTTCTGTTTATAAAACAGACTTGTGATGTGGACGTGCTGGAGGATGTCCAGAGGAGGGTCATGAGGATGATCAGAGGGCTTGATCACATCTTCTATGAGGCCAGACTGAGAATTGGGGTTGTTCAGTCCGGAGAAGGCTCCAAGGTGACCTTATTGTGGCCTTTCAGAATCTGAAGGGGGTTACAAAGAAGCTGGGGAGGGGATTTTTAGGATCTCAGGCAATGACAGGACTAGGGGAATGGAGCAAAGCTGGGAATGAGTAGATTTAGACTTGATGTGAGAAGAAAGTTCTTCACTGTGAGAGAGGCAAGAGCCTGGAATGGGTTGCCCAGGGAAGTGATTAGGGCCCCATCCTGGAAATGTTGGAAGTGTGGCTGGGTTGGATAAGGCTCTGGCCAGCCTGATCTAGGGTGTGGTGTCCCTGCTCATAGCAGGAGGGTTGGAATTGGATGATCCTGTGGTCCCTTCCAACCCTGACTGATTCTGTGATTCCATAACTTCTTCCCAGTGATGGTGATGGGGCACTGGAGGGGGCTCTCTGAGGGTTTGGGGAATCTCGTTCTCTGGAGGCATTTGAAACCCGCCTGGACTTGGTCTGGGTGATCCTGCTGTGGCAGGGGGATTAGGCTGGATGATCTTTCCAGGTCACCTGCAATCCGTAATATTCTGTTCTGTGACTTGGTCTAGGTGTCCTGCTGTGGCCTGAGGATTGGACCAGATGACTTTTTGAGGTCCTTTCCAATCCCTGATGATGCTATGTCTCTGTGATTCTATGAATCCATGGTGTCATACCAGTTGGGCTGCTCTCAATCTCTGAAATTGTTTTCCAAAGCATAGCCAGTCATGAGCCAGACCATGAGACTCTTTGACATTAGTTCCTTAAATACCTTCAGCTGCTCTAGAGCATTTCCTTCATAAACATGCTCTGTGCCAATATCTCAGCTTTTTGGACTGCTTTAGGTACTGTCAGGACTGACATTTGCTTTGGAAGTCTGAAAAACCTAATCAGCCCCTAACTGCCATCTCTCCCTTTGTGGAACAGCCTCTAATGTTTGAAATTACCTGATGCAGAATGTCACATATTCAATGCTGATAATTCCAACAGTTAAAGATCTTTCCCCCAGTGTCTTCCTGCCATTTAAAAATAAAGTTATAATGACAAAATGCTGAAACAAACATATCAACACTTCTCTTTAGTTCATTAGGTTAATTTCAAGTAAGAAATTGAGGCTGATAACACACAGACAGAAATTCCCGCAGAAACCAAGTGCATTAAAAATGTATTTCTGCCAAAATAGTCTAGATGCTACATGCCAAACACTGCACAATGCAATTTTTTTTAGTTCTACCTGAAAGAGAATCGAATAGCCCCTAGATAACTCTGAATTCAGAAAGGATGCTGCTGTAACCTGTTATCCTCCCCAAAATTGCTAGATATAGCTGCTTCTTCTGTAACCATCTGGATACAGCTTCCTAGAGGTTTTATAAAACCTGCTTTCACCTAACAGTTGAATTTAAATATAGCACCTCTGTAGCAGACCTGTGGGATAAGTGTCATTTCACTGTAACAGTTAGCATATGGTACTTGGAGCTGGGAGAGAGAAAATTGAAGTTGAAGCCAAGTTATCAGGAAGCTACTAGTGTGTCTGTAAGATAAACTGCAGAATTTCTTCAGTGCTCTGGGGCTTTTTTTCTCACCCACTAGTATTCCGGTATTTCTGTGTATATTTGACAGTTTTGGAACGGTCACGGAACATCCTTGGAGAGGAAAGAAAAATTTATTCAAAAATTCTGTGTGTGTGTGGCCTATGTAATTAAAAAAGCTGTTGAAACCATTGTTCCCATTAGTGACTGTCCCATTCAAACCACAAACCTTGGATGAGAATAGAGTGTGCTGAGCAGAGGGACCTCTTTGAGCACTGCTCATAGATTTACTTGCCCATCTGGCCTTTCCCAGCCACATATGTCACTGATCTCACAAACCTCTTAGCAATAATAGAATCGCAGACTGTTTTAGGTTGGAAGGGACCTTCATCATTACATCACTCAGCATCTGGTTTGCTGGGTGAAAAACCTACCACATCCAGATGCAGCCACTCATCTTGTCATGCCTGATGAAGTTCACTGAAATCCTCTTGCAGCCTTAAACCTGCTTTGAGTGGGGAGGGCTGCACTGATGAGGTTTAAATATCTCCTGCAGTGCAGCCTCAGTGGCCAAAACATGCCACAACCTATCCTATCCTATCCTATCCTATCCTATCCTATCCTATCCTATCCTATCCTATCCTATCCTATCCTGTATTCACTTGTGGTTTACATTTCCTCTCCTTAAGGTCAGATTAGTGCTTGTACGACACCTCAGACAAACGCCCTGTAGAAAAGCTGGGCTTTCTCATTCATTGTTTATTCCCAGAAACACTGCCATGTCAAAAAGCAGCAGTTCTGATTCAGTGACCACAATAAAAATGATATCATGCAACTTTTAAGCACTTTTGTTAATAATCTAGATTGTGCAGACAAATAATGGTTCACGGCCCAAAATACAGAGGACTGGTATTGTTTGACTTTGACAAGATTTAATTTTGAAAGCACTTAAAAATGATGGAAAAATTATTTTCAGCATATGAATTTCACTTAGGCTTCCATTTCAACCAGTGAGGTGTTGAGGACTTCAGCACGATCTAAATGTAAATCTCAACTAAATATTTTTTTATAGCTCTTTGTGGTGGTTTCTGGAATTATCTACTTCATTATAAAAATGTCAACGTGTGTGAACTTAATAGTGTGTAATGACTTGCCAAAGCAAATAGGTAGATAAAAGATATATTGTGATTTTGTACAAGTTTTAAATTAGTGGCAAGTAGTCATGGTTCTGATCTAAAAGTAATTAAAATTCTAATTTCAGCTACCCTCTAGAGAGAACAATTTTTGGTTTAGCTCATATTTTCATTTTGTAAAATCTTATAGTTTGATTTATTTAAGAATTAAAAAGAAATAGCATCAACCAAATAATGTCTTACATTAGCATCCAGAGAGCAAAGGAAAGAAAAAGAATAACATTTAAGCTCTTCTCTTTTATTTCTGAAGTTCCCTCCCTCCCTATATACATATTTTAAATGTTATTTTGAAGAAGAAGACTGTATTAAACTCAGAATTATATCTAGCCGATTATTTCATACAATAAAATGTGGAAAAAACCCCTACAGCCATCTTTTTCACAATGAAAAACTGCATATATCAAAAGAGAATGTCTCTGCCCCTAGCAGGGTGGGTAGATTAGATGACACCTAAAGATCCCTTCCAACGCAAACCATTCTCTGCTTCTGTAATTCTGTGATTGATTCTCTGATTCTACAATTCCAAAATAAGCCTTTTTCTTTCTTGTTCAGAAGGCACAAAAATATTTATATATTCCAGAACCATGTAGAGCTTTTTTTGATGTTGATTTAAGCCCTCATACGGCTTTGTTACAAAACTGCTGCATCATCATGCTCTTCTTCTCTCAAGTTCTTTTTTCCTCCAAGTCTGGTCAGAAGCAAAGAAAGAAGGTGTAGAGCTGGGGGAGAAAGGCAGGGAACAGCTGCAGTTAAGTGTAGAACACAGGTATTCACCACATTATGGATTAAAATACAACCACCAAAACCCATTAAAACCCTCTGTAAAGCCTGTCACATCTCCCAACCGAATAATGACAAACTGCAGACACGTGAAGCACTGTATATATATTGATACCATATGTGTCTTTATATACGTAGTGCATCTATTTAAAGCCAAAAGCGAAGTTCTTAGCAATAAAATGTTGCAGGCTTTAGAACTTCCTGCCTTTTCAAGAATGCAAAGGATAGAGGAGGCCACAAACTTAACAAACATTTCACACCAGCATTTTGTTGCAGCTCTTTTAGTTACAATCACTGATTTTTTAATAAAGGTGATAAATAAATTCACAATAAATAAAGGAACAAATGAACGAGTTTTGTTTGGGAAATGACTAGCAAAGCTCCTTAAGGTCACAGAAAGGTTTCTCCAGCTTGGGTAAATGATACTGCCAAACTAGTCTCTATTTTTTTTAGTGTGTGTTCTCTGCGCAGTAGTGTTGCTGTGCTACTGTTAAATTATCCTGTGCAATAGCTGCTACAATATATATTTCTGCTTCATTATATCATTATATTTTAGATGTGTCTGCAGTCAAACGATTCTTAAAGACGTCGTGGCAGTCCCTGAAATGAGTTTCCTTGCTACTATCACTTTGACTAACACATGCAATCAAAGACTTGGCAGAAACATGCATATTTCTGATTATTTTGTTTCCTACTGAACAACCTAGAAAAGGAGTATGTTAATCTCTGTGTCAGAGAGATCTTTGAGATTTTTTTGCTCTTTAGAAGAAGTCAGGCGTGCAGAGATGTTGCAAGGTTCCAAGTTCTGGCTAAAGCATCTTTGTTTATATTCTCATTGTTTAACAAAGGGTGCAAATCAGTACTTTTCTAGGTGGCTTCCTTTATGAGATTGCTGCTGCTACTGAGGATGGACACATTTTACATGTTACTTTTCCATAGAATGCTACTCTGACTTCTATTATGTATTTGTCTCAGTCCTTATGTCTGTAGTATACCATATTGTCATTTCAGTGTTCCTAGCATCTCCTTCTCTGGCACTGAGAGCCATATCTGCTCATCTGACATTACCTAGGGAGTTATGCTGCTTGCTGGGTTCTCAGATGTGGATGTTGAGGTCCTTATACTACTGATTATTGCTCTTCATCCACATGGGGAGCAGTGCTGCTACCAGGGGAAATCACAGGTGCGTCAGCAGTGACTGAAGTTCTCTGATGGGCTTAAGGGCATGAAGCCTCAGAGGTGTTTTTCTCAGTCCCCCCAGTGAAGGTGAAGGGATGGAAGTGATTGCAGGATCCTACATGTCAACACCCAGACTGACAGCAGGGTCTTGTTGTTGACTGTGGGACCTTCTTTGTGGATCAGGGGGCGCTAGAGAGGGATCCATTAACAAAGTGGGATGAGATCATCTTTTCCATGAGTTTGAACAAAAGGGAATATAGTGCCCCCAAAGCAAATGGTGTGGGTCTGTGTTGAAGAAAGAAGAATGAATATGGTAGGCACAAAGACAAAGAGGCACTTGCCTCAAGGAAGTGTCTGTAAAAGTGTGTGGCCCCACAGACAAACAGCATGAACTAGAGCTCAAGGAGCATTCACAGAGCTACATCATTACTGGAATAATGGAGACAGGGTGGGACAGCTCATAGGACCACAGTGCTTTGATGGATAGGTTCAAGCTGTGGTGGGTTAACCATGACTAAGGACCAGATGTCCAGCCAGCTGTCCTCTCACTGTCCCACCTCAACAGGACAGCGGATGAAGATAGGATGAAAAAAGCCTGTGGTTGCAATAAAGACAGGGATGTCCCTTATCAGTTACTGCCATGGAGGAAAAGAAACCTCAATCAGAGGAAATTTAAGTTACTACCAATTAAAATAGACTTGGGTAGAGAGGTAAAAAAACAACCCAAATTTAAAAGAACAGCTTTCTCCACTTTGCTCCTCCTTTTCCCAGGCTCACATTCACTCCTTAATTCCCATTTTGTTGTTGATGGGCTCACCTGTGTGTTGAATGGGCTCAGCTGTGTCCTGCAGTGGGTCTGCTGGAGGTGGATAGAACCGCTTGGAACCAAATGTGCCTGTTATGGGTCAGTCCCAGACTCCCACAGAGGACAGTCTGCAGCCCCCACTATCAATGCTTGGCCACCAATAGACTCTCATTAGGAAAGAGACAGAGACAACAAGGTAATTTTTCTTTATGATATGGAATAGCTCAGATAGTGGAGCTCTGCTATGGGATGGACAACAACTGGGTAATAGTTGCTTGTGGGTCAGAGACAAGCAAGGTGTTGTGGTGGCAGTGTGTTCCAGATCTCCTGGTCAGGGTGAAGAAGAGGATGAAGCCTTCCTTAAGTGATTCAAGGACCCTGGTTCTCATGGAGAACCTTCCTGGCATCTGATAGTGTGGCAGGACACAAGCAGTCAAGGAGGCTTTTGGAGGCTGTCAGAGATCACTTCGCGATTACAAGTACCCACCCGATAGTTCAACGGATGTGATTGCAGACAGATCTGTTGTTAACTCAGAAAATGCTGTATTGGCAGGGTGACAATTTCCGGCTGTAGTGATCATGAAATAGTGATATTCAGGATTTGGAGGGGAATGAGAATGAAGAATAGCAGAGTACAGACCTTGTGCTTTAGGATAAGAGACTCAGGGTTAGTCAGGGAACTGGAAAGCTCCTCTGAAGGCAGAGGGGCTTCAAAAAGTTGGCAAGGCTGCAATGAGAGCATCCTCTAAGCGTCCTCCAAGCACACTCAGGAAAATAAGTAGATGTATCAGGGGAGCCACTTGGCTAAGCAGGGAACTCATGACAGAGCTTCAAAGCAAACAAGCATTGTACTGGAGATGGAAACAGGGACAGGCTGCCAGGGAGAAACTTAGAAACTTTCCTGAACATGCAACAAATAGAAGTTGGCTGAAACTGGAGGAACTTGTACTCACTCCAGCTCCTCCTCCAAAAATACCTCTCTTCCCTTTGTGAAGATGCAATGCTCTTAATGGAAAAAAAAGGAAAAATGAATCTCTGTGAGGAAGATGCAAACCCTGTCTGTACTTCTAGCTAATCAAAAGCATTTTTCCATTGAAAACAGTTTAAATGCAGAAAAAATGTTGCCCCAGTTGTTCATTTTTTGCAGAGAGAGGATTTTCTATTGTATTATCTTTACATATAGCTCTAATCTATCTGCTTTATGAGCTGAAAAAAACCAGGCAGTACTATGTGTGTGTATTCTGGGACATTTAGCCCTGTGGGTTTAAAGAAGACTGTCCTTTTCTCATTACATTCTAGAAAAGTGCTGATTTATTCATCTCATTAAGGGACTCAGAACTGACCACTACCTGACAAAATACAGATGACTAATCTTATGTGATTTCGTTTGAAGTAGATTAAGAATCAAGGGCTTAGGGTGCTTCCTGCAACTTAAAAAACTATGCCTGAATACTTTTTTCCTTGCAGATTCACGGTGGGACCATCCACAAATCCTTTAGTCTGTTTTTCCAACAGACAAAAATCAATTTCCTGCCTCCCAGGAATCTGTCATAATGGATACATGTAAATGTGGCCAGGCACTACAGCAAGAGTAGGGGGCATGGAGATTAACTGAATACCATTTTTTACTAAATCTGAACCTGCTTGACCTTTCTCATTTAGTCCACAATGTGTCTTTCTAAACGGAGCTCTCCTCTCTGGGTAGTAATATATAATTGTAAGCAAAATAATTCATCTTATTAATTATCTGCATGATGGTAATGTCTGTGATATTTTCTTAAATACTGAGCACATGAGAGTTAAGGTAACAAGGGGCACACCTTCATACTTAATCTTCATATAGGTGTAAGGGGACTGTTTCCTGATGTGTTTGTGTATCTTCTGAACTAAATCCTCTAGAAATGAAAACCATAGTAGGAAGCAGAAATAGTGATTAATAAGTTTCACAGAGGGAAGAATTTAACTTTTTCAAGTTGCATGGTTTATTTATTACTACAATATGCTGATTCTCAGTGTTTTGTAGGTATTCTTCATATTGCAGGTTTGATTTCTACCTCAAGGTGTTGTTTGCCCCTATTTATAGAAGGAAAAAAGCCAAAGTGATGGATTAAACACCTCAGGACAAATTTTCCAGTGCTTTTTCCCATGAAGAATAAGGAATGGCCTTCCATGTGATGGCTTTGTGAAGGACTGGTGGTGAGATGTGAGCTGCAGATGACTCAAAGCTCAAACACAGCTCCACACAGATCCCTTCATAAATTTATTTCAGATGATTATGTTGAAGTACAGGGTCACAGAGGAGGTACAAATAGAGAAAAGTCTGATCAGAGTTTTCCGAGGACTAGCAGGGATAAGAAGGAAGCTTTATCCAAGCAGCTGGAAGCTGAAAGGAACAAAGGATTACTGTGACTTTTCCAATAAGCGTTAGTCTCCTATGTAAACTGGTCACATAGTACATTTAGGAATTTGTAGGCATTTATAGGACTTCATCACTGCCTTCCATAGCTGTTAGCGCTGCAAGTAAGAATTAGATTCAGGGCACTTAATTCATGATGAATGTACTTGAGAAAGTTGGTTGTTCAGCCACACTTCCTGGGGTAGTGTCATGTACTTATAAAGGAAAGAGGAATCTTTCTGTCTATTGGACAAATTACAAGACACTATTCACTGCTCTGTGCAATAGGTCACATCAGATGAACTCCGCTATCCCTTCTGGCCTTAAGATACATGAATACATGACTCTGAAGTAAGGAAGCAACTTGCACGTAGCTCCTCACCATGTCACTCGGAAAGAGGGAACAATCCATACAATGAGAGCATCTGCTGCACTTTCCATATATTTTTATAAAGTATACTGCAACACACTACATTCATCACTGGAAGTACTTGAAAAGATTATCTGATGCTCCTTTATTTCCTCTGAATCATTTGAGGTAGTTGAGACAGCTGGGACCTGCCCTCCTGTATTTTATTTTGGTGAGTTAAAATACAGGAGTCAACAAATACATACAAAGGCTGAGAGCCGAGGAAAACTTAGAATTCACATCCAATACTTTTATTGTGTTCACCTTTTGAATATCTGTTTTTTGTACCCAGCCAAGGTGATGACAACTATAATAAAGTCATTCTAGAATTCAGACAGCATTCTTTGCAAATACTGGAGTTGCAAACTGAACTGTTTAGCCTATTCAGAGGTTACAAAGGGTTCTTGTATATCACAGAAGAGCAAGTGCGAAAGTGGTATTGATTTCATTCATTATTCACTGGACAGAGGTGCAACAAACACAGCTTTGGGGTATTTACCAAAGTTTCTCTCATTGATTTACCTGGAAAACAAGGATCAAGATTTTTCAGAACAGGGATTTAACAACTTTAGAGACAGGCAGTGAAAGGGAAAATCTACTCTGTTTATCAGTCTTCTTGCATTTAGAGTATAAATTTACTCACAGTATAGATTTGAGGAAAGATGTTGCTTTTTTGAAAAAAGAGAGTTACAAACATGAAGAGTTGGATTCAGAATATGCAAGAGATGTAAGAGTGTAAAGCAATACATTAGTAAGGTGGAAAGGACTGGCAAGTGAGTCATGTAATTGCTGGCTTAATTTGATTATTTCAAACAATTTGATTATTTCAATAAACCTAGTAGATGAGCAGAAATGGAGCTGGCAAGAAAACATTCTCCCTTGAGAAAAATAGACTTCAACTACTGGACTGAACACTTTACATATAAAAATGTGCTTAGGAACCAGCAGTCCAAAGATGAATTACTCAGTTCAGCTTAAGATCTTTATTTAAGTTTTTTAAATGTTGAATTTTGACTTTTTCACCTCATTGCTCACCCTATTTTCCACATGGCTTGGGAAAATACTGAACAAGAGGGATTCATGTGGGAGATAATGTCTTCCTTCTGCTCAACCCATCATGCTTTCCCCTATTTTTGTTTCCTGTCTTGTCGCAAGTTATTAATTCACCAAAGTATCTTCTCACTTGTCCCCTTGTGCCATGGCTTCTTTATGAGATTTTGGCTAGGAAACTTCTTTAATGCCTTTGGAAAGCTGAATGCTCTAAGATTAAAGTGAAGCTGTTCTGTTTGGATGGGGGAAAGAACACTCTCCCTCTGGTAATCCTCTCCAGAAGAGCTGTAATGAGGACATACTCAGTTAGTGTGATTACTACTGCAAAATCATCAAAGCCTACCCATTTTTCTTTCCATACTGCAGTGGTACCCTGGGACAAATCCTGCCACAGGCACAGCAAATACTTGTGTCTCACCAGAGACATTGTACCTTGTATCCACATCATACTCCCTGCTGCTGTTGATCACACCCTGTTCCTGTTTTCCTGGCACCTTTCATCATGCTCACATCCTAAGGAGCAATAAACCTTTATCAGCTGAACCAGCACAGTTCAAATTCCTGGGTTTAGAACCCAAACCAAACTGAGGAGCCAGGTAAACATGTGTCTTCACAACCCCCTGTGATCACACCTGCCTCATGTGATTTGTAGCTGTTTGAGATTTAAGTTGTAAATGAAGGGTGAAAATTGAATTTTAAGATTTACTCACTAGGCAAGCCAGATTGCCTGTAGGCTTAGCACCAGATGTGTAGTAAAACAGGTCTTGGTACCTTTCCAGTCACATTTATGGTGCAAAGAAATCCACTTGACCCATGCAATACCATGAGACAACAGAGGTGCAGACAGGGACTAGAGAAAGAAAGAAAAAAACAGTTATGTAGAAGATACATCTTCTCCAGGAAATTTACTCCAGCTAGTGCTGTATAATATGATGAAATTACTGTCCAACTACAAGAAGATAGACTTTAAAATGTTAGTGACTTTTAGTGTGCCCTTTGATTCTAGTATATGGGATTTACATGACATTGTGAAAAAAAATTGTGATGGTTTATGCAGACTGTTTATAAAAACCTATGTACTCCCATATTTCTTGCCACAGATTTTGAAACCTTCTTTTAAAAATGAGTCAACTAAACCTCAGTTTTGATGCCAAATCTGGCTTTGGGGACTCATACATTTTCTCCAAAGCAAAGCACTTGTTTGTGTTGTTATCAAAATGTCATTTGGTTACCATTTTGCATATTGTCATCAGTCAGATTATTATTCATAGGGTACGCAATGATCTCACTGATTGTAAACTACTCCATCTCCTGGATTCCTAAGTGAAAGCTACAGTTTTGCTTTCTGACAGTCTCTATTCCCTATTGTCTCTGCCAAAACTGATGCAACCATCTTGTACAATAACAAGTCTGCATAGCTTTGAGGCACAGAACTGAAAAAGAAAATAAGGAAGATAGGAATTTTACTGGAAAAATGCTTCATGGACTTCCTATGGACATGAAGGTGCAGCTTCATCAGTCAATCAGTAATTTTGTCCACCTTGGTTCAATGGAATATGCTGATAAATTCACTGGGCCACTCCATATCTTTACACAGTAGAAGTGGAAATATACATATGTGAATTTAATGTATAGAGTGCTTCAATAAAACAAAGGATGCAGGGTACTGCAAATGTTAGCATAAAACTAAACCTGTGGAATATGCTGTCACAGTAGAAGGAGGAACACTTTATCTACACTGCAGAAAGGTGTGGGTATTTCTACAAAAATTCTACAAAAATGATTTTTGTAACTTAAAATTGATGAGACTTTTTGGTTTTTAAACTGGTAACCAACTGGGCAGTGAAAATACTTACCTCTGTCTTTAAGTACTGCACAGTTAAGATACTGGCTGAGTGTTCAGTGCCTTCAACTTCCAGTGCAACTCGCTACCTCACAGGCTTTCATCCCCTGCCAGCTGCTTTGTGGATGCTAATCCACCCATCTGTGAACCATCCACTGGACCACAGACGGAGGTGAGACACAAGACCACTGGAACAACAGCCTGTTAAACCTCTGTCATTTCCATATGCTTGATCTGAAATGCATGTCAGGAGACAAAGAGGATACAAGGAGGAAACTGGAAATAAACTGGGAGGAGAATTTTACATTCCTTATAGAGGCAGCTTCAAGATCATACACAACTTAGTTATGAGCTCATTTCTCCAAATGAAACTTCTAGGCACAGAGAGATATGTAAGGTGTTTCTAACAGCTGTAATTTTATTTTTCCCCCTCCCAATAGTGCTGTGATCAATTAATTTTCCATTTATTATGTTTACTTTGATGACTTAAAGATTTTGAAAGTGTGAGGCTCTACTTACAAAATCCTATGTGCCTTAAAAAAAATGTCAGGTACTCTCGGGTACTTTCAGCTTTTATTTTGATTCTTATGGTAGTATCTCACCATTTCTTCTCTTCTGACGCTTTAGAATTTGATATCTATCTTTCTCTATCTCAATCTAATATTTTATTTGAGTGGTAAAGGGAAAATACATAGATTTTAAATGAGAATAAAAGCTGCTTACAAGCTTTAGACTTTCTTTGGTTTCCAAGCTGTGATGCATAAAGCAGTGAAGCTTATTTAAAAATTAAAACACTATTTGACTTGGACATCTCACCTCTAAAGTATAATTTTACTTTAGATCATAATTAAAAGCATATTCAAATTGGCTCTTACAGCGTTCTATCACAGCTTAGTAATAGTTGTCACCAATTAAGCAAATAAATTCATATGATCTTTCCCTTTGTTTCATTAGAAGCTGAGAAATGGTATAATAGGTTCTGGTCTTTAACCTCCCTGAGACCTGCAGCCCATCACCACCCTACATGATGCTGTTATTTCCATTATTTTTCCATTCTATAGATTGCATCTTTTGAGAAGAGTTTTGTCAAGTGCCTATCAGATATCAGGCAAAGTTGATGTTCCACTCTCTCTCTATTGGAGGTATTCTTCAAGTCTTTTGGAAGGTAGAAGGAAAACCTAGAAGTTTTACAGGTGGGATATGGTAGAGAAAGGTTAAGGCAGGACCCTTAACACTGTCTGACCCTCGACCATAACCATTAACTAAACAGCATCATTTATTTGATATAAGTATTAGACTACAGCAAAGCTCTCTCATCCTGCAGCACTGACCTCATAGTGTGAATGGCTGAGTCGGAGTGTGCCATCGCATTCCATAACAAATTGGTCTCTTAGTGAAAACACCCATCTCTGCCTCCTTGACCAGCTGGAGTGCTGGAGTATCAAAGGCACTGCCAGTATCCTCCCATTAAAAATGGAAGTAAATGAACAGATGAATAAGGACATTTTCTGTAAAGGAATTTGAACAGGCTATTTCTTATCTTCCTATCAGATGATTCTTTTTCCTCACCCCAAGCATCCAAACCTATCTTTTTTTATCTGGCCGGCATATTTTCTTTTATCTAGCCTCTGGTAAACATAATTGTGAGCCTATAAAATCCTTCTTCCTTTATCTTTTATGGGGATGCAGCAGTAGTTTGGAGCAGCTCCATGCATTTTCAAGTCAGTAAAAGTGGCACTTAGTCTAATGTAATAATCTTAGAAACTACATTGATCTAAGCAGTTAATGACTCTTGCTACAGTAAGTTTTCATTAGCTTGTTTTTTATTTTCACTTAATTTCCAAGTCCCCTCTATTGTGCAAGAAATAATAAAGCTTAGTATAGTGGTAGGAATTTTTGCTTCACTTGCAAGCAGCAGTAGTTCTCTGAACCTTCTGCACCACACTGCCTTTTCGGTAGCACTGAGACGATTTCTGAGGTTAGCTAGGCACATCCAACATAAAGAACCTGATGGCCTCATGTAAAGCTACTTGCTTTGCAGTTAACTGGGAGATGGTCACAGCATACAACGGTCAAGAGCTTTGCTCTCTTTTCTTCATCCCATAATTCCTGCACCAAAACTAAAACTGGTCATTTGTGCTCTTTATTACTCAAATTGCTTTTGTTATGTATTTCAAGTGTCTTATGCAAAGACTGGTTTTTGTGACCTTCCTTCTTGGTTTTCTTACACTTGGCAGTGGGTGGTGGGCTATGAATTTCAGATGTTCTCACTGACATGTTGATGACTAATAGGTAAATCCATAGGTAAATCAAAACCCTTCTGTCCCCTGGAGCACCATCCCATTCCTTGCAAACAGATTTTGAGCAGCCTTTTCCTACACAGACTGCTCAAACGTGTCAGCAGTTATGTGATGTCACTTTCCATTTCTAGGTATCTAAGTTGCCGTGTTTTTATATGAAACTTCATGTATTTCAGAACATTTTGATGATTTAAACAGTATGTCTTTCTTAGAATCATAGAATTGTAGAATCACAGAATGGTTTCATTTGGATGTGACCTTCAGGATCATCTAGTTTCAGCCTTCCTGCCAACTCCCACTAGGTCAGGTTGCTCAAAGCCCCATTCAATATGGCCTTGAACACGTGCACAGCTCTCTGGACAACCTGTTCCAGTGTCTGACTGCCCTTATAGTGAGGTCTTTCTTCCTAATTTCTGATGTAAATCTCCCCTCTCTCAGTTTCAAGTCAATACTTCTTGTTCTATCAGTGCACTCCCTGACAACAAGTCCCTCAATAGCTTTCTTGCAGAACCCCTCAGACACAGAAAAGCCACATAAGGTCTACCTGGAGCCTTCTCCAGGTGAGACAACCCTGACCCTCTCAGCCTGTCCTTGTAGGTGTTCTAGCCCCTTAGTCATCTTTGTGGCCCTATCTGGATGTTCTCTAACAGGCCCATAGAATTATTAGGGACCAAAAGGGACCTGTCACAGCAGGATCACCTAGACCAAGTTGCACAGGGACACATCCAGGTGGGTCTTGGGAAGGAGAATTCACACACACACACACACACACACACCCCTTGCAGCCTGTTCCAATGCTCCATTCCCCTCACTGGGAAGAAGTTCCTTCTGATATTTATATGGAATCTCCTATGTCCCACCTCACACCCATTGCCCCTTGTTTTATCACTAGACAACCTTGAGAAGAGCCTGGCTCCATCCTCCTGACACTTACTCCTCACATATTTATAGACATTCATGAGGTCACCCCTCAGCCTCCTCTTCTCCAAGCTAAAGAGACCCAGCTCCCTCAGCCTTTCCTCATAAGGTTCTGCTTCCATCATCATCTTCATCCATATTCTTATATTGAGAGTTCCAGAGCTGGACACAGTACTCCAGGTGGGGTCTTGTGAGAATAGAATAGCCCAGTATATGTTTGGCTTTCTGTGTCACACTTGCACATTGTTAGCTCATGTTAAACTATCATATTGAGTCATGAAATACTTTCTGCCTTGGAAGTATCTTCCAAGCCACTTGCATTTTGTATCTTTCAGAAGTGTATATGGATTCCTCTGTGCCTCTGTGAGGCTAGAAAGGCTAACTGGGGTAGACTGCAGGATATAAATATGTGATATTAGACACTTCAGTGTTTCTTTTCCAGCTGTAAAAGTAGATATTTGTTTACCAAATGGGTAATGAGCAGTGGATAAATAACAGTGGAGCAGTAATAAGAAATCAAAGCTTGTTTTCTGCAACTGCAGCCAGGAACCATATAAATATAGCTACTGTTGGTAAATATAATGTGAGATGCAGAGTAAGATCTCACTTTCAGTTAAAGCCATACTGTGTTTTCTCATTAAAACAAGGAACAAGGAGTAGGTTGTGAATCCAAGACAGAGTGTTTCCTAAATTGACCTCGCCTTTAGTGCTGGTAATACAGCTGAGTCTTTATTAACCCACTGAGTGTCCTGCCTCTGAACAGGCCCCCCAGCTGGGCCATGGCTTTCTAGGCACTTATGTTATTTACATCACAGTGGCAGGACATATGAAAAAAAAAATCCTGTGGGCATGCAGCTGCCTTTTCTTTACACTACTGCCACTCAAGCACGCTTAAGCTTAGCCAAATGTGTTTCAGTAACTTTCCTCTGCGTTCAGACCAAAGGATATAAGTTGACATGTTTGACTCAAACACAAAAGGCCCTTGTGTACCTGCTGAGATGGAAAAATCTGAAAGGGAAGAGATGAAGGGAGCATCTGCCCACCTGGGCAAAAGGCAGTCACAGCTGCAACTCCTGGGTACAGCCTGCTTCTCCCACATACTAAGAGGGTCCCTGAAAGGCAGAAGGAAAAGTTATTGGTTTTAATGATGAGAAAATGTAGTTCTCTACTAGTCTAGATGCTCTGAAGAGAACAGATATCAAAGACACCAGAAACTGGTAAAAAAGCAATTACAATGCAGCACCTCAGTCTGTGGGTGTGGACGAACAAAGTTAGCAATAAGCCAAATTCCAGCAACCTATTAGATATAAATCAATACAAGAGTATTGAACTGCTGCTCTAACAGTTGTGAGCACCTCAGTAATTTCTGCTCATAAAGTTTTTCTATAGTTGAAAAAAAATTAATGAGTTGGGGACATAAGAGCTGTGGGAGACAGACCCATAGTCTATCTAAAAGGCTAAGGAGTATTAAAGACCTGTTAGCCCCAAAGCCTGGGTGACTAGGTACAAGTAGATGAAAAGCTGGACATGATCCACCAATGTGCAATTGCATCCCAGGCCAACTGTGTCCTGGGCTGCATCAGCAGATGTGTAGCCAGCAGATTGAGACAGGTGATTCTGCCCCTCTACTCTGCCTTGGTGAGACCTCACCTGGAGTCCTGTGTCCCCAACACAAGAAGCGCATGAGAACCTGTTGGAGTGTATGCAGAGGAGGCCACAAAAAAGATAAGGGACTGGACTACCTCTGCAGACAGGCTAAGGGAATTGGGGTTGTTCAGCCTGAAGAGAAGACTGGGGTGACCTTGAAGTGACCGTTCGATACCTGAAAGGAGCCTATAAGAAGCCTGGGGAAGACTGTTCAATAGGGCAGGGAATGATAGGACAAGGAGTTGTGGTTTTAAGCTAGAGAATGCTGAGGTTGCCCAGAGATGTGGCAGAACCCACATCCCTGGAGATGGGAGCCTCAAGTTGTGCCAGCTGAGGTTTAGGTCAGACATTAGGAAAAATTTCTTTCCTGGTAGAGTGGTCAGGGATTGGAACAGACTCCTTGGAGACATTCAGAGTCAGGCTTGATGGGACTCTGGACAATCTATTTCCCTGCTTGTTGTCAGATTGTTGGACTAGATCACCTTTGGAGGTCCCTTCCAACCTAATGCATTCTGTGATTCTATGAATGCAGACTTACTCGAGGCTGTTGACAGGATAAAAGTGTTTCAGCCCATGTAAAATTGGTCACTGTATGTTTATGAATGCAGAGATACAAATCTGTAGTGTAGGATATAAGCAGAAAATGATTCTTCTCAAGGGAAAATTTCTCAAGTTCAAAGGCTTGTCCAGCTGGCTTAACCAAGAACAGCTTTCTTTTCCTCGTCACTGTGTCCCATGTTTTATTCAAGTCACGCTTGCCACGTTCCCAATACATTCTATGATTCTATCACCTTCTGTTCATCAAGTTTTCCCTTCGGCTTTAGATGGAGAAGCTATTCTTCAGTTCCTTTCCTGTGCCTGACTGTGCTGCCATGAGCTGTTAAATGCCTCTCATTTTGCATCAGCAGTGGTTCCACTCCAGTAGGGGAACAAGTGATTCATCTGTGGAACCCGTATATATGTTAGAAGTTTGTCTGAGGGCTTAAAGCCATCTTGAATTTAAAAAGGTGCTACATAGAGGAAAATTGTTATTCCATATTAATCAAAGTCAGAATGTTTACTTGCTTTAGTTGCTTCATTCTCAGTGGAGGGAACACAAAGTCAAGCAGTGAAAACTTTCGAGAATGTCCTTTCCATGCTGAAAAATTGATAGCCGTGTCAAGGTGTACTGTCATCTTTTCATTTGTCCTTTTTATCCCCCCCTCACATTTTAATGTACCATCCCATAATGGTGTGGTCACAGCCTGTATCACTAAATTATCTTGGGTCAAAACCAGGCAATCAGTAACAAATTGTTGCCTTCCTGTTCTAATAACTAGAGCATTAGAAAAAACAAAACTTCTACTTGTGTTAAAAAATGAAAATGAAAATCATATTAGTTTATGGTATAGATTAACTAAAATAGTAACACATAAGAGGGTTATAAGCTTTAATTGTCCCTGGAGCAGAAGAGGAAAAAATGAACCTCTTGATATTTCAAAATAATAAAGCAGAAAAAGATGTAATTTTTCTTTTTTCAAGGTATTAAATGGGAGACTTTCTCCTTTTTTTAAGGTAGGATTCAGACTTAAACTGTAATACAACTTTTACTTTACGAGAAGCAGAAGTTCTGTGCTATGTTTACCAACTGCCTTTATTTTTTCATTCATGGAATTGCTTGTTGAAACTTGTGTTTTATCCTTAATAGTTTGGACATAGCCTTTTCCATCTGGGGTTCTGAGTGTCTGGTTTCTCAGGCTCTCTTCAGTCCCATCTCATAAGTGGGTGTTAAGCCTTGGAGCACCTGGCAGCCATGTGGTGCCCTGCTTTTGTATCCCAATTTGAAATGTCTATCTTCCAGTATCATTGAGCATTCATGACATTTATCTGCATAACATTTGAATAGAAACCTAGCACTTGCAACTCTGATGCTGCCATTCCAGAATTTTCATCGGAAAGAGAAATATCTTTGCGAAAAGTTAACTTTTTCTCAACTACCTCTGTCATCTCCTCATCCCAGCCTGCATCAAAAATAGTGTAGCCAGCAGCACTACAGAGGAGATTGTTCCCCTGTACTCAGCATTAATCAGGGCTCATCTTGAGTATTGGGTTCACTTTTGGCACCTCAATACAAGAAGGACATTGAGGTACTGGAGCAGGTCCAGAGAAGATTAACAAAGCTGGTGAAGGGCTTGGATAACAGGTCTGATGGGGAGCAACTGCAGGAACTGGGGTTGTTTAGCCTGGAGAAATGGAAGTCAAGGGGAGACCTTATTGCTCTTTACAGCTACCTGAAAGGAGGTTGTAGAGAGGTGGGGGTTGTTCTCTTCTCCCAAATCACTAGTGACAGAATAAGAGGAAAAGGCCTCAAGTTGTGCCAGCTGAGATTTACGTCAGATATTAGGAAAAATTTCTTTCCTGATATTGTGATCAGGGATTGGAACAGGCTGCCCCAGAGGGGGTGGAGTTGCTATCCCTGAAGGGGTCAAAAAACATGAGCACACATGTGGCCCTAGGGAAAAGGGTTTAATGGGCAGAGTGGTTGATGGTTGGACTTGATTATGTTGAAGGTCTCTTCCAACATTAATGATTCTATGGTTTTATTTTTGATGCTCAAAGCATGGCCAGAATGTAATTTACAGTCACAGATCTTCAATCTATTCATTAATGACTTGGATGAGGGATTAGAGTGCACTGTCAGCAAGTTTGCTGATGACACAAAGCTGGGTGGGTGGTGTCACCGACACCCCAGCAGACTGTGCTGCCATTCAGGGAGACCTGGACAGGCTAGAGAGCTGGGCAGAGAGAAACTGAATGAGGTACAACAAGGGTCAGTGTAGCATCTTGCATATGGGCAAGAACAACCCCAGGCACCTGTACAACCCCAGGCACCTGTATAGGTTGGGGACTGACCTGTTGGAGAGCAGTGTAGGAGAAAGGGACCTGGGNCAGTGTAGAGCAATGAAGATAATGA
Source organism: Upupa epops (assembly GCA_013397515.1). Classification (NCBI taxonomy): domain Eukaryota; kingdom Metazoa; phylum Chordata; class Aves; order Bucerotiformes; family Upupidae; genus Upupa; species Upupa epops. The sequence goes on along the minus strand of VZRI01003596.1, from coordinate 526,322 downwards.
AGGAAGTAGAGCACTTTCCTTATGAGGAAAGGCTGAGGGAGCTGGGTCTCTTGAGCTTGGAGAAGACGAGGCTGAGGGGTGACCTCATTCATGTCTATAAATATGTGAGGGGTGGATGTCAGGAGGATGGAGCTAGGCTTTCTCAAGGTCATCTAGTGATAGGACAAGGGGCAGTGGGTGTGAGGTGGAACATAGGAGGTTCCATACCAATATCAGAAGGAGCTTCTTCACAGTGAGGGTACCAGAACATTGGAACAGGCTGCCCAGAGGGGTTGTGGAGTCTCCTTCTCTGGAGAAGTTCCAGACCCTCCTGGATTTGTTCCTGTGCAACTTGGTCTAGGTGATCCTGCGGTGGCGGGGGGATTGGATTAGATGATTTTTTGAGGTCCCTTCCAATCACTAATGATTCTATGATTCTATAAGTTTTAACAGATGATGATTTACTTAATTTATGGTTCTATAAATCCAAGACATTTTCACAGCTGTGTTGGATCACTGTCTTCAGTGTAGCGGTCTGAACAAGAGCACTAAAATGACTGTGTGGTTTAAACAAGCTAGCTAGAGATTTGCCAGCTTGTCTTGCAAGAACAGCCTTTTTAATACATAAATTATTATGTGTAATACATGTAAATTCCCGTTAAATAGTAGAGCTGACTAAGTTTTCATGTAACAAAAAGGTGCCAGATAGAACTACTGTGTTTAACAAAAGTTGAAGCAAGAAACATTAGCATACTGAGCTTGCAGTTTTGAACTGATCTCTGTTTCTTTCTATGCTTCTAGCAGTTGCCTTAACCATTCTCCCTCTCTCTGATGCAGCCTGTAAATTGAATTTTAATACCTCTGAAATAAAAAATACTATCTTTGGATCCTTATTTTAGCAAAGCAACAGATTGCATATTCAGGAATTTATTTTACCTTCGATTTTATATACTTCCTAGTATCTGATGATATGATATAATGAATTTGAGAGTCTGTTATAAACACAACAAATTATCCACAGGATAATGGATAGAAAGTGATGAATTACCAGAACACAAATCTGTAACATTCACTCATGGTTAGCAATAACAGAAGAATGGCAAAGCTGATTTATTACTTGCTTGTGTACCTATTCTGTTCTTGGGTTTTTTTCACATTACAGTACACTGAAAAATTTAATTCAAGTTATTAAAATGAGAAAACTATTTTCTGTTTTCTACTCTGTAACAATAAAAGTTTATCATTTTCTCATAAATTTAGGAATAAGCACAACATTTATCAAAGTGTGAAGAAAAACGTTAGACATACAGCTGGTTTTGGATCTTGTATTTCATCAACAGGAAGGATACCGTGTGCCAGAGAATGCGAGAAATCAGAATATAGGAAGTTTGAAATCCTCATACAGAGAACAGATTAAATCCATTTAGATGTTAAAGTAATGCATAAAATATTGGTATAATTGGGATTTTCTACAGTGGAGAAGTCTCCATGTGATGAATTTCAGAAGCACTGCCTCTAGTATGCTCTTAAATCTCATAAACCAAAGAAAACCTGCAGTGTTTAGCACTGGTCACATTCCCTTAGGCAACCATACCTGAGATGGAACAAGGTATTTAAAAAAACAATCAAATTTGATTCTTATTGTCCTGCTGTTGACAGATTTTTTCTGGTTATGGAAACATATTGTTTACTAGCCAGAAGCTAGAAACCAGTGATCTGCTGCACAGAATGGCAGACGTTATTAGAAAATTGATAATCTTGGGACATTCCCTCCGGAGTGGTTAGAAATTACTGGGGGACTGTCACCTCTTTTGTTCCATTACTCTCTGAGTCTGTGAAATAATAGAGGCAATCGAAACTGTTCCTTCAATGAAACACACATGGTATTACAAAGATTCTTTGATGTTCAAACAAAACTGTATCTGGAGAAGAAAATACACATGCAAGAAAATATTGATAAACTTACTGCGATCACTTTGCCACCGTATGATTAATAAGAAATTTAGGAAAAAAAGAAAAGGAGGGGGATGTTAGAAATGTGTTTCTCCTTCCTTAATGGTTTTATTCCTTGACACTTTATTTTTTTGATTCCTAGCCTTCCAGTAATTTGATTTTAACAATGGGCCAATATGGAATCTCATAGTTTTATTTCATTCATGGAAGAGAATTCTAATTGGCAGGTAGATCAGCTTTCAAAGCCTAAAGTAAAAGACAGGTCAGTTAGGGTTTAGGTTCTCATACAGGGCCTTGCCATGATTTGTTTTCTGGTGCTCAGCTTTAGCCCAGACTTAAGTAATATTCTGCCACTTCAAGAATTTTCAGCTCTTACTTAGGTGTTGAAGCTTTTGTTCTTACAGAGGGGATCTTTCTGCTGATCCAAGGACATAAATCAGACCTTTAGTTCAGAGCATTCTCAGGCTTCCAGTACTCCTGAAAAGATTTATTCACTTTCAGTACTACCACATAGTTAGCCAAACTGCATTGGCAGAGTTACTTGAGGAAATGCAGCTCTGAAGGGCATTGGAAAGGATCTCTAAAGATCATCTAGTCCAAACTCCCAACAACAAGCAGGAACATCTCTAACTAGAACAGATTACTCAGAGCCTCATCCAGCTTGATCTTGAATGTCTCCAGGAACTGAACCTCCACCATCTCTCTAAGCAGCCTGTTCCGGGGATCCACCACCCTCAGATTAGAGAACTTTTTCCTAATGTCCAACCTAAATCGACCCTTTTCCAGCTTCAGACCATGATCACCCCTTCTATCATTCCCTGCCCTTGTGAGCAGTCTTCCCCAGCCTTCTGATAGTCTTGTCTCATGATGGCTGGTGACAGGAGACTAAATGCAGAAAGAGGGAAAGCAGCTTGACTGATTGTAGCATTTCTTACTTGGTGCTAAGTTTTTGACAGAGGGTAAGATGCTGACAGCTGCATAAAAATGTCACAGATTTTGAGAAACAACAAGAACACTGCAGGGTCAAAACCAGAGATAGAGGTCTGTGGAATGTAAAGAGAAAATGTTTGGAGACAGCTTTTTTGCAAAAGAGTCTTAAAATGCAAGTTGCAGACAGATTATGAAAAGGTCCTATTGTAGTAGTATTCACATCATGGGGNACGTTCAAGACCCTCCTGTATGTGTTCCTCTGCGACTTAGTCTATGTGATCCTGCTGTGGTTGGGGGATTGGACTAGATGATCTTTTGAGGTCCCTTCCGATCCCTTATGATTCTATGATTCTACGATTTCATACATTATCACTCTCCAGAAGTGAGATAACAACCACTTGTTCTAAAAAAACACCTAGAACACGCTGGTCAAACAGGTTAGCCAGAACGTTACTCTAGTTTTCAGCACAAGAAAACACATCACAGATTTTTACCAATAATACCTGTTGCCATTTCCAAATTGTTAAATTCCTCATTTCTTAACTTCCTGCTTTGTCCTGAAGCAAGACATTTACAATAAAACTGGACTCTCATATCCACTGTTTTTTTTGCAGCCTGTTTTTGCAAATCCTTGAGTTATATTTTCCTCTGTTGCACTTTTTGCATAACATAGCAACCAGCATTTTCATCCCTGTAGAACCCAGTGTTCCCAGTGCTTCCTACAACAAAGCACAGCCTGGGAGTACTCAATCCCTGCATGGGTAACTGCAGAAAGGGAGTTGGAAAAAGATGTTTTTATCACCCGCATTTCATAGATGGCTGCAATGAGTCACAGAGGTATTTATCCAATGTCATATAAAAGCTCCCTGGGGGACTAGAAGACCGAAACTGGACACCTATAGGCCATGCACTGAATTTAATGCTTTACCAATACAATAGCTTTACCTCAATTCAGGAAGGAAAATGTTAATCTTTAACAGGTAGCTTAAATATACACTGGGTAGGGAAATGCACAAACACCTCTAAATACAATGTGTATTTCTGATAGAAAAGTTGCCCTGTGGCTTGCATGAACAAACTGTTTTACATATGTGTATGTAGGAATGCTGACCAAACTTTAGTTCAGCACGAATAGCTAAATAAAATTCAGCTGCTGCAATTCACGTGCAACTGGTCACTACCATCTCAGAGATGAAGAACATTTGTCGGGGTTTTTTTTTTTTGCCAGAATAAGAATTTTAAAAAATCTGAGCTAAAATAACAACAAAATTAGCAGTTTGAGCCTTCAGGTAACTTACAGGAAAATGGAAGGACTTCTCACACATCTGCAATTAAAGATAAAAGAGAGAAATCATCTTTTTGTTGTTATTTCTGTTTCTTCACTTTTCAAGGATAATGAGGGATAGATGTTCTTTCCTCATAGTCATGGATGATACACCTGAAAAGTCAGCTCAAAGTGAGTCTTAAAACTTTGTCAAATAGTTGGAGCTTAAACCATGAACTCACAATGTCATAAACCAGTTTATAAACAGCCCTTCAGAGTACAACTCATCTCTAAAACAAAATCATTGATGCAACTGGATTTCCAAAACTATTTAACATCCTCAATATTGACAGGGAAAGGCTGTAATTTTCACAGAAAGCTTCTTAAAATGAACAGATATCATTATTTTCACTTCAGCAGCTCTTGTATTTAATATTGGACTATAAAATATTGCAGAATAAATCAATCTTTAAAAAGCAAGAGTTCTGTTTAGCATTCTATTACATTGCATTGTTGAGGACATAGTCACTTTGGAGTAAATCAGAAGTTTACAGAGGGTATGTGGACTTGGAAAGTGCCTTGGAATTTTATGTAAATATGTACGGAAAATATTTAGAAATCATTGGCTCCAGGGTGGACAACTTGGTGAGACAGGATTTAAATTGAAGGACTCAGAGAGCGGTGTCTGAAGTGGCAGTAGTCATGGTGTTGCAACTTACTGGGGAATTAACCAGGTCAATCACAGCAGTGACAAATGTTCTCTAGTTGCCTCCCAAGATGTGAACCAGATCGATCACCTTAAGAGTGCCTATACCAATTCATGCAGCCTGCGGAACACACAGGAAGAACTCGATATCTGTGCCCAGTCAGAAAGTTTTACTGTCTTAGGAATAACTGAAAGACGGTGGGATGTGATGCATGACTGGAGAACTGTGGATTGCTAGAGGCTGTTTCATAGAGAGAGATGGGGAAGAAGCACTTTAAGAATAATGTTGAATGTACAGAAGTCAACTAGGGCGATTGTGGAAACCCTATCAAATGCCTCTGGCTCAAGATAAGAGGGGTCATCTGTTTTTGAAATAGACGTCTAAAGGGTATCCAGCATGATTTCTTCAACATACCACCATGTAATTTCAAAGACTGCTTTTTCTTATTTCTTTGTGGTTTGGATGACTTTGTGGAGTGATATTTAACAAATAATGTTGTGTTTGGCTTTTGTTATCCAGCATCTCCAGTACAATCACCCTGCTAAGGGGGAGAAACAGTCATTCAGTCTGTATATCAGTGTGGCTATTTTATATTATTGTTCAGACTCTGAAGATGAGACTTTAACAACAAATTCTTTCAAAAAGAAAAAAAAAAACCACCTGCAAAAGCAGCAGTGTTTTCAAGAGTAGTGTATCTTTCCCCACTAAACCATGTCAAGTCTTATCTCAAATATATTTCTGGGTTTGCCACTTCCCATTCTTGTTCCAGTGTCACTGAATTAACCTTCTATACACAGCATGATCTCAAAATCAAACAGTTGTTAAGACCTTGAAGGTAAAACTCTATAAAAGGGATATGTCTTCAGAGAGTTACTTGTCTGAATGACGTTGTCTTCTGGTTATTTTTCTTTTAAAGGAAAGGAAAGGTACATTGTTAAAAATACCTAGCTATAGCATAGCTGTCACACTGCACAAACCAAGTACCCAGCTATCATGGAAAACAGGTTGTTGCTTCATTAGCAGAAGTGCTTTGTTTAGAACTGAGTTCATGTTCCCTAATACTTTAACAGCTATTAGTCTTGCTTTTACATCTTTGCCTCTGTGACAGGGTACAAAAATGAAGCATTAGCCCCTGAAGTTCTGTTCATGCCCTCTAGCATTCTCCCTGCAGCTCCTAGCTACTACACCAAGTGACTTAAGGAATGACTATGTAAATCCATTAAAAATTTAAAACTATATGTTCTATTTATGATAGAAATTCAGAATGTGCCATTAGTGCTGTATCTCACAGTGTTTAAAGCAGTTATCCTTATGTCACTCTGGCAAATGCAGTATAAGGTGAAAGACCTTATAAGGGGTCAGATGATGATAACGGAGCATTGGAACAGGCAGCCCAGGGGGGTTGTGGAGTCTCCTTCTCTGGGTACGTTTGAGACCCTTCTGGATCTGTTCCTGTGTGACTTGGTCTAGGTAATCCTGCTGAGGCAGGGGGATTGGTCTAGATGATCTTTCAAGGTCCCTTCCGATCCCTGATGATTCTATGATTCTATGACTGGCTGTACTAGACTTGGTGGTAATTAACCTGCTTTTAGCTAACAAACAAGAAAACAAGAACTCAGTCTCATAGGGTGATTTACAGAATATACACAGGTTAGTTGTCAAGACAGTTTGAGCAGTTGCAGAGCAGTATCTTTATTTTTCTATTCGAACTTTGGATCACCGTGAACTCTTTGTCAAACTGAATGCTTTGGACCAGTTTAATTTTTGTCTCTTTTTTTAATTCCTATTTCCCTTTCACACTGTATGCTCTTCAGTGTGTATAGCTGTGGGGGAATTTACCATTGGGTAACTTTATGAACAGGCCCTCATCAGTCAGTGTCACAACATCTGAAATTTATCTGCTTAGTAGGGTTGCAATAGCAGGTGAGTAGCAATTTCTGCTTTCAGATTTCTATCCTTGAGCACTCAACATGCTTCACGCTCGTACCTGCTAAGGCCATAGATTCTGCAATTCAGTCCAAAATGATCACCAAGGGAACAGGACACCCACTCCCCACCCTTGACGTGTCCAAGTCCTGGTTATATTTCTTTCTCTTCTCTAGTGGTGTCACTGTGGGCTTTGACTTAGACACAGTGCTGGATGATCTCACACACAGCTCCCCGTGGGTAGACTATTGTTTTCACTATCTATTGCTTTCTAAATTAGATCGACAGCAAAAGCCAGCAGTGCATTGCTGACATAGGGACAATTTCTTTACTTCCTTCCTTATCTCAAAGCTGGACAGTGACCTGTTGATATTAAAACACAATGGTTTTGTGCAGAAAAAAAAGAAAGCCTGGAGAAGAGAAGGCTGAGGGGAGACCTCATTTCTCTTTACAACAACCTGAAGGGAGGTTGTAATGAGGTGTGGGTTGGCCTCTCCTCCATAGTGACTAGCGATAGAACAAGAGGAAATGGGGTCAAGTTGCACCAGATGAGGTTCAGATTAGATTTTAGGAAAAAGTTTTTCTCAGAAAGAGTGAGGAGTCCTAGGAACAGGCTGCCCAGGGTGGGGGTGGAGGCACTGGCCCTATAGGCGTTCAAAAAATGGGCAGACACAGTGTTTCAGGAGATGGTTTAGTGATTAAGTTTTGTAAGGCAGACAGTTTTACTTAACTTTTCCAACCTTGATGATGATTCCATAATTCTGTGATTCTAAGCCTGCAACAACAAATCCAGGACTTAGAACCAATCTTTATAGCATTTACGATGTATTCTGCTATCATGATATGCTGTAAACACACAAATTGTTGCCTATGGCAGTATACTGTTTCAGTATCATGGCATACGACATTAATCTTGTTCTACTAATGCTATTAATGGCATTAATCTTAAGGTCTTCTGTGATAATGTAGTATCATGATGAACATTCTGATAAAATCAAGATGCTATTTTGCTATACAGTGACATGTAGCAGTACGTGAAATTTTAGGCTATTTTAGAGTATGGGAACACTAAGTAGCAAAAGAACAGGCGATACTGCTGACATGCCTCTGTTAGATTAGTACACAGTGGTCTAGCACGTCATTGATAATATTTCCATTCTTAACTCCCTCGTGGATTTTTATTTCTTAGACAAATGTAAGACATAACGTAATTTGATCTGTTATTTGCTTCTTGTGTTGCCTGTGTTTGCAATGGCATGAAAAATGCCTTGAAGTTTGCATACAGTTTGTTCCTGAGTACAGGTATCACATTATTATGTGTCATGAGGCTACTTTTAAGCTGTACCTTGAAAAATATCTGCAGTTGCACAAGATGGTGAATATCTTTATAGCAAGAGTATACAGCTTAAGAATATATAACTATTAATAATTCCAATAATAGATATAATAATATTAATTCTAATTATTGTCTGGGAAACAGAAAAAAAACAGAAAAATGACCAACTTGTAAGCATTTTTTCATCTTGACATTTCCATGGTGTGATTTTGGGTCACTAAATCCAGAAAACTGAATTTTATTCTGAAGCTATATTATTAATGTGTTTCAAATATAGGGCTATGTGTTATCACACTGATAGGAGAGAAAAAACAAAGTAGCAATTCTGGCAGGAGGGACAAGATTCAAAACAGGAACCATGTGTATGGAAGGCTGTGCCATTTCATTTAATACTCAGTTCATAGGATTGGAAGAGGCTGCCCAGGGAGGGAGTCACTGTCACTGGGTGTGTTTACAAATCATGTAGATCGGGAGCTTAGGGGCATTGATCTTAGGACAATTGAGTTAATGGTTGGACTTGATGATCTCTAAGATCTTTTCTAACCTGAACAATTTGATGATTTTATGATAGTTTTGTCTGAAGCACCATAGATTTTGAAATCTGACACCCAGCAGTGAAATAAAGAAAACTGTAGGTATTTGTATAAATTGCCAGGTGAAAGAAATTTTTGCCTTTACAAGGAGATATGCAATTCTTGACTTAATACCGCCATTCCAGAAGACATGCTCAAGGCTAGTGAAGGCCCAAGTTTATTCTAAACTCTCTTTAAAGATGCATTTCAATGCACAAGTTGACTGATGATACTGAACTATGATTGAATACTGGCAGCGTAGTATTAAAAGACTACCAGAAGTGCTATCATGTCTCATGGTGAATGCATGTCTTCCAGTTTTGGACCTCTTTCAAATATGCCTAGAACACCGATCACAATATTGACTGCTACAGCTACAGCAAATGTTTATAAAACTTTGAATCAGAGAGGAAGAATTATGAATTTTAATGCCCTGGGGATTGCTTGCAGGACAACAAAAGCCTTTTAGGTTTTTTGCTGTATTTTGTCATAATTTAATTCCCACAGCAAGTTGTCAGCAATTCTTTGCCTTTACCTGGTCACCTCTATCCCAGGATTTGGTCTGTCTCCAAAACCACACAATTCACCTCTTGAAGCTGAAGGTTACCCTTGCAAAAAAAGAAGATAATTGATTTATGTATTGAGATCTTGAGTCTGGTAAAGGCTGGTCAAAAGAAAAAGAATCCAGTTTTCATTCTGAAGGTAGCTGAAATGTCATCAACATACCTGAGAAACTCTGCCACTGAACTTTTCTTTACAGTCCAAAGGAAAATCTATACCGCACTGTTAGGGAAGGGGTCTGCACTCACCTTTGTGCTTAACATAGGAAAGGGCATGAAAACCCAGGCTGCAGGTTCTGTGTGTGATGCAGAGTCAGACCTCTGTATCTCCCATAGTTTTACTTCAATACTCTTCAACTCAGAGTATGCATCAGCTGATTGGCTACAAGCAGTGTCTTCTTGCCTTGTTATGCTGTTTAAAGAAACACTTTTTAAAGATGACTTTCCTCTACTTTGAGCTGAGAAGGCATAAGGGAATTGAAAGAGAATGTAGAAGAAGCTGATCCCAAATGTTCTACCTTATTTGGTTTGTTGAAAGAGACAGAAAACTCAGTTTAGCCCAGTCCTCCCTGCTATGCATTTTTAACACAATCCCCAAGATAAAATTTCTTTTCAATATTTCCAAGTGTTTTGGAATGCACATTAATTACCAAGTTGTTACAGAGCTCTAACTGAGTTGAAAAGATGTTTTCAGTTACACAGACCAGAGCAGACTAGCCTGTAATATTAATGGAACAATCTTGCAAATAGAAATGCTGCTGCGGTGATGTTGCCACATTCTGCTAGAAGAACACACAAATCAAAAGTGTGTGATTCCAGAAAGATACCAAATGCCCTTAACCAGTTCAAGGCAGTTGTTGCAATCTACACAATTAAAGTGTGGTTGTTCTTTGATACACGCTTAAAAACCACACTGATATGAATTATGGTAAACAAGCATTAGGTTCTTTGGGTATTGTACATTAAAAGTGTATTTTTACTGTAGCCATAAAATATTTCTTATTTCCTGCAATATTCCACATATGTCATATTCCATGAAGCAGCATCACTGAATATTCAATTTCAAAATTCAAGTGTCATATATAAAGTCCAGGGGGACCTTATAGCAATCTGACAGAGACTCTGAGGAGGCAGGGGAGGAACTGTTCACAAGGACATGGAACAATAGAATGAGATGTCATGGGTTTAAGCTGGAAAAGGGTTGATTTAGGCTGGACATGAGGAAAAGCTCTTTAATCTGAGGGTGGTGGATCACTGGAACAGGTTGCCTAGAGAAGTGGTAGAGGCCCCATCCCTGGAGACAAAGTCAGGCTTGATGGAGCACTGGACAACCTGTTCTCGTTAGTCCCTGCTTGTTGTTGGGATGTTGGACCAGATGACCTTTAGAGGTCCCTTCCAACCCAATATGTTCTGTGATTCTATGAATACAACCTTAGTTGACAGGATAAAAGTGTTTCAGCCCATATAAAATTGATCCCTGTATGTTTAAGGATGCTGAGACGCAAATCCATAGTGAGGATACAAGCGAAAAATTGTTCTTCTCCAGTTCAAAGGTTTGTCCAGCTGGCTTAACCAAGAGCAGCTTTCTTTTCCTCGTCACTGTGTCCCATGTTTTATTCAAGTCACACGAGCTTTCACAGTGCTCCCTTATTGTCTGAGATAATTTACTTTCAACTTGATCCCGAATAACTGGCCAGAGCTGGTTTTGTTCATCTGTGAAACAGAAGGTATTGTATCACTGCTAGAAGTGCTTATGGAATTCAAGCACTGTGGAAATGCCATCAAACAGTGTACATGCATGAGAGTATTCATAACTTTAATTTTTAAGCTGCTGAACCCACGTGAGCTGACGTTTTTACAGTTAAAGGGTAAGTTCTGCTTACTTCCTAGAAAGTTCATGTATGCATACAAATAAGATAAGGTTAATCTATTGTGCAGAAGATGTAAGTCACCAACAAAGGGGAAATTCATATTCTACCTGTTGAACAGTGGCAGTTTGTGCCCAAGGAATGGTCTGGCTTAGATGGCAGAAGACCAAGCTGCAGAGAAAAGGTTAAACTGTCTGGCAACAGGAATGCCCGAGACAGAAGGACTCCCTGAAATGGAGGAAAGTTTCCCTTTGTGATTAGATAAGAAAAAAAATTAGTCTTGTAGACATCCTGAGATGCTCTTGGGTCTCCTTTGGGCATCAGAGTTGGGCAGAGGATGGACCCAAGACTTGTCCAAGTCAATAATCCATGTGGGTATAAGGAATCCAATTGTCCTTGTAGAACTGCTTGTGGTGGTAGAACACTGGCCAATTTATTACTTTCTAGTTGCTTTTGTTAATTAATATTTAAGTTCAAATGTGTTTACTTGACCTCAAGGAGTGCTGTAAAAGTTCCCTGTCCACAGTACTGTTGATTTAATGTGATAAGAGATGAGTGAGAAGGAAGACTTCTATTATATCAAATCTCTGTTATGGGCTCTTGTCTTTTTTGCCTCTACTAGTTTTGTTCATTTCTATTTCCACTACCTTCCTTCCTCATTGCCTACATCTAAGCTTATTTTGTTTCTCTTTACAAAAGCTTGCTATCTTTACTTGTACTGCTCTTCCTTCTAATTTCCATGTGATTTGGATCTTACCAGCTGATCTATACATCCCCCCAGTTAAATTCTAGATGATAGTGTGCAAAGGAAACAATCTCAGCAGCCACCCCAAGTGATTTATAACGTGCTTGAATCCAGCATGTATATCATTCACATTATGTCTTATGCTTTGATGCAGATTTGTCTAACCAGAGTGTGTGCAAGTAAATTCACACACATACTGTATAAGGTTTCCTACTCCTCCTGGAGCTTTGTAAAGATGTAGGCCACTTATCCCATTTTTATTCATTGATCCATCCATCCTTGAAGCAAAAGACATATTATATTTCATAGCTTCAGCCACAAGGACCTCCAGCCTCACTGAGGAATTTTCTGAACCACTGGCTCTAATTTCCATATTCTGAGGAGAACAGTAGAATGCATTAGATTAATATCTGAACTTAGTAAAGCATTTGATATCATAGCTCAGAAGAATTATTCATGAAAATAATCTATCTTGGCTTGACTATGACCCTTTAGAGGAATTTATACTTAAAAATGCTTAAATGTAAATGTCTATGAGGAGGTAGTCGATCTAGGGAGCAATCATGTCAACCCTAGACCTCAGAATGAAAATAAAATTGATGTCACTTATGTAGTCCCTTATCCTACTCAAGGGATGAAGCACAGAAGTTTAGAATCAGTAAAGAGTTTGAGAAGTGCTTTGCTATAAGTGACTGGGATATTTTGGCTGACATTCTGGGCTTTAATAGTAACAGTTGTAGGCTTACTTGCATTTAAATACAAGCTTGCTTATTTTCCAGAGGAGGCCTCTGGGTGCACTTCATCAATTAAAAGAATATTTTATGAACCTTTAACAATATTCTGCCAATAACGGACAACACTGACTCAGTGCCAGAATAAAATGAAAGCTGCCACAGTGCCACTGGTGAAAAGAAAATGCCACCCACACTTTTCTACAGGGCTTTGTTCATTATAATTGTGGATAAAGAAAGACCAGGAGATACCATAGGGAATTGCTTAAGTGCTTAAGTGAAATACAAATGCCATAAGAATTGTCAGAACCAGTCGTGGGAAAGAAGCTACTGTCATCTCCCGAGGTGGTAGGTCCCTTCCAACCCAGGTCATTTGATTCAGGCAGGTCATCTGGGAATTTCTGTTCTATATCATACAGTAAGAGCAACTCTGAAGGATGCCTAGCTGCTGACTCGTGCTGTGGTATTTGGATTATGGATGGAAACCAATGTTTTCAGAACCAATCATCGACTGATTGAAAGAATTATTTCAAACTAGTAAATCACATCAAAAATTGTTACTACTGAATAAAGAAGCAAGAATAAATTTAGAAACTAAGGTGAAAAGGTGAAATGATGAGCATTCATGATTGTTTAATAGAATTAATTTATATCTAGGCACTTGCTTTTCATTTATATGCATCTGTAGAGATGGAGTCAAAGGCTTTCATACCCAATAGTTCATAAATGTTCAGGTGTTTCTGTTTTCCAAGAATTTCTTCTTTCAGGAATCCCTTAATCCCCAAATCCCCCATAGCATGCATAATGCTAATATAAGCTGGGGAGTTCTGTACTTGAATCTCATTGAAAAGAAGACTGAGCATGAATTTGTCTCTTTTGGAGCAGGCAAGGTTGATGCTTTCCAGCCTCTGTATACGTTTTAGAGATTGAGATAAATTTTGTGCAGCTTGTGCCTTGAAAATGATAGGAGCTATCAATTTAATGAGAAGTTCAACTTGCTGTGGCTAAAGTGCTGTGCTCATTTTTTATTCTTTGTGTGTGCTGTGATCGAGTAGAGCATCAGGGTCACTAAACTATATCTTTATACTTTAATTACATGCCTACACATGTGATTGACTTAAAAATTGATAATTCTGACCTCATAGAAAACAAATAGCTGTAAAAAAAAGGGTACACACCACATTTTCTGTTAGCTGCCCTATTTCCCCTGCAGCAAAACCAGATGCAGCTCTGACAGAGAAGATACAAGGTTAATGGAGATGCTGACATTTAATGCTAGTAGTAAACATCTTAGCATACAGGAAGCTAATTATTCACAGGTTAAGCAGTGAGGAATTACAAAGCCTCTCTTTAGACCTTGTGGCTTCTTGGATGGTATTTGTATAGGTGATAAATACACAAAAGGATTCCTTTACTGCTGTATTTACTGTATTCTCTGTAGACATTATTGTGCTGAACTTTCTGAAGGGTAATATCTCACAGAACACAATATAAAGTGGTTATTTAGAAACACTTCCACCGTTATAATACCTTTTCCTTTTTGGCTTTTTTTCTGCCCTCTAATGCACCTTTTTAATAACTTTCAGCAGAAAATACTGCCCTTATTTCCTAAGCTTTCCCCATGTTTACTAAATCAGCTGTAGGAATTGTCCTTTTAAAAAAACCTCCCCAGAACACTAGCCTGTAAAGTTGTAAGTACAGAATTACTATTTCAAGTAGCAGCTCATGGAAACAGAGTAGTTCCTAGCACTTGCCAGGAGTGATGTAGTATTATGCAAGTTTCTTGTTCTTTTAAATAGTGACTCTTTTTAGAAGCTTCTGTAGGTTTTTCCTGTGAGTGATGTGTGCTATAGTAATATTTTTTAAGGCCTGCTGTGTTATGTCATTTCAAAACAGGAAATCATATGTTTTTTAGTGATATTGCACTTAATTAACACATTCTTTATAAAATGTGAATTTAAATTTATTTTTGTGTCACAAATAATATCATTGATATAAATTATTACTTGTACTTTTTTAGTAGTATTAATTGTTATTGCTGTTATTATTTTAACCCATAATGAACATGTTAAGTAGCAAAGATAAGTAAACTATGAATGTAGAAAAGTAAATGAATATAATTCATAGAATCATTTAGGTTGAAAAGATCTTTAAGATGATGGAAAACAATCATTAACTCAGCTGTCCCAAGGCCACCACTAAACCCTGTCCCTAAGCTCCAGATCTCCATGGCTTTGAAACATGTCCAGGGATGATGATTCATCCCCCACTGGACAGCCTGTTCCAAGGCCTGATGACTCTTTCCATGAAGGTCATGTCCAACCTAAATGTCCCCTGGTGCAACTTGAGGCCATTTCATTTTGTCATATCACTTGTTTCTTGTGAGACAAGATCAACCCCCACCACTCTACAACCTCCTTTTATGCAGCTTCAGGATACACAAGGCAATGGCAGGCAATTTAGATGAGCAGACAACGTAGATGAGTCTACAAGGCTTGAGCTCACATAAAGAAAGACATGAACAACCCTTGATCCAGGTCTGATGTGGTGATAATTTTGCAAAAGGTTCTACTAGCCCTCAAAGAGTTATGTTGTTCTTCTTCCTATTTATTTGTACGTGGAGTTATAACTTCCCAATCTTAATTCTTACTTGTAGGATAAATTTTCTCTCTGTGTATTTTTATTCATGCAGACTCCCATTTGTTCCTGCTGTAAGATGCTCTCCTTCTTTTAATGTACTCCAAAATTGTGGTTAAAGCACTTTCTGTAGGCATGCAATTATGCAGCTGTGTAGCGCTCCTGTCTTTCTTGTTCTGCTGCTTCTCCTTTCTCATGTAGGACTTATGATACCAGAGTCTCTTAAATCATCAGTCTTAATTCAAAACACAAAGTCTTTGCCATTTTGCAACCTTCAGCCACAATTTACACTATCTACTGTCTCAGGTAGATGCAAAGTCTGCCTCCCCTGTACTCTCTGCCTCCTGTCTTCTCTTGGGGTTACTCAGTGTGTGATGCGGCCATAGCCAGGTATCTGATGGGAAGAATAGTGTTTCTTGCTGCATTTGTGTGATCATAATACTCTAAATTGCCACCTAAAATTGAAAAATGGTTTGGCTTGCCCTTGATTTATGCCATATGTGCCCCTCAAAAGTCATCGTAGAGTCCACCCAGTATGATCTACATATTGCTTTTAATTTTCTCACTGTCACTGACACTTCATTCTGCCATCCTCTATTCAGTTGGCTAGAAAAAAATAGAAGTATGCTTTCAGAGAAATAAAAATGCAATATCACACTCTATCCTCTTCCTGCTCCCCTTGGGAGTTTTTTCCTGTTGAGAAGAAGCCAATAGTTGATCTGTCAGGGTTGCACACTGGAAATGATGCAGTGAAAGTGCTGGTTACCTAACAGCCAGGAAACATTTATTAGTATCAAAACCAAATTGTTCAGTTTAGTCCTTAGAATGTTTAGATCTCTGGCTCCTGACATTTTCAAATGACGGTAGTAAAACTGAATGTAGTAAGTGAAGTGGGATTGTGGCTGCTGTTTTATATACTGCTTGAATGAAGAAGTTAATGAATCCCTTTTATCTGGTGTGAGGTTGCAAAGTAAAGCACAGAAATGGCTCATGGGGGTGGAAAAACACTGAATAACAGAAAAATTATAAATCAGCTTCTGAAATACAATTGGTTTGAAGTGTTTTCAGAAGAGGTTCTATCTCCTGAGTTAAATTTGATAGTACATTTCTTTCAGTATTAAGAGAAGGCTGAGGCTTCCCACATCAAAAACAGGCAGAATATTTTAAAGCTGAAAGCTGAGGAGGACTGGCTTCCACATTGCTTTAGAAAAATCTTAAAGAAAACCTTTGTTTTAGGCAAAAATCCATGTATATTCTGTCGCAGCATTAATCTTCCAATAGGAAAGAAAATCTAGTCTTAAAAATTAAAAAAAAATTACTTTGGTGAGGAAAGAAAGAGATTATGGAAAAAATAGTCTCCATTAGGTATAATACTGATGTTTTTTCAGAGAAAGATACCTGTCACCCATCCAGCTTTACCCATGCAACCAGTCCTCTAGGCACTTGCTTCTGTGCATCAGTGCCATAGAGACCTGTTGCAGAGATAAAAGTGGTTTCATGAGACTTAACTTGATTTGGAATTGAAAGAGATTATTGATGCTAAACAATTAACTGTCAGGATTCCTCCAGGATCAATATTGGTAATACAACAGAGAAACCACAGTGCTAGATGCTTGTAAGCAGCAAATACACATCTTTAATTTCCAGGTACAAATCTACTGCTGACCCAAAGAGTCTTAATCCTACATGAAAAAACACAGTGTCCTCAGGAGTCGCAACCACACATAAGGATTGTTACTAGGTCTTGTGCCTGTAGTGTCACCCCACAAGCTGGGTGATGGCTGAGAACCAGCCGAGATGGCGGTTATGAGGCTTGTGGGACAACATCTGGTTACTGCTTAACTCGACTGAGATCTGTCTTTTTCTTGAACATTATCAGTTTGGGGGCAAACATCCTCTCAGATGTCCTATTTACACTGATTAAACATTTATTTCTCTTTGTCCATTTAGCCTGGAGTACTTTATCCTTCCCCTGGGAATGGGAAAGTTCATGCCAGAGGAGAGACAGAGAGGCAGAAGGAAGGCAGCAAAACATCCAATCACATACATAGAAAAGAATGTGTGCTTGGAAGGGATGTGCATCCAAAACAATAAATAATCACATCACAATCGATGGACATGGGAAGTAAGGATAAGCCCATGCAATTAGAAATAATCAAGAAAGAAAACCAGAAACCAGCAATATTTTAGCAGATTATTCTTACTTTTTATATGGAATAGAATTATTCATAACAAAAATTTCTAAAACTGAGCAAATGAGGGGTACAACCTTGTGTGATTTTAAAAAATAACCATTTAACACCAGATTTTATCAGGTGTGGAGTGCTGTTTCTCTTTAAAAATGAAGTTAAAATAATGAATTTGCAGCAAACCTTGGTAATGTTGCTACAGTAAATACAGATAGATCAAAGCTGTTCTTTCTACATCTAGAACAAAAAAAAAGTCCATACTACTCAAGCTCCACAAGAAGCTCAAAATTAAAAAGCTCTTTCTATTTCTGCTAGATACTTTTAATCTCCCTAGATTTTGTCTTTCAGTTTGTAAAACCTGTAGCACCTTTCACACAGGTGACTAATTATTTGTACAACTAAGCTTCTGTAAAGCTTGTAAAAGGATCCGAGAACAATTATTTATGCACCTAGGGAAGCAGAGTAGTAATTGGAGAAAAACTGACCTTATATGCAATCTGCTCAGGTTGTAAAGGGATTTCACTGTTTTGCTTTAAAAAAAAGAAAGAACTTAAATGATTTTATTTCCTAAATGTGCTAAAACATATTTTAAGTTTAGTTTCTTTATGGAAATCTTCCAGAAGAATAACAGAAGGTACAGTTTTCCCAACGTTTCCCTGTGTCCTACACAGGCTCCTTTTTTAGCCCCTTCCATCCAAGTCCCCATGTTGATTTTTCCCCCAACAACTGTAATCTCACCTTAGATACAGAATGTTTTGGGTTTCAAGGGACCTCGAAAGATCATCTGGTCCAAGCCCTTGCAATGACAGGCATGTCTTCAGCTAGATCAGCTTTTTCTCCGTCTTGGACTCCTCCATAATAAATTACTTGCTGCTAGTTACTTCTTCCCCACATAAGTGACTTTTCTCCCTGCATCACTACACAAATTTAATACTTCTGATTTAGTTTCCCATGCAATCCTGGTGTTACTGATACAGTTCCCTATATGATGATGGTCTTTTAGTCTGTCTCCTCAAAAGATCCCCAGTGCTCAGCTCCAAATCTGTCTACAATGTGGCTTTCTCTGAAAACCCCCTTTAAAGCTCTATAAAATCTGGCCCTTTCATATAGCAATGTTTGTAACTCTTGTCCTATCTGAATGTAGTATTTGTTTTATCCAGCAGTTTCTCATGTCATGCTTGATAGTTTCTCAGGGAATGTTTCCTTACCCAAACCTCAGGTCAGGATTTACTTATCTACCTGCTACAAGACTAATTCTGTAGACTCTTGGAACATCTCAAGTTAAAAAGCCTAGAAAACAAGAAGAAAAATTGAGAATTAAAATAATTATTAAATTTTAATGTCTTCTTTCCTTTGTCACGTACTGCTACGCTTAGCAGAAAATATTTTGATAAATCTCATTTTATTTTCATCTTTGTGACAGTGTGTTTAAACCTTCCTGACTGCATGTCAGAAATTTTAACACAGCTTTTTACCTATTAGGAGAAGCCATTATATTTTACAGAAACAATATACTGAAAGCAAAAGGACAACTTTTCATTCAGACTCTAAATGTAAATCTTTTTTCTGTTCAAAAAAGGCTTCCAAAGTCTCTCTGCTAAATTAACACTTCTATCTCTGGCTGTGCATAACAACTCATGTGATTCATTTCCCATCAGCCCATCCTTGCACTCTACCAAAACTCAGTACAGACTGCTGTGTCAGGAGGCTGACAGAAAGGAGTCTCTGAAGCATACAAGCCCAAAGTTACTGTCCTTTGCATAAGAAAAATTCATGAATCCGTAAAATACTGATCATATTGTATCTCATTTCCAACAATAGCCGTATACAATACATACATGACAAATGGATGTAAAAGAAGGAAAGAACTCCCCCACTTGTCCTATATATCTGGATTTACAGGACAATACCAAACCACATTATTAGACCGTGTGGCTAAAAGTGGTGTCCCAGTGATTCTACAAAACCCAAAATCTTCCATCACAGTAAAAGCAGCTCCCTGAACCTTGTTGTGTTGTATCAGTGCTGAAGAGTTAAAGACTCTTATGCCCAAACATCGGATCAAAGAGACTCAAGTGCACAATTAGTCTTATAGAGGTGATACAATGGTTTGAAACCCCAAAATCAAGATCAGTCCAGAAAGGCAAAGGCTTTGTTCTTCATGACACTGAATTCCCACAAGAAATTAATGAGCTCGGTAGGGCTTGTGGTCTGTTATCCTTGGGCTGCAGTTGAGCCATTAGCTTTCCAGAATTTTCCTGTCATCCCAGAAATCTACAGATACTGTTCCTTTAACCTCATAAAAACCTGTGTGTACTTATCATACAGAATAGGTGCTGAGCCAGGAGTTTAATGCAGCCCTGTGCTGTCAGCTCAATCCAGCATACAGAGAATCTAGATTGGAGACATCCCAAAGACTTTTGCCTTAACATTGGAACAGACTGCCAGGGATGCACATTAATTTCCCTTGATATTAATATGTACCTGATATGCTGTAGGTACTGATCACAGGATGCTTTGCAGGAAGCTGGAGCTTATAACTGGTAAGTTCACAAATGCCTGGTACTGTCACGTGAACATCAGAAGTAGTCAAACACCACAGCAGATTTTGCCCAGCTAGCTAATAAAACTGGAATACTAGTCTACTGGCAGCCTGTTGCCTTAGGCTGCTAGATCAACAAGCATGAGCTCTTGAGCAAGTGAACTGACAAGAATTCAGCTTTAGCTAAAGCTTTAAAGCAATGCTGATCCCCTTGTGGAGTCCTGTACCTTGACGCAGGACTAGTAAGCCAAGTTTTACAAAAGCTGGTTTTGGCAATATTTCAAAAAGTGTTAACTTGAAGCTGTATAAAAGAGGTCTGGACCTTTGAAAAACTTCAGATGTGAGTTCTGCTCAGGTGCCTTGTGCCTGGCTGTAACTCCAGAAACAGATGAAGTGCCAGGTCCCTAACATGAGGAACATGTAATTAACACGAGAGCTGTCCAGATGGTTACCATCTTCCTACCTGTGCTTGAGCCAATTTGTGTCTTTGTACACAGCTTTGACAGCTATTAAATTCTCTTAGTTTTAACACTGGTTTTGGAATGCATTTAATTTTCATACTTAGAGACCCAAATGGCTGATGTGGGATTGAATCCAAAGCCCACTGAACTCAGCAAAGAAGAAAAAATAAAAAGCACAGCCTTCCATATCTTGGAAATGAGTAATTAATGCCTGAAACTATCCTATAACTGACATCATACTCTTTAATAAATGCACTGTAGTGCTGGAGGAAAAGACAGGCATAGCGTTGCATCGCTACATGCCTGATCTATATAGTTAATGCCTTGGATTACTGTGACTAAGCATGGTTGAATGAGAGGTGGAAGGCAGGATAACCTGCTTTCACCAGCTCACAGTAGGACATGGTTTGATATCAGCACATGATGGAAATGAATAGATTTAGAAATGGAGGACAACAGTGCTTTTAGGCTTTTAGTAGACTAGAGCTGATGCATACTTAGGCAACAGTTTGGTTTTCTTGTTGTGGAGTAATTCATACTGTGCAGCTACCTGCTTCTCATACCCAGGACCTGCTTTTTAAAAGATGCCTACTTCTGCAAAATTTTTGTTTTCAAAGACTCAAGAGCTAATAAGTGCTGCTAATAATCATTTGTAAGGTAAATCAGTTCCCCAAGTCACTGGGTGAATGGGAATTGGAAAACTCTGGATATCTCAGGCCAGACCAGCCTTGGTTTTGTTTTCTGTCTAAAATCCATTCCATCAAAAGCCTTATCGACAGTAGTACCATTAATCAAGCTGGGGAGAGAAGAGGGAGAGGAGAGAGGAGAGGGAGAGGAAAAGGAGAGGAAAGGAGGCGATTTAATCCACTGTGGTTATTGCAATTACAAATAGTGCTCAGAAAACTGAGCAGAATTCGTAATTGGGCAGACACACTCTCCAAAGTGTCACGCTGTCAGTCAGCCACAGCACAGCTGGGAAGGAGAGTGCTGAGGAAACGAAGCAAACTGACTGATTTGGGTGATTACAATGAAAATGGTTTATTATTGCCTCACAGCAGGACTTACCCACTACCTCCTCCTTAGTTTCTGTGGTCATAACACAAAACATTTAATTCTTTCTAAGCATGAACACCAGTGTCACACTGAGACACTCTGCCAGTGTGTCTCTGTAGCTTGGAAGTCTCAAAATTGACAGCAAAGTCTATGCCCAGTCTTAAAGGAATATATGTGGAGGCTGATGGGTTTGTGTCTTTGACTAACACTGTAGATGTTTATGCAGTTATAGAGTATAAATCTCACCTCTGGAACTAAATGCTTTGGGAAACCATTTCACATTCATTGTTAGACAGGCTGTAGTTATGCGTGTACATGTAGCATCCTCCTTTCCTTCAAGGAAATCAGAATCAAAATGTGCTTTAAAGTGCAGAGTGAGCACTCATTTTGATTTGTTCATTTCTAAGTTGGTGCTTAGGATGGCAAAATGGAACTAAACAGGCTCTACTGATGCTTCACCCTGCAAATGGACCCTACCACTCTGCAGGAGATAAACGGAACAGCACTCTGATTAATGTAATCAAAAGCTGAACAATTTATTGAAGCCAGCAGAAGCTTTTATACCTTTTTACATATTTCTATTAATAACTCTTACTATGATTGGTACGTGTATATGCCTTACAGATAGTTGGTTTACTTCTGATTGGTTAACATATGTTGTCCAAGCAACAGTCACACACTCTTGGAACTTCCCTGAGCTTAGCTCTTCCCATCCGTGAGCTGTCATTTCTGTCTTCTTTCTCATACCACAGTGTTCCTTCATGTAACTTTCTTGTAGCTTTAGAAGCTTGTGCAAGACTGTAGGTGCAAGACTGCAGGGCTAACTACAGTCTTTGTTCCAGAGGTAGTTTGGGTCACTCCCATGTCCATTTTCCAGTAATAATCACCCACACCACTCCATCCACCTGAAGTTACTACAGGTCCCTGACATGGGTTTCAGGATGCAGTGGGATAAGTTACTGTGTGAAGTAGCTGCTTTGGGGGAACTTTACATTTCCTCAAAAAGCAGGGGCACTGTGGAAATGCAAATAACATCTGAGAAGTAGCAATTCTGCATTCTAGAGCAAGTCATTGAAAGACCATGAGGAAAATACCTGCTAATGTATTAATGGATAGAGTTATATTATTAACTATTCTAGGAAAGTGTGCACTTCTACATCAAACAGAATTTTTATTTAAGAAGTTTATTTCACTTTTTCCCATAACCTTATCTGGAAGTCCAAACTGCCAGCACAGAAAATGGAAGGACCAATTAGATGGGGAAAAAAGGTGCACTGCAGTCCAAGCACTGAGTTCCTGTTAACATTTAGTCTTTATTAATGCAGTTTCCTTTCTTGGTTTGCATCTTCTCCCTTCTCACTCTCACCAGTTCAGAGTTTAAGCTTGTTCAGAGTAGCAGAAGCTATTTAGCTCTGATTGATCAATGACAAACATCAAAATAGAATAGAAACAAAACCATCTCTACAACATGCACTTCATGTAACAGCAACAGTGATTTTAAAATACTAATTTTAAGGTATCTAAAAGCTTTCTGTTTCTCTGGAGATTTACAGAAATTCCAGTTCTCATTCCATTCATTTCAAAAGGCTGAGGGACTGTAAAAGTAGATATTCTAAGAAATAAAATCAATTTATGCTGAGGTTATCTATTCCGTTTCTCATAGCTATGCAAATGTTACAACCGAACACAGCCTGTGCAAATGTCCATGCACAGGCATCAAAGCTACAGAGGCAGCCAGTACTAGGGCATGGTGGTCTACAGTGCATTGCTGACACAGCCCAAGGAGGCAGAATAAGATGCCTAGGAAAGCAGTAGGTACATTCATATGCGTGTAAGCAGTGGGGAAAAAGTAAAGCCAAAGGCAACTGTTGCAGCACTGCATGTGTTTTCGCCAGGTTTGCTTCCTTGTCATTCATTGTAGACTGAGCTGGTTAGCTTGCATTAGCCCTTCTTAAATTGATTGTAGGGCCAGTCAGGGCAAGATGTGTCTTGCTAACATTTTGACTACAGGTAACACTTTTAAAATGACCACAGTGTTTCTCAACACTTCTGTAAACTGCTCCAAGATGAGCAGACAGGGGAGAGTCAAGAGGTAGATGTGCTTTACAATCAGATAGACTTTAGATTGATGCAGTTCATATCTGAATATAATTTCTTGAATGTCTTGATTTGAACACTTTATTACTTTGAGCTTTTTAAACTAACGGTATTGAATTGGCTAGAAACCACTTCCTATTTTTCCTGGATATGTACGGGATCAACATCTGATAGATTTGTCTGTCTAGTTTGATCATGGTTTCCACAGTGAGACCATGTTACTTATGTTCAATGTCACAAAAGCTCCAGTCCAGCTTTTCCCCAGCAGGCATCGTGGAGAAACCTCACAGCTGAAAGTAAAAGAGCCTCACAACACCATTAGCTATGGTGCAGTTATTAGATGCTCTTCAGAGACAGCACTTTTCCGTCTTAAGGAAAGAAAGGAGGAAAGAAAAATCTCTCTCAGGAATTGTGAGGTAGTCGACCTTATCCTTCAAGAATACAGAATCATAGACTTGTTTAGGTTGGACAAGACTTTTAAGATCATCTAATCCTACCATCAAGCCAAAAACATATGAATATATATATATAAAGCATGCCAAAATTATGCATGTATGGATGGATGAACATACATACATACACATATACCAATAATTACACTAAAATGAAAGTCTTGATGTTAGCACTAAACTATTATGAGCTAAAATTAAAATGAACTCTTAGTTAGGAGGGCATTAGAAGCACTTATGGAAGACCTGGGTCCGTTTCTGTGTCATTCAATTGTCTCCTGAATGGCCTTGGTCACTTTGGCTATTTGTATCTTCCCTTTTATAATGGAAATCTTTGAAATACATTTCAGTCTGTTCCTGAAAAGCATAAGCCTGTTAGAAATACTAAATTGATTAATTTTAATGTAATCAATTAAAAAAGAAATAATTGAGGATGTAAGAGGAAAGCCAGGATTGACATTTTCAATTACGATAAAGAGAGTAGTTGTCTAATTTAATACTCACTGAATTGCTGAACTTGGAACACACTTACTGGTATCCAGTATAAGATTTCCAATAAACACCAGCATTTCATCACTGCAAAAGGAAAGGGTTACAATAATAAGAATGTAATTTGTATGAGAGAATATATCCTACCTGAATATCTTGAGTTTTTCTGTTGCTGCTTACTTTTCTGGTTATTAAACCCTGCATAATTTGAATGGCGTTAGCTTTTCCATAGCACTTTGTCAGCGTTTCCATTGAAAACATCATTTTAATGGGAATGCTGTTCATCTGCAAAAAGTGTGCTCTAAGCAGAAAACTGGAACATCCAGGATCAAATTCAAGCACACCGCCAGTTAAAAGATAATAGTAATTTAAAAGAGAGTCACTTGCCTCTCTTTGAAAGCACAAGTGTCAAGAATTTCGGTTTAATTGTGGGAGATTTGTTAAGTCTCGTCTGCAGATCCAAATGTCCCTAAACCACTTTTTAGAGAAATAGCTGCTACCAGGGGAAGGAATGAGCCTGGGGAAAAGATCTATTACATCTGTTCAATGTTCTTAATACAAATCAGGAAATAAGTGACCGTCTGAAAAAGAAGGATACTGGGGGAAAAATAAATCTAGTAGAAGGAATGAATAAAATTGGCTCTGATCCTGACGTGTCACCGGGAATTTCCAAATGGGACCCAGGGGATATATGAAAAGTAATGGAAGTGCACATAGGATTGTTACAAATTATATGAGGTCTGATAAGGCAAGTTATAAGGTCTGATAAGGCAATTATCTGGCAAAAATACCATCCTTAAATCCAGAGCAATCAGAAAAGGGCAGCAGTACACAGCACTGGCAGTGTATTTTGGCCCATCTCCATCTACTTCTGAGCAGGACGGGAGGAAGAGAGGGAATCTAGCTCCAATTCTGACATGCAGGATTTTCAAAGCTTAAATCATTGTGCTGTCTGGCATCTAGTGATTTTCAGAGCTGCGACCATCCTTTCCTTTTCTAGACAGGAAACATTACAGTTTTACCTAAAAGTAAACTTTTACAGATTTGAAAGATGTCATAACTGCCTGGAAGGCCAAAGGAGTTTAAAGCTGAGGCAGCATCTTAGGCTGCACCTTGATGTCACTGGATCTGTGTGATGCCGACCTGCTGTATTGCTGATCTCGAAGCCAAGAATCAGCTCCCACACAGAATGTAAATGTTTCGACACAGGCTTGTTCATACTTCACTTACAACACTTCCAAAATATTTTCCCCCCAGCGACAGTCATAAGAGCGCAGCCACCCCAAGAACAAGTGCCATGATTGCAAATTTAGTGGTTTCTTCAACATGAACTTTTCTCTATAAATGTCCCTGTTAAGCATCTTTCCTGTGATTTGTAGCAGCTGGTGTGTCACCATGCCAACTGATTGGGAAAACGGGGGGAAGGGCACGCTCAAAGTCATCTTGGAGCTCTGCAATATCTTATGAAGAAAAGCTCGTGATTATAATGAGAAAAGTAATTCCTCACCGTGAAAGCTGACTGAGAGCAAATGGAGAAAAGTAAGACTTTCAGTTAAAGAAAACCTGACTAAGATTATCACCCTACATGAAAAAGGTTGAATTGCTTTGGAGATGAGACCTTCTTCCTGCCCCCTGAAAGCAGCTCCTGGGAAGGACTGAGAATTGGCGATTGTGACACTCTTTGTGCTGGGGTTTGCATTGTGATAAAAGATACAAGGATTTAAGGTGAATTTATTTGCTCTGTAATTCCAAGCCTTTCATGTGAGGAGAACTGTTGATTTTGTCAGAGGTGTGTGTGCAATGGCCTCAAATGACAAGTGGGGACTGACTGATATAATAATGCACAAGTCCTAATGGCAAGGATGTCTTCAATGCCTTCATCAGTGTACAGATATTTCAGAACTGCAGCAATTAAGAGAGATGTTGTTTGCCAAACAAGAGCCATTATGACCAAAGCAGCAAAACAAACCCAGGCAGGACAAGCTAAAGCATTGAAGCAATGACACAGTTGCTGCATATGCAGCAATCTCAGCACATTCTCAGTTGTGTACTTGTTGTTATTCCAGACAGTAGATTTAAGTGTTTGTTGCAATGCTACTTTAGCAAACAATAATGAAATAGAGGGAAAATATACACGAAAGAAGACAGAAATACCTTGTGTCTCCTCACAAGGAAGCTACAGAACATAGACACAGGGAAATTATAAACAGAGCACTTGAAGGAAGGTGATTGCTATTAGCTGCTTCTCCACTAAATTGGGCACTAGGGGAAAAAAGTTCCACTGTTGTGTAACAGAGAGTAGTATTTGCCACCGTGTATCAATGGTACACTCAGATGATTGAAGTGAAAGAGGTGCTAGTTTTAGAAGTCCATCTGTAGTCACTTTCTAATGCACTGGAAATACATATAAATAAAAAATAGTGATGAAAGTAGGGGATGATGCCCCTTCCAGCTTTGAGCAACCCTTTTCTTCATGTGTGTTTTGCTGCCTCACTATTCTCTCATCTCTGCTGGGTTGAAATATTGTGTTAATTTACAATGTTTTTCGCAGACAGATCCTCTGACACACCATGTCCCATTTACAGTCCTGACCTAGGTATCGCTTCAGCATCAGCATTTATATTACAGTGTAATCTCCTACGATACATGTAGTGTATGGTTTGAATTTCTAACTTAAGGAATAGACACAAAGGTAATTGGTAATATCAGATTGTAATGCCCGTTGAAAGAATTGCCTTTGCAAATGGATTTTTGCTACATTAAGCTCATCCTGAATTTTGTATTCACTTTCTGAGTTGAATTTACAGAATAATAAAATAGAAGTATGCAGAGGACACGCAGGTAATGTAAATGTAGTATGAGGTGGACACGACTGAGTGGACTTCACTACTGCCTAGAAGTTGTATCAGCTTTGCATTTTAAGCCAAATGTATATAGCTGTGGCTAATGTGTTTAGTCAGACTTAGTTTTAATGACAATTTTAAGCTTTTTTCCCTTTTTTAATGTCAAAATTAAACCATTAGCATTTTTGTTCATTTACATTAAGCTGTGAACTACTTCTCCTTTACCATACAGAAGTTGTTGGACATCTCTAACTGAGGCATTATGAGGCAATAGCTTTGTGAATCCTTTCCTCAGAACAAAACAGTTGCAAAGTCTCTGTGTTAAAGTGTAACAACATTCATTTTTCCATACAAAGTGAAAGTAGGCAAAGGTGACACATTCTTCCATTTCCTTGTGGATTGTCCTGGAACATCTAGAGGACATTCTCACAAAACTCTTCTTGTGTTTGCTTATGATCCAGCTTAAGAGGTGTGAGGAGACAAGTGCCTACCATTCACATGGATTGTAGATGCATAATGTGTTATCACACACTGTAAAATTATTTTACATCTTAGAGTAATAGGTAACTGTGCAAATTTTAGGAGCAACTTGCTGTGGCATGTGATTTGTATAACAAACCTTGTTGATTAGGGCCCTGGCACACTACAAAAAATATAAATAACAATGAAGAATTAATCATATTTGGAACCTCAAGGCTGATATACTCAGAGGGGAATTAAAAGGTCATTAGTTATTTTGCTAAAAGTCATCTGAGATTTTGACTGCTAAGGTAAAAATGGAGTATTTCTAGTCTGAAAATTATTAACAAGCAGAAATACTACTTCATCAAAGAAAATCAAACTGCTGGCTCAAATAACATTTCTTATATTCTTTGGATAAAGAAAATATATTCTATAATTTCCTTGAACTGGAGAAAATAGAGTCACTTCTGTAACGCATGGGGTATGGCTTTGGCTGTTGTCCAGTCCTCCATGAATTCACATAGATCAACAGGAATAAATAAGTGAGCCAAAACCAATGAAGCTAATTTTAGTTGGCTGAAATCAACACCATCTGGATTTCTGGCCTTGGTAACTTTATATTGATCCAATTCTTCTAGAACAATTTGATACCAAATACATAGCCTCGTTTTTCAGATACATAACTTGTAATGGCATGGTCCCTGTTCAGATATTCTCACCTTTGAATGATTCAGATGCTGCAACAGTCTTTCTGTTTTTTTTTTTAATTACGGTGAAAAATCCCAAGTTTGTTAGTGTACTAAATAAACTTTAGAATCCATTTCTTTCCACAAATTAAGAAAGAACTTTTTCAATTTAAGTTGTTCTTCCACAGAACAACTTAAGCCACAGAAACAATCTGAAATGGACGGATCAGCATGTTCCCCTGTGATTCAGTTCAGCTATATGTCTGCTTGCTTATCAGTACTGTTAATGCAATCAAAGAAGATTCATGTTGTGATCACATGAATAACTGCTGTTCTGGGTATGGTGTCAAGTAGATACCCTTAATTATGTCCAGTGCAAAACACAAGGAGAACATTCTCATGAAGTTCAAATTTTGAATAAGCTAAAAAAGAAATAAAAATAATATCAAAAATCCACTAATGCACATGCTGTGAACAAAAATAATTCACACGGAGCAGACATCAATTGTGAATAATTTACTCAAATATAACTGTAATTCAATTTTAGGACCAGAAGACTAGAAGTAGCATATACAAATATTTTTGGCTTGTGGATTCATTTTCTGACTGTCTCTTCATTTAGTTCAGTGGGCTCTGAACTGAGCTCTCATACAATAGACCTATAGGACATCCCTGGACTTAAGGTCCATTTTACCATTTGCTTCAATAATTTTAGGACTTGATGGGAAAAATAATTTGCATCTACTAATATCTTTCCTCTGTTAAGATCTCTAAATAAAGTAAACCAAATGCCTTAACTTCATGGGTTTGTCAAGTTTTTTGTGAGGTTTTAGTTTTAAATTTATTTGTAGAGATGGTAGGCTTTATCCACAAAGCACACTACTGGCATTATTTGAGCTCAGCACAGGTGATTTAGTTACATCTCTTACATAGACCATACAAAACCTAAATGTGGATATATACTTATCCGTTTAAACATGCTGGAATTTAACAAACAGTTACTTAGAGAGTCACTTTTCTTTAGTGACTGCTATCAAAACATCTTGGCTTCTGACATTTCATCAAAGTTGGATAACTTTACCTTTGCACGTCATTATCTAGTGCCACAACCACGTGCTATGATCATTGGAATGTCTTGAATCCTAAGGCTGAAATAATTTTGCATGACGTCGGTGTCCTGAAGTTTGTTTATTAGAAGAAACAAACTTTTCTAACACAGAAAAGTTGTCTTTTCTTTGATGTTGGTATAAACAACAGCTTCTGTCTCATTATTGAGGACACCTCCCAGTGCTAGTCCTCCAGTGGCTCATGGCAAATTTGCATACCTAGAGCAGGTGCAGAACAAACGTTCTTCACTTCTCACTCCCCAGCCATTTCTGAGCTGCTTCTTCCTAATCTTTATTTACTTCATTAGTTGCACTTCCAAACTTGTATTTAGAAGATTACTGGTTTATTTGAGCTATTGAAAGTCTTTTGATGGCTCATTCTTATAAAGATGCCTGAGGGAGAAGCTAGATATTCAAATGTCTATCTATAGATAAAAAGGAAGATGAGCATTTGCAATTTTTTTCTACTTAGTTTTGATCATCTTCAATCAATTAAGTCAAAGGCCAGGTGGGAGATGGAAAGGAGAATGAGGATTACAGACAATTAGCATATTTACTCCTTATCAAAGCAGAGGCTGAATTTAGAAACCCAGATTCTACCTTAAATTAAAATTATTCCATCTTTACGTTTATCATCAAATTTCTCCTTTCACACTAAGAAAATTATTCTAAAATTTTGCACAATCTACTGTTTCTGTGTTTTCCTTTTGTAATTTTGGGGGCATTTTTAAAAATAGTTAGGATTTCTAGAGGGGATTGTTTGCATGTGATGTCTCTATTCTTTGCTTATCTTGATAAATTAAGATTCAGGCAAATTTACCACCATCACACACAAGTAACTTTGTTGTGATGATCCTCTGTGCAGCTCAGCAGCGCATTCCTGAGTTTTAGCATTACTTGTGTATTGGTTATATAGAAAGAGAAGAAAGTTATTGCAGAAGATCCTAAAATTTTTCTCTTACCTCATCAATAAACTTGTCACCAGTCTTCCAGGTTTGGGTATGAGTGAACAAGAAGCACTACATGCTCAGCAGTTGCATTTGCTTTGACATTGTTTGAGGTGAAAAACCTGCTGCAGTAAATCATAGACAAAAACCAAGAGGGTTCTACTGCTGTCTCCTTATTTTGTCTGTATTGTGTTGTATATTTGAATGAATCATTTTTGCTTGGGACGATTTACCTGTGACAGATACAGATGAAGTTTAAAATGATGGTGTATACAATAGTAAAAATCCAACAAAATCAGGCATGTCCTCTAATCACAACTCTAATACCTTTGTTGCTGTCACCAGTTTGACTGACACCTTGAGGTATAGATGTTAAAAGCAACTGATCCATCCAGCTATACTCATTTTCACCTTCCTGTTCATGTTAAAGATTCTACACATGATAAATCCTATTTGCTTAAGAAACTACATAGCCTTGAACCTCATTAATTTTGGCTACTTACACATTTTTGAATGACTATAAATATACAGCTTAGATCATCCTATGATGCAATAGTTATTATATTGCTAGAAAAGAATAGATGTGAGCAGACCTATATTCCAGCCTTAATTTCTGTCTGTGTATATCTGAGCAGAAACACAGATAAGTGCAACCTGATCATCTCAAGATCAACCTATGCCTATTAGGGGCAGCAGTGATTTCCTAGAGCTACTGAATCTCTCCTGCTGTGTGGCAGTGCAGTAAAGGCCCTGAAATATAGAAGGACAAACACAGAAAATTCCTTCTAACTGTTTTACAAATTCAAAGAGTATCATCATCCTTATTTATTTATTGCAGAAAAAAATTGATGTTGTAAGAGGCTTTTAAAATCATTTCCTAAACAGCCTTTTTTCTTTCTTCATCCTGTCTTCATCCGTATCCCAAAATGTTTCATCATTTACATAGCAGCCCTTCCCCAAGCATCACCCTCTTAACTGTTCTGGAGAAATTAGAAGTTCCCTCCACCTGTTTCCATCCGCACTTTACATGACAGAATAGCCCTATACTAGTTGTAGTTGTCCTCTAACTGAAGCTCTAGGTTTGTGGGTCCTTAGACCGAGCCTTGGAGGGTCTCTCTATGGTTTTGCTTTCTCCATAATGTAGAAGTGTGTTTTGCACTACAATTGCATTGAAGAGTTTGGGATTTCCACCTGTGTTGTCAAAGTAGCAAAAAATGACCATGGCTGACCAAAACCAGAAGAAAAATACTGTGATTTCTCCATTTACCTTCAAGATACTGAGAGGTAAAATCTTGCTATAATTTATTCTAGAGAACCAAAAGGTGGTGTTGGGGAATGACACACAGTGGGTGAACAGGTTTCTCTGCAGATATTCCTAGTTTGCATTGACTAAGGCATGTACTTTGTGAACAGCATCTAGCAAAATCCTTCTCTTCCTGTAATGAACAAAGACTTTAACTCTATTCCCACTGGAGACAATTCTGATTACAGAGTGTCGCAGAATTGTGTTTTGGACAATATTTTACAAACAGAACAGTTTTGACTTTTGTATGTAAAGAATATGTGTCTTGATATCTATCATTTTCCTTAAGGGAAACCTGACGCTCAACGAGGTTATTCTCTATGTTTAAAGAAGTGTAATTTGCAATGTCTGTACAGCTGAGTTAAAACACACTTTGTTCTTAAAATCCCTAAAGCCACTTTCCAAACATCCTACCATCAGGTACATACTGATTAGTCATGTGTTTTAGATCCTAGAATGCTTTCTAGAAAATGAAAAAAGTTATTCTGCTTTGACATAAACTACAGGGATTTCCAAACTCCATAGAGGGTGTGCTTAGTCACCCAGGAAAATAAGGTCTCTTCTAGTTCTCCTTTCCAATGACAGTTGTNAGAAAGAGAACCTTAGTGTTGCGCTTCAGTTATACTTACTTTATCATTACACTATTGTGAAAGATCTAAAGCAGGATGCTCCTATAAACTTTAGCCCATCTCCAATGTTTTCACATTTCAACTTCTACAGCTAGCTTGTAAGCTTTGTAAATGTTTAATGAAAGATCAATCCACTCTGTTTCCGGTGTGATGGCAATCCTGTTAGAGGATCACAATTATCACAGCTGACCTGAACATTCTCAAACTGCTGTGCTAGTAAAAGTAGAGCAGTGGCAGGACCTGTGGCAGTTTTGCTGCTGCTTATCCATGCTCTCTTTTGTTCTCCACTGGCAGCATGTTTCAATTATGTCAGTGCCTCAACTGGAAGAGCTATTTGTCACTCTGTCTCCAGCTGTCAGGGTAGCTATCATCTCTGAGTTACAGGCACATTTGCATTACCGACTGTAGGACTGAAAGGGCAGGATATCACCACAATGGTGGTTTATTAAAGACTACAGCTGTTCTGCAGAAGGTCTGGAAATACATTTTGCTAATACATATTTTTCCATATGTTTAAAAAACGGTATTTTTCCTTCTGTTTTCCTTCCCACTGAGGATATCAGCTTCTAAAGAATCACCTGTACTCAGAATATTCTCCTGAAATAACCCCTATAGGATTTTTAAGCTCTAGGAATCAGATTGTGCCAGGTGACTGGATATTAGGGAAAGCATCTTAGCAGAGGGGTGGAAGAAGCTGCCCAAGGAGGGCAGTAGAGGCATGGTCCCTGGAGGGGTTCAAAAATGGGGTAGACCTGGTGTTTCAGGAAGATGGTTTAGTGGTTTGTGATTGTAGAGTGGGTGGTTGAACTTGATGATCTTGAAGGTCATTTCCAACCTAGGTGATTCTATTATTCTATAACAATTCAATTTTTTGTAGGAGCTTTTAAGGCTTGTATAGTCACTGTTTTGCAGACAGTGGTTTTTAGCAGTGATGTAAACAAAATCAGTGCTTTTACATGGTCGTGCTTTATGCAGTTACTGAAAAGTGCACTAAAATAATGCAGCAGCAAAAGAAAGAGCCAAAGGAGAAAACACTCTTAATGAAAATTATATTTCTTATTGTGTGGTTTCCCTCACTCAGAAAATTTGACTTCAAATGAAAAAGAATTCCAAGTGTGCACAACTGACTGTGTTTCTGCCTAACTGTTGCTGATTGGAGGAATATCTTGCCGTCCTCCTCCCTCCCCCCCCCGGGGTGTGAGATGAAAAAACAACTCAGTTGTTTGAAAGGAGGCATTAAATCTTCATATTAAAATAATTTTATGTATGTGTATGCTTTTTCTTCTTTTTAACCCCACGAGAATAAAAATCCTCTTTAGTTCTAGCTATACAACATATATATTAATAAAATCTTAACTGGTGTCTCTGAGTCGTTTTGGGTTTTGAAAAAATATTAGTTTCAATAATATGGTAGTTGAATACAAAATAATAATAATGGAATAAAAAACCCCAATTAAATAATTAAATGTAAAATATTATTAAATAATACAGTATTTTTAATATCCCTGAATAAAACCAATTTATCTAAGTATAATAACTGAAATACTGAAACAGCTAGTTAATACCATTTATTTTACATTTTCATTGAAAACAGCAGTATTGACTGCATAGCTGTAGACTTCAGCACTGCAGAATAAGGCTCCCTGCATACAGCAACATCCATTACATGATCAGTCCTTTATGAAATGTAACAATTATAATTAGCACTTTAAAATTCTTTTGTGTCCTTGTCAGCTTGTAGCAAATACTTATCCTTCATTAAATGCAATTAAACTCCATTCTTCTGCTCACGATTCCTTATTTTCCTTCAGTGATAAATATTTCTACACTCTTCTCAGGAAATGTGGTGTAGGGTTGTCACAACTGCTGCTGTTACTGATGTATGTACTGGGGATCTCCAGCAGCCCAAGAATCTCCTATGGTAGAGCAGACAATGAAGGAGCCCACAAAAATTCCGGTAACACTGGTAAATGCTTGCAGTCAAAGTAGAATATCAGAGCTAGGAGATGGATGTCACCAAAGCAAGCGAGTTGTATGGCAACACTAGTCAGCAAAATAGTTTTGCTCGTATTTATGCTGTTGATTCGCAGAAATGTGCGACAGAGAGTTCTGTCTTCTTTGCCCCAAAGAGAGCTTGTTTTCCTCATTGAGAACTTGTTCACCTCCTGTTGCTACATAATATTTCATATTGGAAGTCTGTTTTCGTGTTCTCCAGGGGCTTGTGTTCTCTCAGAAAACCCCAAATGTCGAACATTTCCCAGCAAGTTGTTTTTATTTTTAGCTCCTTTTTGCTTTCCAAAGGATTTAAACAGATTGGTTTGTTTGTTGGGTGCACTAATCTCACTGAGATAGTAGCAGAACCCTGGAAAGTAGCTATTTTGTTGTCATACTTAAAATGTTAGTGTTTTATGTCAAAATTTACTGCACTTCCAGTACAATTCCAGTCAGATGCAGTTGTTTGTGGCTGTTTTTGAAGGTAATTTTATTTTACCATATTTTTACTTGCTTAATGATTTATTCTGTATGTGATTTTTAAGCCTATTTCTTAAGCATCATACCTTGCTTTTTGTTGTATTCCATCTTTTTGATTTTCAACTGGTTTGTACTTCCCTGGTTTGTATAAATCTTCAAAAGCACTTGTCATAGCCCTCAGCTCAGTATCATCTGCATATTGTAGCCATTTATTTTCCATCATCCTACTCAATCATGATTTTTTTCCAAATGCCAGGTTCAGGATCATTTCTATAGAAACTCACATATAAAAGTCTTCTGAATTGATAATGTGTGGCTAATCACCCTTGAAAAAGGGATCAAGGTTTGACTCCGACATTCAGAAAAACTATTCCCTGCAGAAAGATACACAACATTTCATAACTTATTTGGGCTGTAGATGGATGCTAATAGGCAAAACTGTGGCATGAAGAGCTCTTGGCTGATTCACAGCAGACAGTTTTTGCATTTTATGATGATTACCAGGATTACAGAGCTGCTGTGGCAAAGACTGTGGAAGGGTGAAGTTAACACTTAGGTTATTCTATTAAAAAATCTTTTATTTTTTACCATTTATGTAGCGAGAATGATAGAATGTTTCCTAAATTTCATGGTGCATATATGTGTATACATGTGTAGTTCCTCACAAAAGCCAGAGTATACTCAACTATTTATCAGAGAGAGAACAAACAGATCAAAAATGACTATGTGAGAAGTGTTTGAATTATAATAACTTCAGGTATTTTCACCTTTTAACTTTTCATTGGTTCCATAAATTAACTTTAAGGCATGGATGTAAAGATGTGGGGGATGCTTTTTCCTGTAACTTGCTACAGCTTCAGCAAATGCAATTATTTTCACATGATGCAGTGATATGATTAGAAACAGCAGTTACAACAAAATTAAGCATTTTATTAGGAAAAGAAGAAGTCTTTGCTGCAACCCTATTTCTGTTTCAAGGAAAAAACAGAGAATGAAATCACCTGCTGTCCCAATTAGCATTTAAATAGTCTCCACTTGGCAGTGGAATTTGTGACCTTACATGGGTTCAAGAGGTGAAGAAAATGTTTGTTCCTATCTGCACAGCTGCTGCTGGGTCAAGATTCTCCTGAAAGGATGTAAGGTTTCATAACTATGTCAGATTTGTTGGATGCTAGAGTCCTTCGTAATTGTTCATATGAAGGATGTTTTTCGGTCTCATCCACAATTAGATCAGGATATTCATACATTTTCCCTCTGTGTTAATTTCCTTGGAGAGAAAGACCCATGAATTCAGGCTGGAATTCCCAGCAGATTTCTCTTTGTGTGAACTACCCTACCTCTCAGTGATGGCAACTTGGCGAGGAGCTTTCATGGAGGCTAGATTGTCCCCAATGAGGCAATAGTATATAGACTCTACATGACACATCTCTTCTAAATTCTCAGAGCATACCTGAGGAAATACAGTAGTCTTGTGGCAGCTATGCTTTTCTGTTTGAAACTTGCCTTTCTAGTGTTTCTACTTTTTCTTTCTGTGAGTTGAAGCAATTTTTGCTAAAGACTACTTCTGCATGTAGATGTCTGTGTCCCATGAAGGAGAGAGTTAATCACCACTCTAGGGTGACCCTGTGGAAGGGGGGGATTAAATCTCAACCTCAAGGAACTGTCAGGTTTAAGATGAGAAAAAGCAAGAGTAATCAAGAGGATAATTCTATTCTATCTCTCTTGAGATTCTTTTTAATCTCATGACACGGTGCTTGAACTCTTGTCAGACAATCAAGAGAATAGTGTCTGCCTCTGTCTCTTCCCACCTGGTAAAGAAGTAACTGACATGTAGAGAGGATAGAGAAATTGTGGTTTTATAGCTTTGTTTGTGTGTGAAGTAAGGCTAACAGTCTCTTGAAAGGGAGATTTCTGTTTCTGTGCTGTTACGATTTACCCCTTTTCTACTTCTAACTTATTGTGGACTCTGACATGCTTCTAGCTGCTATCAAACTCAAGAATAAAACAAACTGTTTCACATGTGACTTGCTCTAATCTTGTCCAAGACACATCGCAAATCATAACTGCAGTAGGATTAACTCAGAGAAGACCAACCTATCTACACAGGTGGACGGTTGTATTTCATAACAATGCACAAGAAGACTCTGGTATAGAACCAACCCAATGTATGAGTGACATAAAGGTAGCCTTTATCTTGGTGATTTTTGACCATCTTATTTATTATTTTTTTTCCACTGCCGGTGTTTTAAGAGACAAGAGGAACAAAGCCTGGTATTTACTGTGTTGTTTTCAGTGAGAGTACTCATGAATATGCTGATTAGATTCCTCCTGTAATATGTTGGTAAGAGATATATATTTAACCTAGGAACTGGAATTGGTTTTCCCTTCATGATAGCCACCAATGTACTCAAACTGTCAGTTTGAAGTAACAAGATTTCATAACCTATCACAAGCTGGTACTTGAACAGATGTCTAGTAATCTGCTGCCATTGTTGGTAACTGGAGTGTAGGTTACTTCATCTATACTCACACCTTGTTCATTTTATGTAACTTCTTACTGTGGTTGACACACACTGGAAGGAACAGATGCCATCTAGATGGGCCATGAAACTTGAGAGGTGGGCCCATGTCAGGTTCATGAAGTTCAACAAGGTGAAGTGCAAAGTCCTGCATGTGGGTCAGGGTACAAATACAGGCTGAGTGGAGAATGGATTGAGAGCAGCCCTGAGGAGAAAGACTTGTGGTCCAGGTAGATGAGAAGGTCAGCATTAACCAGAAGACCAGCCATGCTATATCAAGACGTGGCCAGCAGGTCAAGGGAGGTGATAAGATGATAGCAAGAAGTTGCAGGTTGCTTAGAGAGGTGGCGGAGGCCCCAGCCCTGGAAACATTCAAGGTCGGTCTAGATGGGGCTCTGGAAAATCCAGTCTAGTTTAGTGATGTCCCTGCTTGTTGCAGGGGGATTGGACTAGATGACCTCTGGAGGTCCCTTCCAACCAGTACATTCTGTCCAGGGAGACTGTGGATGCTCCATCACTGGATGTGCTTCAGAACAGGTTGGATGGTGTTTTGAGCAACCTGCTCAAATGGGAGGTGTCCCTGCCCACTGCAGGGGGTTTGGAACTGTGTGACTTTTAAGGACTTTTCCAACCCAAATCACTCTGTGATTTAAATAAATACAGTCCAGTATTTTACATAACACATGAATCCTATTTATACAGCCAGAGGTGTGCTGGTATTTTTTCAGGGCACCATTGCAGTGCTGGCATGTTGTACAATAGGATGGAAATAATTCTGGCTAAAACACTAATAGCTAAGGTTAAGTTTACTGTGGCCAAAACAGAATCCCCAGTAATTGCCCAGCATTGCTCCTTACACAGAAAAGTTGGACAAAAATACTGTCGTGTCTGCTGGGCATATGGCTTGGAAAGCTAGTCAATTTGGCTTTGTTTCCCTATCTGTACAGCCATCTTGCATTCTGTTTCTCCCTAAGCAACATTTCTAGGAAAATACTGTAACATACATCTAGTCTCTCATTACCTTAAGGTTGGTACAGAATGACATCCAGAACATCAGGGTCCTAAATACAGTGGCTAAAATTGTCTTCTTGTTGTCTAATCAGCCTCAAACTGAGATATCCTGAAATAAAAACATTAATAGTTTTGCCAATTTTATTTCAGAAATTACTTTCAATAATTCTTTACTACAACTGGTCTATATAGCTGCTTCCCAAATATGTTAACACACCTGATTCAGAAATAAAGTGGAAAAGGAGCAAAAGCAGGTATTCTGACTCCAGCGAGTTGATAAGACACAGACCAACTGTTCAGCTGCACTCACATGGCAACTCATCCACATTAACCAGCCATCACCTTTTCTGATGTTGATGCAACAACCTTGAGCACAGTGA
This sequence comes from Upupa epops, assembly GCA_013397515.1. Taxonomy (NCBI): domain Eukaryota; kingdom Metazoa; phylum Chordata; class Aves; order Bucerotiformes; family Upupidae; genus Upupa; species Upupa epops. The sequence continues at coordinate 487,476 of VZRI01003596.1, read as the reverse complement.
TAACACTTCATACAGATACTGGTGACAATATGTCATGTACTACTTCTCTGTTGGTTTTGCAAGGTGTCCCTCTTCTGCAGTTCTTGTTCCAGCCTCTGTTGGATGCATAAAGCCTCAATCCTTCCCAATCTGTGTCAGTATTTGCGATATAATACATGCAATTTATGGCACATATGATAATTATATGACAGAAGAAACCATATTTTATCTTCCAGTAATGCTTATTTCTGACTTGAAATTTTCCACAATCACTTCCATTTTTCTCTCTCTAACTTACTGTACAAAGGTGCTGTGAGGGATAATGAACTGGATGCAGATGCACAGAAGTGTCATCATAATCCATTCTTAATGCATGTATTTTATGATAGAGACATTCAAAACAGAACTTCACTCCATCTGAAGCTTTAAAAAGTTCATATTTGGGTTCTGTAGGGGGATTAAGTGTCTTATGCAGCATTTTTTAATATATTGAGTTTCAGAATAGATCTCATTGCATAGGGAGTCTCCCACAGACTTACTATAAGATGTATTACAAGATGACCTACCCAATTTTATACAAATCCTAAAGTCCTGAAATTTTTGTTTCCAAGTTTGCTTTCCCACCATGCATAATCCCTGCATTTGTGTCATTCAAGAAGGAATGAAAGTAAAATGAAATGGTATGGGTATATGGGATTTATTCTTTATATATATATATATTTAACAACAGTTTCACCATTTCACTTAGCATAAATTAGCAACCCAACTCCCATTCAATGCCTCTCTAATGCTCTTAACTAAATGGAGGACTGTGTTTGTAATCTGGAGCTATATTGACAAAGTTATTGCTCTGATTCTCTGTTCAGCTCACTGCTCTAATTCCGCTAGTTATTTAGAGATATATTCAATATGAACAACTGGAAAAAAAAGAATAACATCTGGACCATTTTCAGTAAACCAGACCTCTGAATTTATTTTGGAATTTATAGAATTAGTGGCGCTAAACCAGAAGCATTCATTAAATGTGAATAAACATGAAATATTTATAAATAAATATTTAGTATTTAAATAATGGGAACAAAATAATGTGGATAACATGGAAACACTTTTAAGTGCTGAAGCAGAATCCCTAGCTTTACTATTTTTTGTGTGTCTGCAATTAGAGATCTGAGTGTTTCCTGCTACCAGTACAACAACATTTAGATAGCACGATAATATTTAGATGCAAAGGAGATCAGCAGCACGTTTCCCCAAGAGCCAAGCAATAAACAAACAAAAAACACACCAAAGGCTTTTCAGTAAATATTTTTCGTTTACATTCTACTGCTTTAAACAATTTGATTTGCTACAAGTACCAGTGGCATCGTCGTTATATTTTGTGATATCAAACCAGCATTTAGGCATGTGTCTGTCAGATTTACATTGGTGTAAAGCCAGATTCATCCCAGAGCATTGGTAAAAACAATTGCCTTTATAAATTCCAGTGCAGGTTAAGTAACTGTCAGCTAGCAGCGCTCTATATAGTACTTCTGGCATGCACCACAGATGAGTGGCATAGAAGTAAATTGGAAACAAAAAGTCTTTTATTTGGAAGCATAAACTTATAGATTGTGTAGAAAATGAGCCAAACAATCACTATCACAGATTATTTAAGTTTATACAATATTCTTACTGGAAAAGGAACAGTTCTATATAGCTATGTAGATAATGCCTTGGATCAGTATTTATTTGAGAATATATTGAGAATATCTATTTTGTTTGAGGAGGATCATATAACGAACCATTTCCCTGCTTCAGGCAATTAGGAGCAACATCAGCCTTTGGTTTGAACAGATGGGAATTCGGTGTCTTCTTGCCACTGTGCTTAAGCCAATACTGAGCATCAGTGAACATCCCTCACACAATGAAACAAGCATTTTTCAAAGGGTTTAAGTCCTCAATCATGCAAGCTGAGTCATGAAGTTGTTTTGGTCTATGTGTATGGGACTGAAGGAGGACCCTTAGCCTTGACATACCTCAGTTTTTGGAATGAGAAATGGGTGAATAAGAAGCATTGCCTTTAAATTCTTTGTCACTTTTTGGTTTGGTCTCTTTGCCTCGCTGTTGCCTGGTATAGCAGAACTATTTGGCATTCTGAAACAGAAATTACAAAAATAGCAATAAAAGGCATTTCAAACACTTTGAGTCAATGAAGTGTGGCACATAACAATGAACAGTTTCAGCAGTTTGTGTTTGCCCTGTTATTCATCTAGTAGTATCCACCAGAACTGGATCAATGAATCCTGTTACGTTTTGTTTTCTCCAACAGACCATTATGCTGATTCAGGCATTTTCATGCGTTAATTCATGTGCTAAAACACTTGCAGAGATTCAAGCTTCTTTACAGTAAATCTGGTTCCATTCTTTTTTATTGTAGTCAGGACAAGAGAAGGAAGAATCAGTTTTTCTTGTTATTTTGAAGCCATAACAGATATGGTCAGATCTATAAAACCTCTCAATGAGAGCCCCAGAGACTTCTGGGTTTCATTTTCTTATAAAGTTCCAGGATTGTTGCTGTTATTAATGAACCATTAACTATAGGAGCAAGACCATGGTGTCTGTTAGGTCTTCAGAACAAACAAAAAAGGCTGTAGTTGGAACTTTCTAGTTTTCTTTCCTGTAAGGTTTTCCTTAATGTATTAAAAACCTCTTCTTCCAAGGCAGAGCTCTCCCTATTAAAGTTTAAGTCCTGTTTTAGCTATAGATAAAGTATTTGCTTTTCCAAAAACGTTATAAGAAACTGAGTGAAGATGATTATTTCCACACGATGAAATAAAGAGAATAATTTCTCTCAGATTTCATTAGAGGAAGGATTTTTTTTTTGGTTCATCTATTACAGAGGCTAAATATCTATTGGACATGTGCAAAAGGAAAACCACCTTTCTTCCTCTGTTGCAATAAACCCGTCAACACCTCATGACAGGTGACATGTTTTGAATCATTTATGGGAAAATAATTTGACTATGAGTAGTCATTAAAAATAAATACTTTCAAGTACATTCTAGTTATTTGGTGTATATATACTTGTAATTAAAATTTGTTCATCAATTCCTGCATATTTCATACCCATAATGAAAGAAGAGTGAAATTGATAGTAGTGAATAATAGTTCTGGAAAACTAGAAAAAGCAGAAAAAGGCAAAAATATTAATGGGATGTTTCAAAGGAGTAGTATATTAAGATAAAATGAAATTAGAAAGCTTGTGCTTATTCATTATAAGGCAAAATCCAGTATAAATATAAGGAATAAACCAAACATACATGTGTTCAGCAGACATTTCTGTTGTGACTTTGAAATGCCAGACAATTCTGAGGAGACGGCTAATGAAGAAATGCAGTCCAACAATGGGAAATCCGTTTAAAAGAAGCTTATTATATCTTGATCTTACTTTTTTCCTTCTTTTTAATCATGTCTGAATAATGACCAACTTTAGGAGACACAGATAAGATGTATTCTATACTATCAAGCCCTGTTTCTTCCCATCAAGGGAAAGTGTTATGTTTACTCATATTGCAGCCACCCTATTGATATGTTCCCATTCAAATGCAGGTGTTTTCAAAAGACTGCTTAGTCAAGGTCTAATGAAATCCTAGGTTTTCACTTTGAATAGTAAAAATTGTATGTAACGAACGTAAGTAAAGTTTGTGGCAGATTCTTTATCAATAAACTGATTATAATAAAGAGCAACATTTTTATGACCTTTAAATAAATATGTCATTGGTTTTACCTGTTTCTGATTCTGTCTGCATCTGAGGGAATCTTCTCTTTGAAATCAATTTTTTTATGTTTTTTCTTTCAGCAAATATTTTCCACAATTATGTGTTACTCTTGTTAGTAAGTAGCTTCAAAGTACTGAATCATAGAATCATTAGGGATCAGAAGGGACTTCGAAAGATTATCCAGTCCAGTCCCACCATCACAGCAGGATCACCAAGTCACACAGGAACACATCTAGGCAGGTCTTGAACGTCTCCAGAGAAGGATACTCCACCACCCCCCTGGGCAGCCATTACCCTCACTGTGAAGAAGTTCCTTCTTATATTTATTATACGGAAGCTCCTATGTTCCAGCTTGTACCAATTGCCCTTTGTCTTGTCACCAGATGACCTTGAGAAGAGCCTGGCTCCATCCTCCTGACACCCACCTCTCACATATTTATAGACATTAATGAGGTCACTGCTCAGCTTCCTCTTCTCCAAGCTAAAGAGACCCAGCTCCCTCAGTGTTTCCTTGTAAGGGAGGTGCTCTACTTCCTTTACCATCTTCATTAGTCTATGTTGTGGAGTCCTTTTCTCTGGAGACATTCCAAATCTGCCTGGACACCTTTCTCTGTGTCCTACTCTAGTTGATCCTGCTCTGTCAGGGGGTTGGACTAGATGATCTTTAGAGGACCCTTCCAACCCTCAACATTCTATGATTCTGTGATATTGCTTATATGGGATCCTTCCATAAGAACATGGAGTAATTTTGGCCAAGTGTTGTGATCCTATCTTCTATAGAGGAATTAGCCTGTGTACAGTTTTCCCCAAGAGTTATCTGTAGCTTTTGCATTCAATGGGACAGAGGAAAAGTAATTTATAGTGTTATGACCCCTACCAAAGCCAGGTAGTGGAGTGTGTCTTTGTTTTGTGTCTGTGCAGCAGGCAGCCTACATGAGCCCCAGTCACCTATCAGTGCGTTATGCAAACCATCAGTGTTATGTTTTGTTGATCTTTTTCTCAGAGGTTTAATATGGTAGCAGCTTCATTTTATATATCTTGGTTTTATTCAACCTGTGGCCTCTTGTATTAAGAAATCTTCATGTTTTTAAAGAAGGTATGTGGAGAAAAACACCCTATAATCTTCCATTGAGCTATTCTACCAGCAGATTCACTTGCAGATGCATAGGGAATTGTGGCTTCAGCATCCCACTGTTATTCCAGTACATTTGAAGCAGCCTCCTCCACACCAAAAATGATGTGAAATTTGTTTTCCTAGTCTTTTCCAGGCTATGCCACAATACCAGTCATTAACATTTTATGCTTACCTCTAGTCATACTGTTTTATAAGACACATAAATTACTTAAGATGAGTCTTAACACTGCTGATTTTTCCTGGGCTCTGTTTTGTCTATGGTTGACCTTAGTGGAGATTGTTGTGCTTAAGAACTATCCATCTGACTCACTGTAAATCTTTTTGTAGGCTCCAATTTAATCATCTGCAATAGCAGAGATTATATTCCCATTTCAAACCTTCTGCATGCTACAGTCTGAGTACAATGGCATTATTTGTTATTTCCTTCAACTACGGAGCTTTTTCCCTCTATCTTCCCATACCATATGATTTAAAAAGTATTTAAATGAATGTAGAGGTAGAAGAAAGTGTATAATTTATATAAACATTTGGGGGGAAAAAAAAAGGCAAAGCTGTGGTTTGAAATTCAAAGGAGCCTTTGTTGGCCTGTTGCCCTAGAATTACTTTCAGATCCACTTGCAATTTAAGCTTCTTACAAGATGAAAACATGTTCACAAATTGGGCAATACCCTACTAAGGGGTCCTTCGTGTCAGAACATGAATCTTAGATTAAACATCACTCTGAATGTCATAGCACAGCAACAAAAATAAGAAATAGTAGGAATTAGCATTGACATAAAAATTGTATTTCAAATTGTGCTAGTTTTTACCTCATGCTGACTCCCTGATTGATCATTCTTCAACTTAGCTTTCTCAAAGTAGAACAAATGGCAGGAGATCCCATTCAACACACAGATGTGGTGGTGTTCATACAGTACATCTGGTCACAATTGGCATTACTGGGCTTCAGGGCTCATGCATTTGTTAGCCAAGCAACTAGGAAAGAGATTTTTGGTAGACCTACAAATCCGCAGTTGTGATATATAGGAAGGTGTTGCTTGTAGCTGCTGGTGCTACTTATTATGATAAGGCTATTCCATTGCAGACTTCATCTTAGGAGCCAGATTGACTTATTTCCTCTCTCTTGTACAAGCCCAGAAACTAAGAGCCATCATCCGTCTCAACAGCAGACTTTGCCCTAAGCATTAAAGAACTGTATCCAATGGTTAACATATTGCTTGGGCTGGAAATAGATGGGCACCACAGGGGGTACCACATGCTATTAAAACTTAGCTTCTTGATAGTGGCCATGACAGCTGTTGGTCTTGGCTCTTGCACAGCAGAGGAAGAGGAAGAGGAGGAAAGAATAAGCTTCTAGTATCTTTAGTGTTGGTATTTGGTGCATAATTGTTTTTCCTGACTGGCAGCCAGCACTGGTGCTATGCTATTCTGTGGGAGGTGTTCTTCTGATGAATGATACTCCATTGACTTTGGAACACAATAATTTCTCTACTAAGAAGAAGATCATTAACTTTGTCAGGCCTGCTAGTCTGCCTTTGGCAGTGGACAGGAACATGATTTCCAAAGGAGAATAATGCACATTTGGTAAAAAAGGGTTTCAAGGCTGGAGAGTTTGTGTTAGAGAGAATGACTGCAAGAAAAACGGGTAAATAAAGGCTGAGATTTTTACTGTGTGGTAAGAGACAAGAGAAGGAAATAGGAGAGAACATACTGCTGCTTTGCAAGTTGAAGAGAAGAAAGGAATCTTATATGTGTAGGTGTATAAATATACTGAACTATAGAAGCCACATAAAAGGAAAATAAGGCTATGATTTTACTTACAGAGAAATTTCTGAAAAGTAAAATTCTCTCTAATTTTAGGATATCAGTTCCCAGTGACTCTCCCATAAGCAGAAAGTTTGAATAGCCTCCTCACTCAACATTCTAGAAATAATGCAGTGCCACCCCCAACCCTGAACTCCAGCCCATGGTTCCCTACTCCTACACTTTACTCTCATGAACCCAGTTGCTTCTGAATTCTGAAATCTTTCACATGTTTCTTGTTAGAGAGCAAGCTGGTACCTTCTTGCTTGTCCACATGTAGGTATCACTGCTACTAAAGTCAGACAGTGCACTTCTGTTGTCCCATTTCTCTCTTTTATCTTTAGATGCAAAACTTCCTCTTGTCTCTCCCAGAGGGCTTAGGTCCTCATATTCCAAAAGAAATCATTTAAGAAAGACTTCAGAAAAATAGAATCATAGAATCATTAGAGATTGGAAGGGACCTTGAAAGATCATCTAGTCCAATCCCCCTGCTAACAGTAGGACCACTTAAACAAAGTTGCACAGGAACACATCCAAGTGGGTCTTGAACGTCCCAGAGAATAAGACTCCACAACCCCTCTGGGCAGCCTGTTCCAATGCTCCATTACCCTCACTGTGAAGAAGTTCCTTCTGATATTCATATGGAATCTCCTATGTTCCAGCTTGCACCCAGTGCCCCTTCTCCTATCATGAGACAACCTTGAGAAGAGCCTGACTCCATCTTCCTGACACCCACCCCTCACATATTTATAGGCATTAATGAAACTCTCTCTCTAAGAGCTCAGTCTGTGGCAAAGTTTTAAAACTGTCATCTTGAAAGAAAGAAAAAAAAAATCCCACTTCTATGTTATGAAATTTCCATATTGAAATTCCACAGTGAATTTCAATGGACGATTAGTCGCTGCACTAATAATTGTTTCCATTTATATGTCCTGATTCACAAAACGATGCCAAAACTTTTGTAAAAGCATTAGCCTACTTTCTCTTTCTCAAATAGGGTAAGATACAGCAAAACAGTCTTTCGGAACACACTTTTGCTAAACTTGTTTTTCCTAGTGTTAGAATAACTCCATAAATAAAGGACTTGGTACAACAGGAGGACCTCAACGTGGAAACACTTCTGAAGTTGGTATGGACGAGGCTGTCACTTCTAGTTTCTCTCTTCCAAGAAATAATTTGATTTGATTTGACTGTATAAAATGACAGTTCCCAAAAAACACAAGACAGCATAATCAGCTTAGCCCAGGGTTAAGGGGAGATTCAGATAGGAGATGTAATTAGTTATACAAAAATGTACCTAATATTGAGAAAAAAACCCTTTTAATCTGCCTGACATACATTAAAAGCTCCAAATTTGGAAGCTGAAACTGGCAATGTTAATACTGAAAATAAAATGCACTCTCTGGTAGTTAAATACTACAACAGATGGCTGAGAAATTCTGAGAAATCTTCAGCATCAGCTTTTTAAGTCAGGATGTTTCTCTGGGAGATGGTTTATTCTTCAGTCACAAATTTGCTGACCTAAGCATCAAGAGCCACTTGGTGGTATTCATTTGACTGCATTAAAAAGGAGGCAGGTTGTGGAGATGACGTTGGTCTCCTCTGTACTTAAAAACCTCTGACAATGAGAAAGGAATGAAATGTAGCAGCAAACTAGCTTTTGCAAAAACCTTCCTGTTATTCTTGTGTTTGCTCCTCAACTTTGAAACGGACAATTAGCCAGAGAGCAAGCTTAGGAGAAGAGGTTTCATCAAGGTATAAAGTGAATATTTTCCATTATAAAGCTTCTATTCTTTTCTTACTGTCAAAGCAATTCTGTCTTGATGGTCTGTTCAAGAACCACAATTGACCTGTATTTTCTGATGTCTTCAAATAAAAAAAAACTATCCCAAACCCTCAAATATGCCCAGAAAGAACAGAATTTAAATATAAACTGCTTTTCTTGTTCCTTTTTTCTTTCATTTGAGAAGTACATTTAGAGTGGAGGGTAATTCGCTGTTTTTACTACCTGCATTAATGTGATCAAAATGCCAGATGAGTATTTTTTTTTATTTTAGAGACAAAAAATGTTTGTGTGCAGTTTTTCTCATCTCTGCTGCATATTTCTACTCATATGCAATAGTTCTATAAAAGCTGAAGAAAGAGGTTATTTGGTTTATAGTTTCTTGAAAGGAAAGTCAGTTTGTGAGAGAAAACCATTAGAACAAATAACCCTTGGGATAATCTCCCACAGGAAGAGGTCGATTGCCCTACAGTTGCAAGACCCAACTTGATATGCTGCTGGGACATCTGATTTTGAGGGTAGTTTTAACCTGAATGGTTGGACTAGATGATGCTGACATCACCTTCCAACCTGGTATCCTATGAATCTATGAAATGTAGAAATAGCTCAAAAAAGGGGGTCCCTAAAGCACAGTCCACTGGTTGTCATGGACTTCATTCTGACAGTATTTGTGTCTGAGGCCAAAAGATCTATTGATGCAAAAGCAAAGATACTACAAATGCTGTGTATCTTGTCCAGACTTTGAAGACAATGAGTCCTTTTACTAATAATTCTATTTGATAACTTATTTGGCAATTAAAGGAAGAAAAGGTGTGCTTATAGGTGTGTAATTGACTTGTTTGTTTTCTCTGTTACCATCAATATATATTGAGGAGAGGAAAGTAGCAAGTCTTTTTGAATTCATTTATATCACTTCTACGACTGAAAAGTCACCTGTGTTTAGGAACTGAACTTTGTGTCTGCATTTTAGTTCAAAGTGGAGGCCAAACCACACAGAACTGGAAATATCATCAAGTCAATTATGTTTTTGGAAGTCCCTAATCAGCCATTGTCAAAAAGCAAAAAACACATCATGGTTTTTGAAACACTTTTAGAATTTGCCTTGTCCTAATGGAAACCTGTTGCATTTGGGCCAAATTTAGGGAATTACTCATTTAGCTTCAGTTTCTAGAAAATCCTATTGTTCTAGAGTGTATTCACCTCAGAACACAACAGGAGCGAAAGGAACAGCAGCATCCTAAGTGGCTTTGTTTTTATTTATTTATTTTTTCCTAAAATGATTTTCTTAGGGAGTGCTGCCTCCATCTCTAATAAATAACACTTGTTGCTTCTCCTATAACGCATGACAGAGTATAGCTGTCAAGGCCTGTTGTAATACCCAGATAGTTGCCCCCAGCTAGTCAACAGAGCAGAGTAGTTTGCAAATGAAGACCATTTGTCTGAGTGACATATTTCTGAATGAGGATTTGCTTTGTTTTGCAGAGAGTTTGGCCGCTGGAAAGTAAACAATCTTGCTGTTGAAAGAAGAAATTTCCTTGGCTCCCCGTTGCCTCTTGCCCCTGAATTCTTCCGTAACATAAGACTACTTGGACGCCGCCCGACCCTTCAACAGATCACAGAAAACCTTATCAAGAAATATGGGACACATTTCCTTCTATCAGCTACCTTGGGAGGTAGGGTTGGTGTTTAGAATTGTTGTGCATTAGTTTGGGGTGACTGAACTAAAGGTAATGGTTACAGCTGACTTCTCAGCTCAGGGCTCCTCCTAGGCTGGACTTTCAAACATGGGAGCAGGTTTATCTACAAACCTCATGGCTCCTTCTTCTGCTGATCACAGTATCACAGTAATGATGAGGCTGGAAAAGACCCTAAAGGTCATCCAGTCCAACCTAAAACCAACCAAGTAAACCTAAACATCTAACATCTAAATCATGCCACTCAGCACGTCATCCAGCTGATGTTAAAGTTTGCTTTCTATAGAGGATTGTGGTACTTTGCTAGAATTCCTCCTATGCATGCTCGTGGTCTTTCAGGGGTGTTTTTCTGCACTGAGGTCATTGAGAAGGGTGACATCTCTTCTGCAGAGACTCTTCTAGCAAGTTACACAAGAACAGATTACACAAGCATCTGGGTACATTACTGTGCTGCAGAGATTAAGCAAGAAAGGCAGTAACAATTACTTTTAACAAATCTTTTCAGCTAGGAGACTTTTAAACTACTTTGCTGCTGGGAAGTTGCTATGTTTTCCCTCTACCCTTTTAAGAACTAGTTTCCACTTAACCAGTATCACTACATTTTCAAAATGGGATGATGATGAGGTTTTGCCATATGATTCCTATTAGCTTAATGGAATCTGCGTCGCTAAATCCCCACAGACTACTTTGGAAAAGGGTATGCTGATGTATAATTGGGATCTAGTCACCAAATGGATTGAAGAAATCCAGTGAAGAAGCCTAATGTTGAAGAGAGAGCATAAATTGTTCTGAATGAAAGATAATTAGTAGCTGTGATTACACATCCAGGCATTACAAAATGAACTGACATTTTAGAAATTCAGTTTTATCCCTTGGTGGGTGATTATATTAAAGATAATTCTGATGATTGAGTATCCTTGCAGCAGGACGGTCCTGTCAAAATCCTTTATTCACCTGAGGAATGGTTCTCTTTAATACATTTCATAACTGAATTTTAACCATATATTAAGGAAGTGACAGCCTTCTTATTCTCTTTTGGCTGATATCTGAGATCTATGACAACTAAGTTTCACAGCAGTTCCCTTTCAGAAAAGACCGTTCTAGAAAGAATGTGAACTTCTGTCTTGCTGCAGTTATTTTAAATAATAAAAAACTAATTCCTATTGTGAATTTGGGAACCACAGAAAATAGTTCTCTTCTACAGAAAATCCATTACCATTACAATTCTAACATGTTGACCAGTGTGGCATAAAATTAATGGAATTTCTTTTAATGATTTGATAATCTTTTCATGCAAAGAACTCCCTATTTATAAATGACTGTATATTTTCTTGTGGAATATATAATATCCTTAACATGGCATTCACTTCTGATCTGAAAAATTAATGTAAAGGTACTACTTTTGAAGAAATCTGAGAATTTTAGCTTAAACATCCAGTATTCTCCCCAAAGTGTCAGGATTTGCTGTGAGGAAACTGGGGTACCTTCTTCTTATCCCTCTTCAGACTACCTCAAAAACTTTCATTGTCTGCAACACCGCTTAGCAAAAATTTTCCACTCAGGCAGATAGGATGTTGACTTCTGGGCTCTGCCAAATGTTAATGAAGTCAAAGGGAGTTTTTGTATTAACTTTGATCTGTTTTGCTTGAGGTGCCTAGCTTCGATCTTTAGGCATGATTTGAGGCACACCTGCAGCCTCCCATTATCATTGAATAGGTGCTGAATACTTTGACAAATCGGTTCAATTAAAATAATGACAGGGAATTAGTAATCTCTAAGAATGCTTTCATGAGTTAGCTAACAATCCTATACTTTCTCTGTGTGTGTTAGCCTTCATTTTTGGCCTAGATTGAGTAGGGATTCACAGAGATGCTTGTCCACACTTTATTAACATGTAATTAGGGCTTTTTAATTCTTTCAATAAAGTATTGAAAGTAATTAATGAGAAAGTATGCATACTTTCCCTTTAATTATTAGTTGTTTTCTTGGGAAAGCTTTGTCACTTATGTAGCTCCTTAAAAAAAGAAGACCACGCTGAGTGTGTGTCGTACTTTAATGAATCCCCAATCATCTGTATTCATGGACATAACAGAAAGCTTGGCAGATGAATGATCCTCTGGTAAGATTTGTGTGCCTCTGTGACCATTTGGCTTTCATGAATATCCCTTTTTGACCATAAAGGGAACTCTTGCACATGCTTGTTTGTGATATGTTCCCAAGTCTTTATTCACAAACAGAAATATACTCCCCAAGGGGATTCTGAAAAGAGAACTTAGGGAAGTTCTATTTTTCTTGCTGCCACGAGATAATGTGGAAAATTTCTCACTGCTTCTGTTTCTTATGGAAATTTTATCTTCTTGTGACATAAGGCAAATGTCCATAATGAGCAACTTCAAGCTACATTATAGAAGGACCCTATGTAATCCAGTGCATGGATTGAGCAGTGAGTTCATGGGTGAGCTCACACGCCTGTGCACATGAGTAGCTTCTGCATCTGCATTGACCATCTGCAGTGTCAAATCTTCAGAGAAAAGAAAGCTGTGAATCCTAATTTTGGTTAAGGTTTGTGCACAAGTGCAGATACTTTGTTGGACTGGGCCATCACTAGGATGTAAGAGGACTCCCTCCATTCCTCTAGGAAAACATTTTCCTCTTTGCATTAGCAAAATTACAAATTTACACCGCCCAGCCAGCACTGCCGAGAACAGCTTTAGGGGAAAGGCAAGAGAGGACTCATACAAGGGAACTCCATCCTTGAAGGTGAGAGGAGGCTTTAGCAGACAAGTCCCTGAGCACCTCGTTTAATTACACTGGCTTTGAGCAAGGAATTGGGCTGGATGACCGCCAGACGTCCCTTCCAGCCTGAATTATTTTCTGACTTTTTGAAATGTATTTCTGAATTCCTTATCAGCTTTCAACTAGCAGCTCCAAAATTCTCCTTTGAATGAGTCAACACACATTATTATTATTTTTATTTATACTTTTCCCTTTGACTTGTGTGCAGTGGGATGCAATGAAGGTCCAGTTTGGCTGAATAATATGCAAGAGCATCATCTGCTGTACACTTTAACGATACAGAAGATAGTGTAACAGTTTATTTTTACAAAAACTACTGTAATAGCAGCAGTGACCTTCAGACACAGAATCATAGAATCATTAGGGATTGGGAGGGACCTCAAAAGATCATCTAGTCCAATCCCCCACAACAGTAGGACCACCTAGACCAAGTTGCACAGGAACATATACAGGTGGGTCTTGAATCCCTCATCCAAGACATTAATGAATAGATTGAAGAGGACTGGTCCCAGTACTGATACTTGGGGTACATGGAAGTTACTGTGGAGACTGGAGCATTCAGGCAATGGAACAGGTTGCCCAGGTGGGTGTTAAGTCACCATCCCTGTATGTGTTTAAAGGTTGTTTAGACGTGATGCTTAGAAATACAGTTTAGTGGTGAATGGTAGAGTAGGATTATTGGTTGGACTTGATCTCAAGGATTTATTCCATACCTGAATGAGTCTATCAGTGTGCAAGGATGAAAACAGGAGTGGATTGCACTTTAAAGACATTGACTGTAATGATGTTCCTACACCGTGGTGTAAAGGCTAGTCAGTAAACCAATTGACTCAGTGATGAGCAAATTACAGGTAGTGAAATGATACATCCTTGTTCCAGATATTTAGGTGATGTGAATCTGGTTTGGGTGCTTTGCAAGATGAAGAGACTCGACTTCACAAATGAATCCTCCTTGTATCTGGAAACTGTTCCTAATGAACAAATTTGCTGGAGTTTGACACAGCTTCTTATGAAAATAGAAGCTTTTCAGGCAATTGGCTAAATGGCAAATTAAATGTTTGAGATTGATTTAGTTTTCCTGTTATTGTCAGTCATAATTGCTCCAAGTGTTCATTACCAGACCATCAATACCTTCGCCCATCAATACAGTCACCTCTCTGGGTCAGCAATTATCCCTTGACAATGTTGGAAGCTTTGAGATTCAAAAGGGAGAAAAGGTAATTTTGTCTCTACGACTGACAATCTTAATGGGCATCAGCAAATCAGCTTAACCCCAGTCTCTTGTCCTTCTCCTCTCCAGTGATTGCAGTTCCACAAGTGAGCTTGATAGTTACACCTTTGCTATTCTATCACTGAATAAAGAGGGTCAGATTTTCTGCCCCTGATTTTTATTCCTCTTAAGCAGTATGATTCTCTGCATACAGAGTCGGGAATAACTGCTGGGTGGTGTAAAATAACGACTGTCAATGAATTCTGAGGAATTTATGATCACTTACACCAACTGCTGTTATGACCTTTGTTTTCTGCAACACTACTTTCAAGATAAGTCACAAACTAATGGCAAACACAGGAGGGAGAGATCAGTGTTAATGCTGATGTGAGAAGGAAACTTGAGAATTAAGCATCAGACTTACAAACATCACCTCTCCTCCAAGTATGTAAATTGTCCAGCAGTTTGGATTACAGATGCTTATGAGGAACAATTTTAAACCAGGAAGTATGTACAGAATTAACATGCATAATTATTCACATTAACCACCAAAATTATGCCACATCTGGCCTAGCATTTCATTTATATACCTTTTGAACCTCTGTACTTCTATTAGCATCTGCTTGAATTTGGAAAAATGAGCGGATAAAACCGTAATGGTACATAGATTTTCCACTAGCACCAAGCTGTTTTTTATAATAAATGCATAATGTTTTATTTTTAATCTTTACTACAATGAATTACAGATGTTGTAGCTGAGGTAACATTTAATCAGAAACTTTTGAGGAGTTCATAGGCTAAAAACCTTTATGGCTTTGCAAGGTACATGTATGTGTCTAAAGACAGAACCGTGAATGATGCTCAGATATATCTGCCCTTGAGTATCATCCTTCTATTACTGTTCCTTCACTTTCTGACAAGTGATGGGACCTGCCTGAATCACTGCTTTTCTCTGCCACTACCCAGACTACAGCTGAAAATATGACACATCAAGGCATATGATCCTTTTGTCACTACACAGCTATGGGTACATGAGAACAGTCTCTCAGTAATTGAGGCAGAAAATAGCACTAAGTATTTAAGCCATATCAATGTGTATTATTATGTATAACAATATATATTTACTCTCTCAATAGATGGTTAAATGTAGTCACAGTCACTGCATCATTATGCCCATTGTACTATGTCAGTGATGGTGATTTGAATTTTTCTTCACATAACTCCTGAAAATGTTTTTAAGATGCACACAAAATTAATGTGTAATTTCTGAATGCTATTTAAAAATGTTGTTTAGGGGTTATATCTGACTGGCTGCAGATGGGTTATATGTGTAGATGAATCTGTGTACCTGTTTCACGATTTACTTTTTGAAGAATAGCACGTGGAAATTTTTATCAACTTGGAAGCTAAGCTTATAAATCCAATGCCTGGAACTCATTTAAACCTAGAAAGGGATGAAAAATACAGGCTAAAGCTATAAGCTTGGAAATTCCAGGGCTTGTCGGGACAGAAGTATCTATTGAGCCAAGGTCAGACTATAGTGTGAATGACAGTGCCCTGCCCAGTGAATATCTGCAGCTACACGGTAATAATGCATCAGTATAGTGACTCTGCTGCTTTCTTGCACCAACGTGGCATTGTTTTGTGAGCATACCACAGGGTTTTATGCTATTTCTTTTAAACCTGAGTAAGTGAGGTTAACTGACTCGGGAATTTTGTGAATAAGGGAGAATCTGGCTTTCAGAGCTAGAAAGCACAGCTGTGTGGATCCAATGCTGAATAATCATGTTCTCTTAGTATTCTCTGTCATTAATCCTTTTCAGCTCTTAAAATTCATAACCTTGAACAGTGCTCAGGTATCTCTTTAGCCTGTTTCTTGGGGGCAGGCTAACCAGTAAATAACACAATTCACCTCTGTTTTAGAAGTGACAGAAAACTCTCTTTTGGAATAGGTTTAATTTTCTCTAACTTAAAACTCAAATTATTCTCCACAGATATCAGCTGCTGATGTTACTGTACAGACACACACAGACACACACACAGTTTTCGGTGTGAAAGGGAGCCCTGGTACCACTCTGCTCTGGCATAGATGTATGAGAGTTCTCTGGTTCTTAATCCACTTTTCCTAAAAAGTGCTGAATCAGCTCTGATAGATGAGAAACTTCCAGAATCTCTAAGATTATCTTTTGATATTTTCTGAAAAGTACCTGACTGCACCTGGTATTAGCATAATGCCTGAGAATACCAGTGATAAACTAGTACCTGCTTGTCTGTGATGCTACACAGAAGCAATGCAGACTTTGGAGGAGAAGGAGCTTTCTTTGGTTAAACACCACAGGACCCTTCACTCATCCTTGAGAGATGTAATCCGATGTGATCTGAGTCAAAGTAAACATTCAAAATCACTTCAATCCAGTTACAGAGCTTGAAAAACAAAACACATCTGTCAGGAAACGGGGGCAGAGACTGCAGGGCTGGGGATGCTGTGGGATCCTGCCTGCCAAAATGTACCCACCAGCAACTGCCACAGCAAGCATGGGATCAAGCTGCACTAGGATAATAGGATGGTGTGCTAACTGTGAGGAGGCTCAAAGGTTATGTTTTTGTCGTTTTCCAATAAAAACAAATTTGACACACAGCACTAGTTTTTTCCCCCCAATATTTTGTTTTTGGGATGGAAATTCTGTGTCAATCCCTTCAGAGGACAAATGTTTGTGATGGGAGAAAAAGAAACAAACCCTGTTTTAATGATAAAGCTCACTAGAATTCTGATAAAATAGAAGCTCCCATCTTCTGTACTAACAACTAATAGCGATCAATGAATAACATTATTACCAAGGCAAGACGGGATAACATCTTGCTTGGTTAGAAAAACATGAAATACCTCAGTTTTTTCTCTCTGTTTCCCAGAGATTTTCTGCAACGTTAAAGGCTTGTTTGTATTTATGTGACAATTCCTTAGAAGCTATTTGCAGTGGAAAGCTGGCTGAGCTTGCAAAAGTTCCTTTCATTTAAAAGCACTAGCTAGGACCACTGAGATGAGCCTTTGCACTGTATTGACATAGCCTGAACTGGTCAATAATACAATATTTACCCCTGTGAGTTCTGATGTTGTCTGCTCTGATACCACTGTGTCTTTATAGCTGCACAAAGACCACGGCTCAAACCAGTAGCCCACTCCATTGCTTTCCATTTCAGAAATGCTTTTCACACTGGCAAGACTCCCAAGGTGGGGGTTGAAAAGTCAGGGTTTATTGCACAGGCATAGTCGAATGCCAGCGGTGCTGGAACCCAATCCAGGTTTTGACGGCAAGTTTCTCTGACTACATGTCATTAGACCTTGCTGTGCTTTTCCAGTTCTCTGCTCACGACAGTTGGCTTGGGCGTAGCACAGTGTGAATAATGGCCCACCTGGCCACAGGACTGGCACTGCCTTGCGTCGGCGTAGCGTAGCAGGATGTGGCGCACAGGTCTGCGCTAATGCAACGTGCTCACACCTGCCCTGCCAAGCAACCCTGGTCTGCACTTCAGGAGGTTTTAGCAGTAGTTAAATTAAATATGAACCTACATCTACTTATTACAGAAGAAAGATAAGGTAACTGGATGGGGAGTTTTTGTTACTTACTGAAGTGGTTTTAATTCCTGTTTCTTTTGGAGTTCAGGCAATTAATCCCTGTTTTGATGGCTGCATGCATAAAGAAAATTACCCATTATGAAACTGTAGGAGGAGAGGTATAAATATAATGGTGAAAACTGAGGTAGGCGCCAGCTGCCCTAGCCAGCTGTCCTGGCCAACAGCTGTCCTTTCCAGGACAAAATGAATATACTGGATGAGCCCAGCAGGTCTAATTAGATAAGAGGCTCTTGGATAATGGCAGTTTTGCCTATGCAAGGTTTGAAGGGCCTCACTGTCCTCTAAATTTGTGAGACTGGGAAACACTGTAAGGTACATTGACTAATATGAATGTACTCCTCTTCCTCCAAAGAGAAATGAATTTTGCAAGCCTGAGGTAGCCTTGTGTCAGATTTGTCAACAGCTGTGGGTTCCTACATAGAAGCATGCAGTCTTCATTTAGCATTGCTCACCACCAAGATCATCTCCCTTTAGAGATGATGTCATGGTTTCATCCTACATATTATCCCTCTACAGCTATTACTTTCTGGCACATAAAACCATCCAATGCTGGCATGCCATCCTCTGAGTGGGCAAAAAGCCACTGTAGCAGATGGGTGAGCAATGAAACTAGCAAAAGTGGCAAATCAGACCCTATCAGCGTAGCTTCCACACCAGGAACAAGGAAATGGCACTCAAGTTGTTCAGCACCTATATTACAGGTATACATTAAATATAAAAAACTGCATAATAAAATTAAGTGTATTTTTAATCTTTCTACATGTATAATTAGAATATCTTTTATATAACATTTATATATATTTTATATACATTTATATATAATTATCTTTTATATACATTTAAATATAATACATAACAATATATAATAGATATAAATATATACACCATGTATAAAATTATAGAATCATGATTCGACAGATCATCTAGTCCAATCTTGCCACAGCAGGACCACCTAGACCAAGTTGCACAGGAACACATCCAGGCGGGTCTTGAACATCTGCAGAGAAGGAGACTCCACAACCTCCCTGGACAGCCTCTTCCAATGCTCTGTTACCCTCACTGTGAAGAAGTTCCTTCTGATATTTATATGGAACGTCCTCTGTTCCAGCTGGCACCCATTGCCCCTTGTCCTATCAGCAGATGACCTTGAGAAGAGCCTGGCTCCATCCTCCTGACACCCACCCCTCACATATTTGTAGACATGAATGAGGTCACCCCTCAGCCTCCTCTTCTCCAGGCCAAAGAAATCCCAGCTCCTTCAGCCTTTCCTCATAAAGGAGGTGTTCTACTTCCTTCATCATCTTTGTTGCTCAACGAATGATAGAAAATATTGTATAATATGTATTTTATATACAATTGCATATTTCATTATGTATTTTTATATAGTGTATATAAAATTCATTGATTCCTGAGGTTAATCTTCACGAATGGAAGTTAGCAAACCTAAGCTGAGAAATTAGATAGTGGGTTTTGTAGTTACTTCAGAGTTGCACAGAAGAAAATACTGACTCGATAAATTACTTTTCTAATTATTTTTCTGAAGGGTTGTGCCTGAACACATAAATAAATGAATGAATTCTTGCTTAGCCTGAAACACGGGGAAAATTAAATTAAATAAACAAAAAATGAGCAAAATTCTGTTGCAAATTTAATGGTACCAATACGAATAGTTTGTTAACAAGTCACTCAGCTAAACAAGTGAGATTTTGCTTTCTTTTTCCAAAATGAAGCGTCTTTCTTCTGAAATCAGAGATTATAAATGTTTTAAAAGAAGAGAACAAAAAAAGAAGTCTCAAGTTTCAGCAGTGCTTTCATTTTCTAAATACATTCCTTTACTAGAAACTGGAAGGAAATAAGCATCCTTGGAGATAAACGCATGTAATACATGACTGGAATGTCTACAGAACATTTCTGCATCGCTGGTCAACAGGAGTTAGTATAGAATAAATTATTGTGGTTAATAAAAAATAAATACCTACAATAAAATCAGTTGACCATGTACTTAGGGACTGGTGGATCTGTAGCTGCTCTTAGGGAAGTATATCTAAGCATTAGATACCACCAATAATTTGGCTTGCCACCTTACTTCTGTCAAAATGAGCCTTACAGGATGAGAAGTCATGGTTTGAAGCTGGAAAAGGGGGGACATGAGTAAAAAGCTCTTTAATCTGAGGGTGGTGGATCCTTGGAACAGACTGCCTGACTCGAGGTGGTAGAGGCCCCATCCCTGGAGACATTCAAGGTCAGACTTGAAGGGGCTGTGAGCAATGTGGTCTGGAGATGTCCCTACTTGTTGCAGGGTGTTGGACTAGATGACCTTTGGAGGTCCCTTCCAACCCAATGCGTTCTGTGATTCTAAGATGTCCCTGATGAATGCTGTGGTTTCTATTTTCTTGCTCAGGAGAGGAGTCACTCACAATTTTTGTGGACAAACGGAAGCTGAGCAAGAGGTCAGAAGGAATTGATCCCAACACCAACAGCTCCGCGGTGACTCTGGAGACCCTGCACCAGCTAGCAGCCTCCTACTTCATTGACCGGGACAGCACATTGCGCAGACTCCACCACATCCAGATTGCCTCCACTGCCATAAAGGTAAGGGATTCCTCTAGGACCAACCTTCAGATGTGTTTTCCTGATTCACTACCTGCTTCTCAGGAGAAATGTGGTTTAATTAGTAAAACCAAATTTGTTAGAAAAACAGTAATTTTTTGTTCTAAACTTTATCATTTTAATCCAAATATTCAATCAAAAATGAAAATTTTAGTTTAGAGGTAGGTCTAAAGCTCTGAAGATAGCATTCTTGATAAGCAATACATAATCTAAATGATTCAGATGTCCCTTACAGAAGTGTTTGGTCAATGAGTCAATTAATGAATTATAACTGACCCTTGGAGTTTGTGGGTCTGTAGTTTTGCGGAGGCACATCTTATTTTCTGTTAGGAACTTCTTTTCATCCTGTTTGTCAGTGCAATCATCCTGCCTGCTCGGTGCTGTACATCACTCACAGCACTGGAGCACTCTTGGCTGAGGTCAGTGCCCCAGCAGATAAAAGCAGCAACTGTTCCTTTGAGCAGCAGTTAGTCCGTTTCCAGCACTGAAGAGCAAATAAAATTCTAACCTGTGCCTGAGGATGGATTAATTTTGAATCTTTTAATTCAAGATGTGAATTAGAATATACTTTATTCATTGGATCCTTCTACTGGTAAGCAAGGTCTTCATTAAAGACCATCTGAAACCAACAGTTTCCCACTACCTTAGCTGTTACTCAAGTAAATATAAATTTAATTTCTTAGGAGTGCCAGGGTGTTTACAGGATACGACTGGAAATGTGGCTGTGCAGCACCTGTTCAGTTTGGCTGCTGGTATATAGAGGTAATTACTCCTGTCCCATCCATGGTGAACTAGTGACATGGCAGCTCACCTCAGCTCAGAGCTGGTGATCTGCAGGTGCAGGATGGTGTTTAGCTCTTTGAGCAGCTCAGCTGACAATGCACCAAAAGCATTTTTACCTTTGTAATCTCACTGTTTGTTGCATAGATGTGCAGCAACTTGGTGTCTTCCATCAAACTTTCCTTCTAGGGTAAGAAAAATTCTAAGGCTGAAATCAGTGGTAGCTGACACAAGACTTAGAATTCTGTGTAGAGACAAATGTTCTGAAAGAAAGTTCTCATTTCTATTCACTGATTAATTTTTTTTTTTCAAAGCAAATTTGTGTCATAATGCAAAAATCATCCCTGCTTGCAAGCAGTTTATGTAATGAACCTTCTGCATGTCCAGAGTTTTCAACAAGCACTACAAAATGACTTTTTTCTCTCCACCCACTGAGATGGGTACAGTTGCAAGCTGTAGTTCATCAGCAAATTTGAACTGGGTTTATTGACTGCAGGAGTCTCTAGAAAATGCCTGATGCTACATTGCTGATACATAAACCTCTTGATTTTTAACTTCCTTTCATTGACAGGCAGGGAACATTTGCATTACAAATTTCTATTGTGAGAACACTTAACCGAACAAAAGGACTGTTTCTGTTAAAACCAGAAACACAAAGGCAGCCAGGGAAGGGATTTGTTTGTTCTCATCTCACAGGGTTTTTTTGAAACACGGCTGTTTTCAAATTGCGAAACTACTAAATAAAGTTCTAGATCCATGGTGTAAAGAGGATCATAGAATCATAGAATGCGTTGGGCTGGAAGAGATCTCAAAAAGTCATCTTGCCCAACCCTTCTGCAGTGAACAGGGACATCTCTAACTAGACCAGGTTGCCCAGAGTCACATCAAGCCCAATGTCTTCAGGGATGGGGCCTGCCGGCACTACTAGGCAACGTGTTCCAGGGATCCAGCACCTTCACATTAATGATTTTTTTACTAGCATCCAATATAAATCTACTGTGCTTTAGTTTCAAATCGTTGCTCCTTCTCCTGTCTCTACACACCCTTGTGAACAGTTTCTGTACACTGACATCTTAGACCACAGACTTCTTGTAGAGCTGCAATTTGGGAGAAGTGACACCCTGGCAGAGGACCTAAAGGACCACCAGGATGATCATAAGGCAGCTCCTGAGCTGCTACAGAGAGTGAGGCCAGTGCTTTTAAGGCTGTAAACTACTGGGCAGCTTTTTCAGTCATAGCACCTTCTGTGCCTGGCTCCTGTGGTGAGCAGCCACAGTTCTGCTCAGTCCTCCTCTGCACAAGAGATTGAGCTGAGCATTTACAAAGTGTGTCCAAGAAAAGCTCTTTGAGCTTACTGTAACTCCCTCCTGACCAGAATCAATGAAATGTAATATAAATGATATCTAAACCTGTATTGGAAATGGTTTAGAAATTCTCTAATTGTGAATTGACACTAAAAGTTTTCCAAGTGTTTTACTGCTGACTACTTAACAACGAAAGAATAACATTCAGAACCTATTTAGTATTTGACACCATCATTTTTAATGCATTTTGAATGGGTTTTTGATATGCAGCGTACTAGAACCTGCCATAATCTCAGAGTTGTTTATATTTTAGGAGGAGAGAACTGAATATGAATAATGTTTCCTATACCTCCTACCCTTAATAAGAAGAACTAATTATCCTCTGGGAATGCCAATACCATTTGTAGCAGACAAGACTTAAAACACAAATCACTTTTGATGGCATCTGCAGTAAAATCATAACACCACTGCACAAATGATTTTTGTCACAGAGGTGTTGCTGTTGTTTTGCATTTTGAAATCTGATAATACTTAGGATTTGGGAAGTTTTTTGTATGTTTATTTTGGGTTTTGTTCACATTTACTGTGACCATGGGGAATCTGAACCCACAAAGCTAGTTACAAGCCACATGGTACAACTGTTTGTGCAACCATGCATTTGCTACTCCTAAAAATTGTATTTGAGAAGACAGATTAGAAACACGCTTTCTTGCCTTAAAAACCACAAAACCCCAAAGAAATGTCACATTTTTCATTCCTTTTTCTTTTTTTCCAAAATTGGTATAAACCTTCCTTTTCAGGTCAGATTAGGTCACTCCTCACACATCTTTGTGTATTTCTATGCCAAAAAAACCCATGGATGTTCTTTCCTAAAAGGCAAGAAGGATAATATTTATAAACACCATGTGTCTCACACACAAGCTACTATATGAATTCTGTGCTCTTTCTTGGGATTTTTCTTTTTTCCTGTATTTTATGCTATCAGGCTTGGGCGCTGTGAAAGGGTAACACAATGGTAAGATTTAATGATCAGCTAGCAACAAAAATGGAAAAATGAAACTAGGGGAAGAAATAATAACTTCTCTGCAGGAGCATGAGACAGTAAGAAAAATCCTAAGCAGTAGAGAGGGTTCTTGAAGCTCCCTTAAAAACTTTGCAGAGGATGGATTTATCTAGGGCAGGAATGAGGGTGAGCATTTAATAGAGCCTTATGCCAGGATAGCCCCATTCACAAACCAGGGCTGTGTCTAGGTTTGGACTTTCAGATCCTAATGGCTTTTCTGTCTACTGCATCCTTAACTGATTAAGGTCTACAGTGTTTGGAGACAGGGCACAAAGAAGGATCCATTGAGTCTATTGATTTACACAGCCAAATCAGTAATGGATCAAATATTAAGAGGGATGTTCAGACTCAGTCTCCTGAAAAATACAACTCCAATACTAGCAATAAACATGTTTTCCCAAATTCTCTTTTGAAAGCAATATAAATGAAACATTTTTTTTTTTCCTTTATGTAATTAAAACAATTAATGCCTGAGCAATTCTTAGATTCTTCAGCCAAACGTGAGATACATGATAGCTGAATTTTTTTTCTTAGAGGTCTTGATACATTACTTTGTGGAACAATGCACAAAGATAATATTTTAATAAGTTTTATAATTAAGCTTTTCTATCAGAAAATGAAGTTATGTCACAGAGAAAGGAAAGCATTAAGGGAGAAGTGAGAACACTTAAGTCTTTCTGTTTAGTTCTTATTTAGTTGTGAGACTCTCTTAAGTGAAAGAAAGGAGTGGAAGAAATGTATTCAATGAATCAAGTTGGTTAATCAAATTTGTCTGTAATCATGTTTGTTCGCTGTGACATAATTATCTTTAAAAATAACATGAGTGCAGCTGATTGAGGCTCAGCGATAATCGTATAGCCAATACATCATTTATTCCACGCTGAGAAAGGTAAAATCACTGTCTTGCAACATTTTCCAACAGGAAATCAACCTCCATGGGAGCTACCCAGAGCCTATATCAATATTTAACTTATTTAAAAGTCCCTGATACATACATTCCTTCAATATTATTTTAATGCATGCATTTTAGTCTAAGTGCTTAGGCTCATATGCTAAATCAACAGTTTGCAGCCTCAAGGGCCTCATTGGAAACTCACCAAGCGCCTGAGGGCTGCATCTAATTTGCATCTATATTTACATGAATGTACATCCTGTTGTGTTTGAAATATTACAGATCCAACATTGCTTCCTTTGCATGCTCATTTTAGAAGCTTTTTTCCTATGAAAATTTCTCTTCAGATGCACTGATAGCTGTTAGCTCTCCCTATTAACATCCCTATTAGGATGATGGGGTGTGCTCTCCTCTTGTTTAATAAAAGCCCTGTACAGTCCTGGAAGCAGAATACAAATAAAGTCAGCAAATGTTTTTCTTTCCCAGTGTGGTATCTGTAATGAGCAATATTCTCAGCTCTTCCAGCTCCCATAGTTCTTGCTTCTAATTTGTACCTATACAAGATGTAAGCATAGCTGAAGACCCAAGGGAAGGTGAAATGACCTGACACCTAGGACTATGAGACCTTAATGCATATGACTGAACGCTTTCATTTGCTCATTGATGGATGGTATGAAGAAGAAATGAAGATCACAAGTTACTGTAGTATCTACTATGATTCTGACAGCGTGTCCTGTCATTGCCCACTAGCAGAATAACCTTGATGTACTACCCTGAGATCATGTATCCATAGCCCAAACACTAACTAGGAGGCTTTTCTAATGGTATTGTAGAATCACAGAATGTTAGGAGTTGGAAGGGACCTCTAGTCCAATCCCCCTGCCATAGCAGGATCCTCTAGGTCAGGCCACACAGGGTTGCATCCAGGCTGGTTTGAAAGTCTCCAGAGAAGGACACTCCACAACCTCTCTGGGCAGCCTGTGCCAGGGCTCCATCACCCTCACAGTAGAGAAATTTCTCCTCTTTTTGAAGTGGAACTTCCTATCTTCTAGCTTATCCCCATTATTTCTTGTCTTTTTTCTAGGCACCACCAAAAATAGACTTTCCCCTTCCTCTTGACACCCACCCCACAGATATTTCTAGACTTTAATAATATCCTTCTCAAGTCTTCTTTCCTGCAGACTAAACAACCCCAGTTCTCTCAACCTTTCTTCATAGCAGAGATGTTCAAGTCCCTTAATCATGGGAGAGGGCTGTGCATAATACGTCTAGGTTTAATTCTCCTTCTTGAGCCTAATTTAGTTGGGAGAGGGCATCCTCCTCCTACTCAAATGACCCAAATTCCTGCTCACTAGAAGCCATTAATTCTGCCACTTTCACTAATGAACTTCTGTGCTAAGTCTAAATAATTGTGCAGAACACACGGGTCGTGCAAAAGGACAACACCATTACATTAGGCAAGAAGAATAATGTTGCTGGTTAATGAAGCAAGGCTGTCACTGTCGTCAAAAGGATCTCTTCTTTCATTCCACAATACATTTTCTTTCAGGGCAGCAGAAGCAGGTGAGGACAGTGCAGGTTTTGGAGTCCAAACAGTTGTGGGACAGCCACAGCAAAACAAAAGAACATGAGGCAAGAGAAGAACAGATGCATAAATTGAATTCCCCACCAGCCATTTACAGCCAGATTACAGCCCATTTATTCCGTCTGAGTGAGAAAGACTAAACATCTTTGAGAATGTGCCCTCTAATTTCAATTAAATGATATTGTGCTATTTGCTTTTTTCTTCTCCATAACCACTTTTGGTTGGTTTTTCTTTTGTGTGAGAGATTTTAGCACTTTGGTTGTCTCTGAAAACTTTAGATTCCAAGTAGTTTACAAGAACAGGGCTCTATTGTGATGGTAACTATATCTGATTATCTATAATTAACCCACCAATGACTCATGATGGTCTGTCAGAGAGGAAACTTAAGAATAATGGCATTAGATTTCCACTCAAAACTCAGACTGAAATGCAGACTATTTTTTTTTCTTTGTTTTGTCTGAAAAAGCTCACTAGCTCTATATTTTTCTTTCATACCTTATACTCGAATGTGTTTTTCTGTGAATTCCAGTAATTGCTGTAATCAGAAGTAGAAATGCTGAAATACTATAAACCCTCATGCTTTTGTCAGATTCCCAGCAAATTCTAAATGTAGGTAATTTTCAGTTTTCAATAAACAGACAAATTCTTGGAGCTTTTGAAATCCAGAATTCTTCTTGCCTTCCTTTTCCCCATTCAGTTTGTGGGCAGGATTTAAGACCTCAAACAACTTTGTAAACCAAACTTGGGAAGCTCAAAAAATGGTTCCCACCAAGAGCTTTAAACTGTAAAATCCCAGTTAGAAACATTGGGCCAGAAAGTGGTATCAAATTTTTGCTGAAGAATTTTGCTGGAAGAATTTAAATAGTAAGTTTAATTAAACAAACATACAGAACTACAAGTCCCTTTTCAAAAACTTGTGTGTTTCCCCTTGTGTGCCTCAAGTGACGTTACTTGAGCAAAGCAAAGGCTTCTCAAGGGCAATTATTGTTTGGATCCATTGTGAAATGTTCCATTCTCCACTACCTTGGGAGTCCCCTTCATGCAAGACCAAAGGTTGACATTTTTCAAAGGGGGAGTTAAAAATTAAGATTTTTGTGAAATAGGTGGTAATTATGCTCCCAAATCTTTCTCTAGATGTGGTAAACTCCTATGATGTGTTTGTGGGAATTGAATACTTTCATGGGTCACTTTGAAAATCTCAATCATTATGAAATGCTTCATAAAATCAGATCACAATTAAAATGGCTAGATATGGATTTTTAAATTTAAATTTGGTCCCTTATATTATCTTGCCAGAGGAACAGGGACCTGCATCTAGCTTCTGCTTCCTTTATGTTTGGGGCATCACCCAGCTCCTATGGGTCTTTCTGTAAAATCTGAATTTAAGTCTGGGTTTGGATAGGCAAGTTTAGGCGTCTGGGTTCAAAACAGTGATGTTCTGGTCTTTGAGCCTGGATAAATCATGGCAGCTGTGGTACAGAGAATATGTGCTAGTGTGTGGTACCAACATCAGTAAAACATGAAATATAAGGCATGACCCCAAATCAGTACCTCAGTGCTGTGTCCAGGCATATTTTGTGCATCTCACCAGGGTTTATTTGCTCAGAAGCAGCCCTATTTATCCCTTCTTTTTCATAAGCTAGACCAATTGCAGGTAGTGGAGTTGATTCTGTACAGTGTTCTTCTGAACAGCACAGGATTTGTGTTTATCTCATTATAAACTTGACTAGATGATCTCTAGCAGTCCCTTCCAACCCCTACCAGTCTGTGATTCTGTCATTCTAAGAATGCACCAAGTGTAAAGGTTAGGGATCTATTTCCACTTCTATTGAAGAATTTAAGGTGATGACATTAAAACCAACATTAATTCATTTGGACAGTTGAGGTTTAATTAAATTGAAACTCTATGGCTGCTTTCTCTAAAAGGGGATAGAGGTCGGCTCTTCAACTGATGTAATCCAGCATAATTCCTCTGAGATTCTGGTCCTCAGTATTTCAGAGAGTCAGAGAGAAGGGGGGAAAAAAGGACCAGCAAGTTAATGCAATAACATGTTTTACTAAACACTTTCAGAGTGCACGCTCAGCAACATAATTGACACGATATATCACAGCAGCTGCAGCATGACATTGGAAAAGGATGTGTTTTAGCAGCCTCCTCATACAAACTACCCTGTCTCATTATATTTTCAGCAATGAGCATTGAGGAGTAATGAGAGCAAGAAGTTATAACATCACCAGTGAGTGGGTAACGCAGCATGAGATGCTTTCAAAGCAAACAAAATAGCACATAATAGAGGTTCTAGGAGATGCGAGTTAGAAAGTCTTTAGATACCTATTCTTCACTTGGAAAAAACACCCAACTGCAAAGCACCACTGCAAAAACCAAAGGCTAGACCATACAACATGATAGACCATAACAAATGGAAAGGCTTTGTTGGAACAGTTGTGTGGTTTAATCAAGAGAGAATGGTAAAAAAATCCCAACAAAATAAAGACTGCTAAACCCTAAGCATGTTGTAAATATACATATGTAAGCGAGAGACCTTAACAGCCCTCGCACAACACTTGTCATCGCAGTTGTCAAAAACTTATAAACAATTCATAGTACGGTTCCTTAAATATTTCATATTCTTCTATGGTTTTTTTCCTTACAAAGTGAAACCGAAATAAATAAACACAGTAAAGCAGAGAAGTGATTTTACATTGAGAGATCCAGTGAACACACTGAACAATGCAGTTAGAGCAGAGCATTCTGACACTAATTTGGAGGCACTCAGGTTTGCATGGGTTTTAATTTGATCTTTATCCTGGCTGTGCAGTGGTTTGTGTATGGGTAGAGAAACTTCAGCACTCTCCATGTTCTCTGCTCCCTAATTGACAGCCTCTGCCTGCCAGCAGGTCAGTAAATGTCAACCAAGGGCTATAAAATTCACAGACTATTTCCCTACCACTAAAACCTAAGAAATATGAGGTAGCATGTATCAAGAACATGTATGAACACAAAGATCACATTAGGAAGAATATCCCAGGGTAACAGTGATTCAGAGCTGGAAGAAATAAGCTTTGAGGATAATAAAAGGGTGTTGAACGGTTTCATTGTTCATATTGTTTTTCCTACAGAATTTATACCCATAATACCTAGTGATTAAGAATCATATAATGTATAGCCATGCTCTGTGTATGATATATAAATATATAGATAACTATATATTTGCAAGTATAAATGTATCTTTATATACTTATAAAGGTATGTTTATATATTAATATATCTAGTATATATATTTAATGGAATACTATCTGGATTCAGATTTGAGTCTTAGGTGTTCCTTACATGCTTTTTCATAACTTTGTGGGATTTAAAGGTAAAGATTTGCTTTTACAACAAATTAACTTATACAATAGTAATGGAAGAGCATTATCAGTCAGAATTACCAAAATACTACTCAAATATACCTAAACTAGTCATCTATCACTGAGGAAAATTCCATATGGAATAAAGTTTAGAACGTTAGTATAAAGCTTCTTTTCTAAAACATATTTAGCCAAGTGTTTCCCTTTAGTTCAAGCATCTGATTATAGATGAGTCCCAGTTGTTAAGTCTGTAGGTAGGTCTTCAAATAAAAACATGTAATGACCAGCAGCATAAACAGAAAAGTTTTGCAAAACTATAAATTGAGAGCTGGCAGTAGCAATGAGACAGAAAGGGCAAATGTATTACAATCATTTACCAGAGGGAATAAATGAGCAGGAAGTAATGAGGATACAACCTAAAAATAAATCCCTACACCCGTATCCGTGACTCTGGCAGGGAGCAAGCCAGCAAACATGCACGTAATGTGATTTCTTTTGAGAAGTTCGAATGACAACCCCATAAAGGGTAGTTTGACTGGAGTATGGTAAAATAAAATAGACATGCAGAATGTCCTGCTGCAGATGTCACAGTGAGTGAGGTGCAGTGTTAGGAAATGTAGTGCTGTGGATAGCAAAAATAAATCAGGAATTTATATGTGCTCCATAGGTGGGAAGATAAGATCTGGAAACAGCATAATTTAGAACATTTTTAGTGATATTACCAAAAAGAATATTGGCATTGAGTTTTAGAATTGATCTTCAGTAGGATCTCCATGCAAATATCTAGTTCTTAATTGATCTACATCTGTCATGTTTATTTTTGAGCTTATGGATTGCAAATTATTTGAATGACATTTTTAGCTCCTACTCTCAACTTTTAACAGTTCTTGTAGCTTTAGCATAAGTTGTTAGTAATTTTTCTTTTAAAATATTTTATATAAAATAATATTTAAAACTGACCCTATTCAAGGTAAAACATATCCAAATTAGCCATAGATAATGTTTATATTCACTTAGACTTTCTTTTTGCAGTCTCTTGACAAACAACATTTCCAGTTTTTATCCTGATTCAGGAAGGACTATATATTTTTTTCTTAATAGTTTCCCAACCTATGTTGTATAGTTGAATCATGCTGTCTTCTTGAAACTAATGGGAAAACTGAGAAATTCTAGTAGCCTCAGCATTTCATATTGGAACCAAGCTGTCATGTTATAAATCCTATTCCTAATATTCTTGGGAAGTCCTCATATGGGATTTCACTGTTGGATTAAATGTAGGTAGCTAGTCTCCCTTGGCAGCATGTGCCCTGTTGCATTTTGAAAATTATCAAATTTTCAAGTGTTAATTTTGGTTCTTTTATGCTGAGAGAACATTTTTTTTTGAAGTTAGATATAGCTTTCCCAGCAGACCCCCGGGTCAGTGTCCTGACCCTACATGTGATTGGTGGACAGTCTATAAAAGGGAATGTACTTTCTGGTTTTGCCCCTCTTCTACTCTACATCTTTTAAGACAGAGTGCTCTTCTACAAAAGAGAGAGCTTCCTCTGTGCCCCCCCCCCAGGGTGGCGGAAAGGGGGGGAAGAGGGTGGGAGGGGCGAGCAAAGGCTCTCAGCCCAACTGCCACTAAAGGGTGGAACACACGAGAAGCCTACCCTAGCTGCAGCTCTGCTGGGGGNCTATAAAAGGGAATGTACTTTCTGGTTTTGCCCCTCTTCTACTCTACATCTTTTAAGACAGAGTGCTCTTCTACAAAAGAGAGAGCTTCCTCTGTGCCCCCCCC
>VZRI01003596.1:263598-455794 GCA_013397515.1 Upupa epops | reverse complement strand
CTCTCATCTGAAGCCAAAACCCGATGTGTTAGCTGTCCTCCATTTCTCTCAGAGAGTGTATATAGGCATTGCGATAGAGTTTCTGTTTTATCTTTTTGATTCTTTAATTTATTTGGTGATTTTTCCTTTTCTTCTTGGTGATGGGTTCAATAAATTCTTTTCTTTTTAGCCAAGATGCTTTGTTGCCTGTTGAATTCTCACTGAGAGCTGGTTGCTGTGCTTGAATTGCAAGCACCAACCCAAACCGATTTAGACCCTCATTCTAACCTATTTCGTCCTCCAAGATTTCTTTGGAGTTTTTGACCTTAATATTCTAATGCAGTTCTTTTGGGGAAAGGATGGAGGGTTAAGGAACTGAGTTTTACTTCAGTAGCTTTCTTTGATTTTGGTTTCTGTAAGATATCCTGAGTTTTTTATGAATGTGACTTATTATTTCAATTTTTATCTGCGCTGCCCTCTTTGTTTCTAATTTTATCTTCTAAACAAAATATATAGATTTCATTTATTGCTTGTTGCTCAGCTGTCTCTTTAGGCAATATATGTTAAAAGAAAGTACTATTACTGTTCATTTAGGTAAGATGTGGGTAAGCAGAAGAATCTACATATAAACTGAAAGACTAAGCTTTTATTACAGTTTTGCTGTGTCTGTCACTTCTCCACAGAAGAACTTCCCTCTCACATGTTCTTCAGGATTCTTTGAAAACTATAACTTGTTCTTTCTAATTCTCTGTTCTTGTTCTCCGTCTGAGGCTGATGCCCCATTGTTTACAGCAAATGCAGGAATCATAGCATCATAGACTGGTTCAGGCTGGAAAAAACCCTTGGGATCATCGAGTCCAACCATCACATCTATTGCAGCAGGTCCTGGGTTTTGCTTGGTCTTGTGGAGCAGCAGATAAACACTCTGCCATCCACAGACAGCCCTATTCCAGAGGAAATAAAGGCTGTGGTGCTGCTGCCATGTCTGCTTTTCCAGCAGCCTAATTTCCTGGAAACTTCTGTTGCTTTGCATAAGGATATATTGGAACTTGGCATCTGACATGCAGGACATATAAAGATCCTTGAAAAGGGAAATTTGTCTCCCATGCCAGACCTCTCAATACTGCCTGTTTTTCCAGCTGAGGTAGATCCTCACTTTTCATTTCCACACCCTCAGGCATGTGTTCCACAGTCTGCAGAGTAAAAGTTCTCTCCTCCCTACCTGATCCCTATTTCTAGTACCTCTAGAAGTTAGTTTAACCTATCCATGTTTCCTGCTAGCTCAGAGCTGATGCATTCCCAAAATTTTTGGTTTCTTGTTTAATCTGCTGTGGCAAAGCACAGAGTCAAGAACTTGTTTTGATGGTTGTGTGGATTCTCTTGGAATTTATGGATTGTAAATTGATCTCTGATTCATCTTTGAGCTAGTGGTGAATGGACTTGAACAGAAAGGTTAGTTCTCCCTATCAGTTAACCTAAACATAATATTATTAATAAATAATAATATCAATAAACAATACTACTATTAATAATAATATTTTTAATAAATGTAACAGTGGAGCAGATTTCAAATAGTCTGAGTTCAATCCAACCCTAGAATGTTCTGATTTCTGGGGTATTTAAAGCTTTATGTGGGGATAATCCATGTAAATGTCAGTGCTGGTTTAATGTAGTGGTCTAGTTCACAGTAAATTCCTGAGAGTGTAGAAACAAAGGAGACAGAATGGGATGGATTACACTGATCTCTTGGGAAGCCTTTTTGCCGCATTCAGTGAAATTCTGTCATCACTATACCCAAACCCTTAAAACAAGTTGTTACTCCACTTCCAGTGAAGCTAATGGAAATTTTCTGATTTCTTTCATTTGTGAAAAAGATCAAGCTTACTGATCCTGTTCCATTTTACATCAAATGATAGAAAAATATGAAGGGACCAAGTTCAAATCTTATGTGTTAGAATGTTCTTCAAATTAAAAAAGTTAATTGTATGCCATCGATACTGCTGCTAGAAAAAGTGTGGAAGTTGTCACTTGCCTATGTGTTTTTAGAATGCTGGCAATTAAAAACAAATCTTCAAAAACCATGAAAACATTAATACAACCCCTGACATGGTGGATGCTGTTGGTTTGTACTGCCTTCACAAATGTGCATCTAGCTGGTAATGTTAAGTGTCACCGCTTGGAACACGCAGAAGATTTGATTTATTTTAATTACACACTAATTACTGGGAGCCTGTTAATATGCTCAATGACACAAGTAAGGCAGCAGAGCAGCAACTACTGTGTGGTAAAGTGCTGCAAGAAAGGTGCTTTTGTGAAAACCTGTAGAGCCTGGAGGGAAAAAATTGAAGTTGGCAGGAGATAGAATCTTTTAGATAAAAAAGTACATTTAGTTCCTATTTGTCTGATCAAGGTTTTTTTAGGTGGAATGAGCATGGCCTGCAGAATGTGCTGCGGTGACATGTGGGAACATGGGCTGCAATGCAAGTCCACAAGGTGAGGTTGGTGGCAGAGTCATAGAATCATAGAATGTGTTGGGTTGCAAGGGACCAACCTCCTTAGTCCAACCTCCCCTACAACAATCAGGGACATCTCTAACTAGAACAGAATGTCTAGAGCCCCATCAAGCCTGACTATGAGTGGCTTCATGGATGGGGCCTCCACTACCTCTTTGGGCAGCCTGTTCCAGGGGTCCACCACCATAAGATTAAAAATATTTTTCCTCATATCCAGCCAAAATCTACCCTTTCCCATTTTAAAACCATGACTCCTCAAGCTTCTGTACAGTGAGGGTGCCAGAGTCCTGGAACAGGCTGCCCAGAGAGGCCATGGAGTTCCTTCTCTGGAGACATTCTGGATGCAGCACCGTGTGTTCCTGATATAGGTGATCCTGCTCTATCAGGGGGCTGGACTGTATGAAACCTGGCTGGACTTGGTCTGGATGATCCTGCTGTGGCTGGTGGATTGGACTGGGTGATCTTTTGAGGTCCTTTCCAATCCCTGATGATTCTATGATTCCTGAAGTCTTCAGGTTTGTCTCTGCTTCATACTTTTACCCTTTCTTCTGTCTGCATCAATCGTTCAGCAGAGTCCTTCTTCCCCTAGTAGTCATGTATATATGATGAGCTTGCTCTAAATAATTATTTTAATGTTTAAAATATTAAAGAAGTTTATGTGAAGATGAAGGCAGATGCCTATTTTGAAGTGACTCACATTGTCTCATTCTCTTTTGTGTTGGCTGAATTATCTTCCTTAGGAGCCAAATACATTTTTAAAGAGTCTTGTGTAAGAGGCTAGTCTTTTATGCAAGACAGCACACCACCTCTGCATGGGCAGGTAGTTAGGAATATTAGCTACATGCTTTTAGAAAGGACACACCAGGAACAAAATCTCTGCAGAAATGTATTTCCCTTTTATTAGGAAAACGTTCTATAGGATTAATTATCCTGGACAAAAAAAGCACACTGTTTCCTGGGGAAATACTACCCACTGATATCACAAGAATTCAGCCCTGCTTAAGTGCTAGGAGGTATGTTCTCAGTGCACTTCTAATCGGGTCGTTATCACCATGGTTATGAGATTTAACTGACTGAAAACTGTAGGCATTTGTCTCATTAATGCCAAATGTTATGGTTTATATCTGGGAACTGAAAACCCCGCTGCCCAGGGAAACCTGTTCTGTGATAATCTTTGAAAACAAGGCACTTGAGAATAGCCTGACTGTTTCACGTCAGATGGTTTCACACATGTTTTGTTACTGGTTCTTAAGGGGTTTTGGTTATTAAATAACTTTGTTCTGTGGTACTTTGCTTTGAGATTTAGTGTTCTTTATGGACTGCAGGTCAGGCTCTTATTAAACAAATGTGGTTATGGTGCTCCTTGCTCATTTGTTGTCACTTTTGGACAACCTCAGTAATCCTCTCATATTTTTGGTTTATCCTTTATTTTACTTTTCAGACAAAGTTCCTTTCAGTTGTGATCTTGAGTTGGGACTCAGTATAGATGCTGGAGCAGGTCCAGAGAAGGGCAACAAAGTTTGTGAAGGGTATAGAGAAAAAACTGTGTGAGGAGCAGCTGAGGGAGCAGGGGCTGGTCAGTCTGGAGAAAAGGAGGCTGAGGGCAGACCTTATTGTCTGCAACTACTTGAAAAGAGGTTGTAGAGAGGTGGGTGTTAGTCTCTTCTCACAAGGAACAAGTGATAGGACAAGAGGAAATGGACTCAAGTCGCACCAGGAAAAGTTTAGGTTGTCCATGAGGAGAAACTTCCTCCTGGAAAGGGTTCTTGGAACAGGCTGCCCAGGGAGGATGCTGAATCACCATCCCTAGATGTGTTTCACAGTCATAGAGATGCAGAGCTCAGGGACAGGGTTTAGCAGTGCTCTTGGGACATTTGGGTTAATGGTTGGATCTGGTAAACTTGAAGGTCTTTTCCAACCTAAGCAAATCACTGATTCTATGATATTCAGACTATACATGTTGATTTTCTTCTTTTAATATATTTTCCACTCAGAAGCTAGAAGTAGTAGAGCAAAGGAGTCGACAGATGAAAGTGGCAGTACTTGGAAAAAGAGAATAATGAATAATACAAATATGTAGATTTGACTGAAACTGTAATGTTAGGAAAAGGTCTTTATTTATTGCTCTTTTTATAGAGTACTTTTTGTTATTGCTATAATGTATTATTTATTTGTTATTGTTATTATTAGGACAATATTTTATTACTTATCTAAGCAATAAAAATCATCAAACTACTCAGGGTTTTTTCAGAGATACATATATTTCATATATATATATAGTTTATGTGTATATATATGTATATTTCTTTTGAATCTGTGGATTTATATAACCAGTCTCTAAAAGTCAAAAGAGCCATTTAATGATGCATTTTCCTCATTCTGCCTCTTGGCACACTTAAATACCCCAAGTGCTATCAATTCCATTATCAAAGCAGCAGTTGTCTGTACCTATGTCTCACATAATCCCAATTAAGAATGGAGATGTATGAACAAAAAGGGTCAAAATGCTTATAAAGCTATTCACTAATGTTCCTTATTTTATGATTCCAAGAGGCACAGGAATTACAAGACTGAATAGGAATTGAAATGCTGACTTTACAGTTTATACATTTCGTTTAAGTTTATGAAATTGCCTTGCCTCACAGAAAAACAGTTGAAAATAATAAACATAATAAAATGCAAAGCAAAACAACACAAAAATAAATGGATCTTTAAGTAAAGAATTGCAGAGGTTCATGCTGAGCTTAATCTTTTAGAACTAAGATAAAACTTACAGTAGCGTTCACCTCACTTTTATTGTCAGACGGCTGCTTTTTTTATTTAATGTCTGTGACTGTTACTGTATGAACAGATTAGGATTCTATAAATGGGCTACACAGAATGAGAAGTTTAGACCATATATTGGGAGAGGGCGAGGACTAAAGGATCACAGGGAAATAAGAATTGTCATTCCAGCCACATCCAAGCCCAATCTGATGCCCCTGCAAAAGTCTTTGTGCTGATTAAGTATGATTAAGCAAAAATCACAGAAAATCTGGCCCTGGCATAAATATTAATGACAGCCAAATATGTGCAGGGAGGAGACATCCTGACTCTGTCTCATTTCCTTGTGCAGCTGGCGCTCTGCTAAGAGGTTTGGCTGAAACCAGTTCTGTGTGTCCTCTCCACAGGCTGCTGGCACTGCTAAGATTATCCTTCTCCACTCTCAGGAACATCAGTTCAAAGTGACGGAAAGGTGCCAAGAACTTGGAATACCCTTAGATTTTGTATTTACTTCACAAAAGTGCAAGAAATCTTGGGGAAAAAGTGGAATCTTGGTGGTTTCAAGAATAACATGATCCAGCTGCAGCCACCCACATGTGTTGGTGATAGCACAGACTGTAGGGGAGCCATGCAATCCTAAGAAACATGAACATTCACAGAGTATTTTAGCAAACCTTTGTATTCTTTTCAAAACAGATTTGTTGTAATAGTAAACTTCCTTTAGTCCTAAACATTAATCTGTTTGCATGTCAGGCAGTTGTTCAGTGGAGGTGTGCATTTTGGAATTGTATTTATTGACCCTATCATTTAGGTTTGTTCTGCAGGAGATCCAGAGCTGAACATGGTACCTGAAGAAACAGAAAATCAGAGTGGTTTTGTTCAAAACTGAAGTGGATCCCCAAATAAGTGTAAATGTAATGTTTGAGATAGTAAAGGGAAGAGAGCTAAAAAGTTCCAGGATAGTTGAAAAAGGAGCCAGAGTCCAGCAGAGTGTTGTCAGGAGGACAGGTGACTGCGCTCTGTTGCGTGTGTGCATCCACTATTTAAGCAAGTTCCTTATCTGCAGTGTATACTCGTGTCATCCTACAGCTGGCTGGTATAGCAAAACCAATCAGCAATAGACTGACAAGACAGATGGTACCTGGTAATTGGTCTGGGTCTGTCAACAGGCCTCGTGGTCAACTCATAGTATTTATGGTTAGGGTATGCTCAGCAGCCACACCATCCCTGCCTCAGCCTCCTACAGATAGTGGCTGGGAGCAGTCAGGAGGCGATAGAGAAATTGGTTGTACTTTGACCACAAAGGAGACTGGGAAGGTACCCCATGGCTGACACTTCCTGCTATGGCTCTGTTTGTATATTCATGTATTTTATTGATGTAATTTTATTCCACTTGTGCTTTCTTCTTTCTGCCTGGTCTTGGCATAAAAACCCATAAATTTTCTATCTAGTGTGAAAAATGTGAGCTCATGGTATACTCATCTATCTTAACGGTTTCAGTGTTTTCATTTACTTCTTATACAGAAAAGAAAATAAAGCTGAAGTGCTGCCTGATCTGATGTAGAGCTGCCCTCCTGCTATCTGAGCATCACAGTGATGCTTCATGAGCCGCAGCACTTCATTGGTGGCAAAGAGAAACTACACTAGGGTTTTTTTTTTATTCTTAGCGTCATGTTTTAAAAATAATTTATCCTTTTTAAATATTTTATTCTCACTTAAGAATTAGCTACAATATTCCATGAAATGTGTAAGTCACCTGTCTTTTTTGAAAAAAATTATTTACTTGTTGAAATACCTGCTCATTGCCAAGCACAGTCCCCAGCTGTTGAGCCAGAACTCTTCTTTTGTTGATTCTGTTTTGATGAATTTAGCTGTGTTTTGATTTTTTCATCATATATACAGTGACTTCAGTAGTAATGTTTTATTTCTAAACTTATATTGCATTTTTTCCTGCTGAAAAATACCCCACTGGTACCACCATACAGCTCATACAAGGTTTTTACTTGGAATCCTGTGGTGTTGCAGAGGGAAAGTCAAAGTTTTTTCTGTGATTTCAACAAGGAGTTGTCATGGGCAGGAGTTTAATCAGTAATAACCTCAGTCCCCATGTTTAAGAAAGAAGTTTCTTAAATTCATTCTAATTCCCAGAGCTCTGAAGAAATAAATGATCTTCACGCTGTTGGTCAGATGAAGTATTTGTAAAGATTCTCTGCAACGGAAATAACACTCCCTGAAGTTTGCAGTACTGGTAAAACACATTTGCAGTCATACTATTCATAATGAAATGGAGCTAGTTCACCTTGATTAAGTCCGGAATGTAGCACCAGCTGAATTAAAGGGAAACTTTATGAAGCAGGTTTCTGAACGCCTCAGTTTGTTCTGAATAATACAGCAAACGCTTTTCCATTCCCTTACCACCAGGTAACAGAAACACGGACTGGTCCTCTTGGCTGCAGTAACTATGACAACCTAGATTCTGTCAGCTCTGTTCTGGTTCAGAGTCCTGAAAATAAGATTCAGTTGCAAGGTATGTAGGTGCAATTTCATTAATTTGTTTTGAAACAGGATGACATTTATCATTTATCTTGCTTCCACCTCATAAAAGGTCATTTTCCTCATGTATTGATGTGTGCGTGTGTGTGTGCACACGCGTGCAATAAGGATATCCTAGACAAAGTAAAGAAAATGCTAACAGCCTGCATTATCTTTGAAATGGAAACAATTTCTGTACACATCAGAAAATTATTTGAATGATGTTGTTAACACTTTACAGCCCTATTTAGCAGCCAGTTGCACACTTTTTAAACAGCCTTAATTCCCACAGACTCCATCAAGCAGGAGGTGACATGTGGTGAGCTCACTCTGCTTTGCACTGACTGGCAAACAGCTTGCACCTCGTCCCACCAAAGTAAATGGAGTCAGAGGATCTGACTCCTGTATCCAGACAAGAAGGATGTAGATATTCAAAGGCTCTAAATAATGAAGAGTCCAAGGCTTGTCCTGGGACTTTAGATAAAACTTGGAAGGTCAAGCTTCTTGTTCATTAAGAAAATAATAGTAATTACATGTATTTAAAAAAAAAAAAAGAAAGAAAGAAAAAAGCAAGGGAAAGAAAAAGAAAAATAAGGCAAGGGAAAAAAAAAAATAATGAAAGAGAATAAAAAGAGGAAAAATGGAAGACTTGAACAGAACTACAGAACTCAGGTGTGCTTCTCTGGGCTTTCTTTTCCATTGGCAATTTCAAGGCTTTTCATGAGTATACCAGTACGCTGAAAGTTTTACTCAGACAACCACAGAGTTTTACAAAGCTTGACATGAGGCAGAAGACACACAGACACACCTGGTTTTAGCAATTGTGATAAGACTTTCAGCTTTGAAGGGTTATGAATTTATGTTGCAGCTATTATTTTTCAGTACATAAAATAAGGAATAAATCTCTATGAAACCATCCAAGTGCCATGTAGAAGTAGCCTCCATACCCTGAGAAATTACTTGGCCCACCTATAAGCTCCACTGGTTGCAGGGAGGTTTATTTTTGAAATATCTTCATGTACATTGTAGTGGCTCTTTTATTGGCTGATTGCTATTGTAGTTAGACTGACTGACAGCTAACTAGTTAAAAAGTTTCTATGGAAAATACTCGTTCCCATCATTAGCTTCATGTAAACAGTGGTCAACATTTTCAACTGAGTAAGTCTGAATTTCTGATAGCAAATCTCTAGGATTTTTGATTCACCTGTTCTCTGGTACAGATACATCTGTGTGACAGTTTTTTGCAAGGCTTCTGCAGTTCAAGTGTGAAGGCACTTTGCAAAGGGATTTGTGACAAAGCAGGAGGTTTTGCAAGGATAGGGAAGTAAGACTTTGCACCATTTCTTCATGCCAAACTTTCAGTATATTGAAGAATGAATTTTTTGTTCTCAATCTTTTATAGCAGTACCTGCCACAGTTTACTGTCCCTTAGCAATTAAACACCAGTGTTATAAGAAATGAAATACTATGATCTGAATTTTATTTTTCTAAAATTTCCACCAAACCATTTTTCCTCCCTCTTTTTAGTGTAGAATCATAAAGAGATGACTAGATTATTTAGACAATCTTCATCTTCTTGTGTCAATGGCAACATGGAAAACAAGTCCAATACAGAGTAGAAATATTTACCTTCAGACCTCTTTTCCTAATCATCCAGTCTCTACTCTGTCTTTCAGGACTGCTTTCTTTACCAATAGTCTCAAAATTTGCATTAGCTGCAAGATTATAATTGAGCTGCATGTTTCCCTGCTGCAAAGCTGTCTTAGTGCTGAAGCTCTTCAGTCAGGAATTTTTTACAAGAAGTTGATGTATTTGTTTCTTTCTGCTTTTGATACACCCCCTAGAAAGAAACTATACCAGTAAGTGCTCTGTTTGTGGAATGCAGGTTAGTAGTTAGTAGTAGAATGGGTCCTCCATCCTGAGAGAGAAATGAGAGGAGTATATATGAAACTAATTCTTTAGAAAGGAAATATATTACATAGTGCAAATGTTAGACAAGTGTAAATTGTCCCAAGAAACTCACATAGTTTCCTTCTTCATAATTTCAGAGGGTTTGTTTTTATAAATGTTGCGGAAGCTGTTTGGCTTGACTACCACATTGTATTTAACATCATAATACCTTATTTTCTTCAGGACTTCAAGTCATCCTGCCTGAGTATCTGCAAGAACATTTTGTTCAGGCAGCTCTTAGCTATATTGCCTGCAATTCAGAGGGGGAATTCATCTGCAAGGACAATGACTGCTGGTGTCAGTGTGGTCCCAAATTCCCAGAGTGCAACTGCCCCTACATGGACATTCAAGCCATGGAAGAAAATCTGCTCCGCATAAGTGAGACTTGGAACGCATACAACAGTGAATTTGAAGAATCTGGTGAGTAGTGTTCTAACATTTTTTGTCTGTTTAATACATCTCACAAAAGTATTAGCTCAACGGGCTCCATCTGAAACCTTCAGAACAGAAATTTAGGTCTGAACTTATGAGAATTCTTGGTCTGAGTCTCAATTATTACAGCTTTCTGATAGGAATGTTCTCACCTTGTGATGATCAGCAGTCTGTGTAATTACATGAGGATTTTGGCAGCTCAGTTTGAGTATTCATCTGCTATACTTTGTGGAGGCCAGAGTTATGAGGGCTTGGTCCCTATTGGATGAAAGAAAGTACTGGAAGAGGCAGAAAGCAGAAAAAATGGTGAACAAAGTCAGGTCATACATGTTATATGGGTGTTCTGCATTTTATTCTGTAATGCATCTGAAACAGTTGACTCTTTTAACATCCATTTTCCTCTGATGAGTCAATGTTTCTACTGTGCTTCCTCTTATCCTGTCCCTCCAGTGGTACCATGAAGCTGACATGAAAAGCATAGCCGATTTGCTAAGCTCATTGTAGTTGGCATCTTGCTTCTTTGTATGATTTATGTTTAAACTGGACCTGTCCATGTCATCTCAGCAACATGTTTGTGCCACGTTAGTTTTCTTTAAAGTATCGGGGTTTGTTTCATACATCATTTCACCTGTCCTGATCATCAGAACTTCCAGTCCCCTAGAGAATGGGAGCTGCAGGTAAAATTAGCTTCTGAACAACTGTTTTCACAATTCACTCTTTCAGTGACATCAGTAACAGCTGTCTAGACAGATGGTGGGAAAAGTAAGGCGAGCTCAGCGGACCTGGGACAAATAACAGAGAAAAAAAATAAATAGAAATAAGGAAGATAAGGAAGAAGCAGAAAAAACACAGAAAGCCCCATCGTTTCTAGTGAATTGTGTTTGAGCAATGGAATGACTAGTAGAAAGGCAAGGAACCACAGGTCAAGGGGTCATGTTTTTAAGATAGAGGAGAGATTTAGGTTGGACATGAGGAAAAAGCTTTTTAATCTAAGGGTGGTGGATCCCTGGAACAGGCTGCCTAGAGAGGTGGTGGAGACCTCATCCCTGGTACCATTCAAGGTCAGGCTGGATGGGGCTCTGGGCAATCTGGTCTGGTTAGAAATGTCCCTGCTTGTTGCAGGGGTATTGGACTAGATGACCTTTGGAGGTCTCTTCCAGCCCAACACATTCTGTGATTCTAAGGTGGGAGAGTGAGAAGGCTTCTCAGTAGTCATGAGAATAGTGTGGCAGAGAAGAGGTGCCAGTACATATTGAAATGCGAACACTACATTGCATGCATTCATTGTTTATATTTGTGGCTTTATTGTTACGGACTGATTTCTCAGTTCAAGTTTGAGAATTTCAGAAGTCACTGCATCAGTTAAAATTTCAGGTTCTATAACTTTTTGTGAGATTTGATGCATAAACTCAGTTTGTTTGGAAGCCAAGTCAGTCCCTTTGTCCAGGCTTAGACTCATTCTTAGCATAAGAACACCAGAACTCACAGTATTTCTCCTTGGAAGATCAGACACTTGGCTGATTATCAAATAATGAATTTATGTTTTGGTTCTGTGTACATAAAAATGCATTTTCCCAACGACTATTTTGACGCCTTTAAGCACTTATGGACTCATGCCATCATTTCCTACTCTGCAAACTAGGACAAGCGTGTTGATTCAACAGAAGAGCAGTTTTGTTTAGCGCATTTTGTCCTATTTGAATGGGATGTGATACAGTTCAGTGCCTGAGGAATGTCATTTGATGACACTTATGTAACAGCAATTTTTTTTAGGCAGAAAGAGCACACACATCTTAATCTGTGGAGGATCCTTACTGCAAGATGGGACATGAAATTACTTGTAACTTTGAGCAGTTGTCAGCTATACATTTAGCCCTATGTTCAGTACTGAGCAATGAATTGGAAAAATGAAGAAGAGTTGCATTTTCTGCTTTAAAAAAAGGCCTTTTAGGTACGATGCTTGAGTCACTGAAATGGCACCTTCATATGCATCTGACAATTAGGTAGTTGACAGTAGATGTTGTTCC
The DNA here is from genome assembly GCA_013397515.1 of Upupa epops. Lineage (NCBI taxonomy): Eukaryota > Metazoa > Chordata > Aves > Bucerotiformes > Upupidae > Upupa > Upupa epops. The sequence continues at coordinate 443,598 of VZRI01003596.1, read as the reverse complement.
TAAAAAGTGTGAAGTACAGATTATTAACACAGTTAAGACATATGCCACACCCACTCTTTAGCCCTCACATTATCTTTTTTTATTATCTTTAATAAAGAGATGGAGATCTGACTTACACTTAGAAAACTCTTCTAATTTGTAAGTTATTTTGTATCAAGATGTTCATGGAAAGATAAGATAGATAACCTTGTCTGTCTAAGACTGTAATTTGTTCTCACACAGGCTTTTGATATGTAGCTTAGTCATTGCCCATTCAACCTCCCTATATAAATCATATATTGCCATCTGAACAGCTCTTCCAGAAGAAACCTTCCCAGTGAGGTTAACAGAGCACTGGAACAGGCTGCCCAGGGAGGTTGTGGAGTCTCCTTATCTAGAGATGTTCAAAATATGCCTGGATCTGTTCCTGTGCTACTTGGTCTAGGTGGTCGTGCTGTGGCAGGAGGATTGGACTAGATGATCTTTCAAGGTCCCTTCCGATCCCTAATGATTCTATGATTCCTGTACTTTCACAAATGATCTGTAAATATTTATAGTCACCGTAATTGCTGAGACATATTCTGAGAAATTTAGAGATTGTGCAAAATTTCAACAAGAAAAAAACTATTTACAAGTTTTTACTACTATTTACTAGCATATTGTGAGAACAAAAGTGCCCTTTGCTGAACAAAACTCATGATTTAAGTAGATACTGTATGATTTCAATGTGTGATACAGGCCTCTTGATTTTTGTCTCTATTGGTGGTCGTCAGCTTTTGAGATAAGGATATATTGTTTTATTCTAATCCACTTATAATAAAAATAAACAAGGTGTGGAAGAATAGTGTGAAAGAAGACAGATTATTTCATAATCTAGAGTTTGAGTAGACAAGGTACAGGCTAATCCAAGGCACTAATTATCTAGTGCTAATCATAGGAGGAATGAATTGAATTTTCTGACACTATAAACTCCAGATTTGAGTAAAGTTAAATATATTAATTTTCTAACTTTTTTTTCTGCTTCTAAACGCTTCCTTACCTTATGCATAATAAAATTTTCCCTGTAATACAGAGCTGTAAACATACTGAGTTCACCTGAGTTCTTGCACACTGTGCTGACACAATTCAGCTTAAAAAGGAAGGAGTGACTATTCAATTTAAGATGTTTTGTTTACTCTTGGTGTTATCCTTCTGTCTGTTCAAGATAAAACAATGGAGGAACAGATTTTTTTTAAATTAAAAAGACAAACCAACAACAAACAGAGTCCCTTCAGTGCCCAGAATTCCATTTGAAATCAATGGGTAGTTAAATTTAGTTTATGTCTTTGAAAGTGTCCATCTGAATTTTTTAAAAAAAGGAATTCTTAAAAAAAGCAACAGCCGAATTTTGCATTAGGTACTTTATGTTATTCCTTTACCTTTTAAATCATGAGATGTGAAAGCAAACTATGTGAATACAGTTGAAAGTCTAGGCTCCTGAATACTACAACTGCAAGAAGGTAATGAATGAGTGTGATCACTGTGTGCATAGAGTGTGCACAGAGCATGCACAGGTGTGCACCTGGGGGTGGACACCAGGTCGACTGCGAGGCAGCAGTGTGCTCTTGCAGCAAAAAAGGCTGATGTGTTGCTAGTAAGTTGTGTGAGAGAATCCGCCTCCTCTCCTCAGCACTGGTGAGGCCATACCTGGTCAAGGTTTGGACTCCTCAGTACAAGTGAAACATGGACATGTTGGAAAGAGTCCTTGAAGACAACGCAGGGTCTGAAGCTTCTCTCTTATGAGGAAAGGCTGACAGAGCTAGGGTTGCTGAGCCTGGTGGAAAGAAGGCTTATGGGGATCTTACCAATGTAGATAAGTACCTGAAGGGAGAGTGCAAAGAAGATGGAGCCATGCTTATATGAGTGGTGCCCAGTGACAGTGGGCATAAACTGAAATACAGGAGGCTCCCTTTGAAGGTCAGACAAAACTATCACTCTGGGAGTGACAGAACACTGACAAAGGTTGCCCTGGGAGGTTGTGGAGGCTTCCTCCTTGGAGATATTCAAGAACTAACTAGACATGGTTCTGGGCAACTGGGTGGCTCTGCTTGAGTAAGGGTTTTGAGTGGAGGTCCATTCCCACCCCAACCATTCTGTTACTCTATGATCAAACAATGCTCTGCTTTTTCACATTGGAGGGCTCCTGGTCTGCAAGCTGCTTTTGCTGATAGTGCCAATTCTCGTTTGAGCAACTATGATTATTATAGATTAGATAACTAAGCATTCTCCAGTTGAGAATGTCATTCATCCTTATATGCAGACTTCATTTCACTGAGGCTCTTCTGGCACCTTTTAACTACTCAAATCTCATTTTGGAGGACATGGAGCAGTATGCTATTTACCTCACAGTAAATTTGACTCAGTGAGCTTCATATAAGCTCTTAATATTAGGCAGGGTATGTACTAAGTTCTCAAAGAAATTACAAGAGCTACTTTAAATTATTCACTCTGTACCATCTGCTTTTTCTTTATCATAACTTGTGGACTCCAGGCTCAACTACTACCCTTGCAAATGAGCAGCTGTTTCCTTATCAAAAATCCATACTAGAGCTGTTCAACCTTTATTAACACATTTCTTTAGTTTCTCGAGGCCTTTGGCTGAACTAACATGTCAGCAAAGTTCTCACTGGGAGCATCTTTCCAAGAAGCTGTATTTGTATCATCTAACATGTAGCTTACAATCATTACCTCCAGTGAACCCAAGCAGTGTTTCATTTACCCTTTCCTAAAGTGCATTAAATTATCCTTTCACCCTTTCAGTGTGGTGTTCTTTTACAATTGCCATTTTTCTGTATCCCTTCTGCCCCAAATACTAGGAACACATATTTGTCCAGCTCTTCAACCCACCTCATCCTCTCAGTAAACTTTGTCTTTCCACTTTAGGAAAGAGTTTCTACCTAAGCACTCGAGTTCTATTAAGTTTCACACAGTAAAGATTCCTTGAAAAAAAAAAATCTCAACTTTTAAAAAATTATGTAGATCTTTCACAGCTTATGGTTACAGCTGTGGTGAGGTGGTGTTAGCAAATCTGTTATCTTACTCACCTATGTTTTTTGAGACTTACTTGGCAAGATTTAATGTACAAAGAAGAAAATTCTAACATGCGAGTCTGTCTAAACTTGACTGGCAATTTAGCACCCTTTCATGAAGATCATGACCTCTGAAGTACATGAAAGGTAAGAAGACCCATTAAAAAACATCCACAGGCTCTGGATTCTGGCAGCAAGGATAAGAATATGATTATTCATTGTCTGTACCGTGATCCTCATGTGGTTGGCTGCTAAGTGCCTTTGGAAGTCTGGCTACTTCATTTAAACAATCTAAATGATAGCTATTTCTTTTAAGGTGGTCTGCTCAGTGACATCTAAAAGAAATTTGTAGCAGTGTATGTTGCAATTTAATTTCATTTCTCTAAATTAAAAAGGCTGTTAAAATAAATAAGGACATGGATGATAGGGTTGCTCAAACAATAGGAGATGGCAAAAGTGCATTTTCATAATTCCTTTTTTTTTTATCGCTGGCATTTATGAGACCTCCTGGAAACATGAAAGTAAAATCTTCCATCCAAGCATTTATTTTCACATAGCTCACATGCAGTGACAGCTTGGTGCCTTGTCTTTGCATATTTCCCAAGTGCTGAGCAGTCAATAATTTTTTTATTTTTTCCTTGAAGGCAACAAGATCCCTTCTGGACTATTTTCTTGAAAGGCAGGGGGTAAGATGCGACAAATATCATGAGGTAGATTTTCAAAGTAGCTCTGAAGTTGAAAACTTTCTTTCAACCATTTAGGTTAAATACAAGATACTATGGAAAGAACTATCGCACCTACAACAAATTGAACAGAAAATTTACTGTTACAGTTGGGCTTAAGGGTGGTTCAGTGAAGCGCTGAAATATGTGCTTATTTGAATCACTGGTACTCCATTAACTTCATAGATTTGACTTGTGTGCTTAAACATTCAGCATCAGCTTAAATTGGAGCCAGAGCCATCTAGGATCTTGAAGGAATTGGCCCACCGAATACAAAATCTGTGTCTGCTACCAGACATGCAGCTTCACAGGCTTAATTAAACACTACAAGTAATCCTGTCGATATTCTTAAATGCACCCTGATGCAGCTCCAAAGGGCAGACTTTTCGCAGTGTGGTGGTTGATTTTTTTTCAAACACTTCTGTATCTGCTCTACAGAGATATTTCAAAAGGTAAATATCAGTATCACAGAAGGTGCGGGTGATATAAGTACAACTAGAGCAAATTGATGCTTTAACATTAATATTTGCTGAAACTGTTTCCCATTGTGCAATCCATCCTCCATCATGGCTTTGATTGCAAAGTACTAGCTGAAGTGAATTGCTGTTGCAAGCTATTTCTTCTTAAATCCCTGGATTCAGTGGATTTGAATTTCATGTCTAATGCATTTTGTAATTCCCTAATAACTCCAGGATATCTTGCTATTGAGCATTGGCTACCCTTTACATGTATTGACTTAAAATCATCTGAAAAAATCCGTGGTTTTGAGAGGTTCACCTAAAAATTAGATCCAAATCCTCAGTTAATGTACAGCACTACCCAGAAAGTTACCAAACTTTTCTTGTTTGCTTCAGCATAGATTACTTTTGAGACTTTAGAGTCCCACTTCCACAGTTCAATTATATTTTTCCATTTCTTTATAACAACTGAATTAATGATGTTCCTGAAATCCCTTGTATAAAAGAATTGGATTTAAAAGGTTGAAGAAAGCAGGCTCTAATAGAGGAGACAGTAAGCTTATTACTGAACTAAATATCAGTAATACTGAAGATGAGTAAGTTCAGGCATCCAATTCTTCTTCTGGGGGTAGCATTTGCATCTTATATAATTACTTTTATGTAAAATACACAGAAAGTAATACGGGAGATCATGTCCACCGTTCTGTAATCTTCAGTAAGATTTAGAGAATTATCCATTTAATAGTGTCATGAATTTATAACTCCATCTTCAAAATGCACAGTGTGGGAAACCACTGTATTTTGGCGATACACTTTCAAAATGGTCCCACTTCTCCTTCAATTCATACTTCCCTCGATGAAATAGGACCATACTGTAAAATAACAAAACACTTTGAAACAAGAAAGGCTTTTTCCAGTAAGTACTTCTACTTTCCATATCTGCAAGTTTGTTTTCTTAAAACCAAGCACAACAAAAGCCCCAAGTTCATCCTGGAAAAAGTGAAGAACTGGTTTTCTCTCACTCTTTAAGGGAATCTAGAGCTGAATCAATTGGAACTTCTATGTATAAGCTTGGCCAATATTTTTACTATTGAATGCTACAAAAAGACAGAAAAAGTTTCAGTTCACACATTGCACTGTGGAATTGGAGGTGGTTCTGCTGTGCCGATAATCTGATTCATCTGAGTTACAATTTCTCAAAAAGTTGGCCAACCATCTGTGGTCACACTACATGACTTCATAAAATAGTACTTCATGCTCAGCCCAGGCTTCACGACTCTTCTGCTGTTGCTTGTGAAGGATGAATATCGCTATTCTCATGGTGAAAGTGGATTTCAATATCCAGACTGCAAACCGTGGTAAAATACAGTAAAATTGAGACTGGAAATTACAACTGGCACTGACGTGGAAGTGCAGATGCTCAGGGGAGAATTCTCTACACTTTCTGCAAGCCTTATGAATTTGCTACAGATGGGCAGTGTTGCCTTTATGATTATTGAGGCTGTAAAGAAGCTGTAAAGGAGAAATTCTAAGATTGCTCCAAAGTCAGAGAGCAGGTATGACAGTCACACAGCCAGTCACTTCATATATGCATAGAAAGTAATCATACTTGATCTCAAAATGTACAAAAGTATCTTTTCATTTCTCAGGATTGAGAATTTTGCAATTATTGTTATTGCATGTAGAGCATGATGCTGAGCACACAGCAATACATCTGTTGAGGGTTTTCTTCTTCCAGTCACTTTGAGTAGCTATTAAAAAAATAACAGCCATAGCCAGAGTAATCAGACTCACGTCTGATTTTTTATGCTTAAATAAAACAGACGCAAAACCACTTAGTTAAACAAAATGTAAAGTTTAAAGCAGATTTAAATAAATGGAAAGTTAAAATTTGAAAACAAAACCCCAGTAAATAATTTTACATAAATAAATACTAGCTTTTTTGTAATATCATACACTGTTTTCAGCTGAAGATCTGGAATAATCTTATTTATGGATTATATTAATATGACCCATTGGTGCATTAAGGAATGCAACCAGTGCTTCTTATGTGTTTCATTTTCTCTTTTCCACCAGCCAAACGTTACAAAATATTGCGGTGGTTTTAATGTGTCTGCACCTTTCTGATTGATGATTTCAGAAAAACTACAACAAGTCTGCATTTAGTCTGTGGTTTTTAATCCCTCTAAATAAAGAATAGTCAGAAAAACACAGTATAACTTTTCTTACCATCCTGGTAAATCACAGAGTTTTTTTGCTGTTCCTCTGACACAAATTTATTTTACAAATTGCTTTAGCAGAAGTGGTCACCATGGGATCCCTTTTTATTGCTTCTTACTATCTTCAAATCAAAGTCACCTAGCTGACAAGTAAAATGGTAATTTTTTCCCAGCTGCCAAGCCTGTAGACATCAGCCAGGGTTCTAGTCTCCTCCCTTATTACCAGCAGTAATGACAACCCTAAGAACTAAACGATGCCCTCACTAACCCTTGTGTAAACTGTAATGCTTTTAAGGCATTAGGTAAACATTACGTTGGTGTGGGTAGGGTCTCATGTGATCCTTCTAGTATGGGAGAAACAGAGAAACAACAACAAAAAAAGAGAAAACACATCCTATGATAGACATTGTAAGAAATTGTTAAGGTGCCAAATGTCCCTTTTACACCTACTCCTGAGTACTAAAAGTGAGTAAAGAGGGTAGAATGTAACTGCTGGTTTGGACTTAAAATCAAATACAGAGGATTTCTTCAGTTCAGATAATCAACAAAATTAACCCTTCTCTTAAACATTTTTTTTTATTCACTGATTTAGAAGAATGGGAAACCCATCCAACGGCTCTTGCAGACTCCCTGTGCAAGATATCCACAAGGCAAGACTGTGCAGGTCATTCAGGTAGCAACAGCTTGTCTGTCTGTTGACCAGAAGAGACCAATTGCAATGCAAAGTGAGTTTCATTTGAAATCTTAATTGAAGGACTCCTTGTGAAAAGTCTGAACGGACTCACTGGCAGTTGAAGGTGCTTTTTAATCACTGAGAATAAAGACTTCAATCAATATGGTTCAAACTGTTTGCCCCTGAGCAGTAGAGCTGTGGTTTTCTTTAAAATGGTGCATACGGCTTCAGGCTCAAGGCCAAGAAAACTTAGCCCCCTGAGTTCTTAATATAATTATTGTTTTCTCTATTATCTTGCAAGGGTGTTAATTTGCCTCCCAGTAATTAACTTCCCTGTGTGGTTGTCAGAAAGTTTAATCAATAGCATGAACAGATACACCAACCTGTCATTCCTTCTGTGACCATTGCTTCCCTCCCCACCTCTCCCACCCCTGTGGAGGTGTCACTGTTTTAATAAAATGAGCAGGTGTAATGTGCATAATTTCTTCAGCAAGTCAGTGGCTAAATTGTTCATCTCCTGCTCCAAAAGTGAAGGTAGAGCCAATCAGATCCCATCACTGTAATTGCCCTGGCTCCAAAACTAAAAGCATTCTACAGCTCCTGCTAAAGCAGCACCTGGCAAATCATCTCATTAAAGTTTTCCATGGCATTGCAGCCTCAGACACTCTAAACATTGTGATGACATTGTAATAAAAGGAGGAGCAGAAGGCTTGATCTAATAAAATTCTACTTATGTCCACCATGTACGGGACATAATGTAATTCCCTTCAAAGCTAGTGACAAACCCCCTCATTCTTGGGGGAATTCCAATCTGCCTTGGCAGCATTGGACTTCCTTTATTAAGAGGGATGTCACTCTGTGGCCTCTCTTTTCTTCTAGGGCAGCATTGTCTGTTCTGATTCATAGCTTCTTAAATCTTCTCTTGTAGCAGCTTAGCACTGGTTATTTACTTCAGTGTGTTTTCCAAGAACACTTCTCACTTTCATTCATTCTCCTCCTGTGATACATTACACACCTTTCCCAGTTTGCGAACTGCAGGAGTTACCAGCAGAACCAAGATCAAATAAAGTAACTTCTGGGGTGACAGATGCTATGTCTGAATCTATGCATGAAAATCATAGAATCATAGAATCATATCATGCCCTATATGCATCTATAGCACTACAGAAACATAAAAATAGCTAGCATTAGTCAGAAATTGGAAGATCTCTGCAGCGGGGATTCTTGTAAACCATGTTGAAAGGATCAAAATGTTTACAAAAAAACCCAAACAACCAAAACAACTCAAAATAACCCAGAGAGAAATTTTTGAGAATTTTTTTCTGGAAAGTTGACAGTGAATTCTAAGGGACAGTCACTTGAAGGGTGGTGATAGGAATATGTTTAAAGAAAGTAATGAATTGAAATCACACCTGAAAGAGAAATGGACAGGATATAGGGAATGCCCTTCAAATGTTTGGATTAACAGAGACAGGGTTTAGAGTCTGGCTTTTTGTTTTCTGAAAAGGGGACCTGCTGTAAGATCATGTTTCTCTTGGGAATAAGAAGCAAATCATGGTTTGATTATAGTAAATGTGAGTCCTTTCAGCTTGCAGCAGTCTAGGGAAGGTTATTCTACCCTGCTTAGTAAAACTTGGGCATTAATCTACGATCTTGGGAATGATATTTTATCTTTACTATCAGTTTTGACTGTAACCTTTTTATCTGAACACCAAGAGAGTCCCAAGACTTATGAGAGACTATCCGTGGTTTCCTGTTCTTCTGGGAAATAATATTTTTTCTAAATATACCAACTAAACCTTTCCTGGGGCAACTAGAGGCCATTTCCTCTTGTCCTGTTGCTTGTTCCTTGGATGAAGAGACTTGCTCCCAACCTTGCTACAACCTCTGTTCAGGAGTGCTGTATGGTTTAGCCTAGATGGGGAAGAAGAACAAGGGGGTGTGGGGTGTGCATAATTCAGCATGACGATCTCTTCCGTGAAGAAATAAGGTTGTCTCAAGCCGCTTCCTTGGATTGGGTTACTTTCATATGTATTTCTTGGAACACAGATGCTACTTCTTTGACAAATTAAGAAATGCATCAAGAACAACAAAAATTCATTGCAACATAGACCTGAATATATGTTCCTTTTAGTACTTTGGTTTTTATCCAGGCTTGTAAACCACAACAGGAAGTTTTGAAAAGCATATCTCTTTTATAAATCTCTTTAATAGTATTTACACAATATTGAGGCAGCACTTTACTGAACAGCAACCATATACAACTATTTGAAATATAGATCTTACTGCTTTTTATCCTCTCAGACTACCAGCTTGGTGGTTTGAGGCTTCAATTCACAGCTGACACTGGGATTCAGTTTGCTGACATATTTATTGCCCTGATTATATTTAAAAACCTTGTCATAGGAAAGGGATGATGATATTATGGTCACATTGTTAGAGTAGTTTTTTTTTTAACAAACAGTACAGTTATGTAAAGAATCTGATAAACTGAGGGAAGATGAGATCTTTCTTACCAGAGCTCTTGCTCCTCATGCTATTTGCAGCTACCGCAGAGGGCTCTTAAAGAGGATGCAGTTGCCTGGAGCCATTAGCAAATTTATTATTAGTAGTAGTAGTAGTAATACACAGCATAATTAAATATGGGGTCTGTTGTGTTGATTGCCCTCATTATAATAAGGGGCAGGTACTTCTCTGAAGATCTTGCAATCTAAACAGAAGAGAGTTCAAGAGTAGTGAAGTTAAAAACTGATCTACAGCATATTAACAAATTTTGAGGCAGCTGTTAAAAAAAAACCCCTGGAATAATCCTTCAGTAATTGCAAAATGATCCTTTTTTTGACAGAATACCTTAAAGTACTTTGACCTTCACTTTGAAACATGCATTTATTTTGTCGTTTCTTGCTTTATAACTTCTATCTTCCAGTAAGAAATTAAAGGTTGACATAAAAATGTAAAATTTCTCTTCTGTCAAGATGAAAAATGATGAAGTACTGTGACTGCCTCGAAGCAAACAAGAAAACTTTGCAAGGTTGGTTCCTTTTCGAGGGTTTCAGTGGAATTGGAAGCATTTGGAGAATTTTAGACAATTTCAGAAGATTTAGGTTGCATTCTAATTTTGGAAGGCTAAAAATCCTCTTGCAAAATGGATTTTCTATGCTCTGCACGATTCTACTTAAGAGTCTTCTTTGTTGTGGAATGAATAGCTTTAGCAGCTTTCCTTAGCTTTTGTGTGAAATTAATTGGGAGCGTTCTTTCCAGCTTCTAACCTTCCAACAGAAGTAAACCAGTATTTATATTAAACAGTAAGCTTATTTACAGCATCAGCAGATAAGGTCAGTGCTGCAATGGGCACGGTGGTCAGGCAGATTGGCAGAGCAGGGTTGAATGGCTTGTTGTGCTGCTCCGTGTCATCTTTTCTGTAGGTAGAGCAATTGCTGGATTTACTGTCTTTTCTCTTAGTGTTTTTCAATGAAAGCTCTTGGGCTGAATATTTCTTCTTGGCTCCTGCTGTTGTTCATTTTCCTTATGCAATACTATCTGTTTATTTTGGCTGCCTGCTAGAATAAATTTTGCCAAGCAAAGGCTGGAGTCACACTAAAACCTGGTGTAGACAAATGATTAGTATAGACAAGGAGACAGGTTGTTGTGAAAAAAACTCTACAGCCCAGCTGAACCCAAACTGCTGAGATTTCTCATTTAATGTAAAGCTTTGAGTTCCTTAAGTAGTTTTCCCTCTGACCGGAATCTGGAAAGGCACCTTATTATTATTACAGACACCTGCCTTTGGAACAGCATCTCATGAATAACTCCTTGGAGAAGGAATAGTATTCCCTCTGCAAAGCACTAGGGAAGATGAAGAGAAGAGAGAGGATCTTCACAGAGACCCTGCAGAGCCAAACATCTGAACTCTCAGCTGCACATGATGGGCAGCCAGAGGCTGTACTCCATCAAGTGGCAAATGCAGACTGTCACGATGGTGGAACAGGAGCCTTGTGGCTTCTGGCACCAGGAAGACAGTTCCTTTTCCAACCATAGATCTGTGGCTGCAGAATAGGTTTTGTGTCCTGGGACAGCCAAGACTGACCCACATGCAGATACAAGCAGTGGGTTTTGAAGAAGTCTCTCTGTGCTGCCTGACCTGCTCTCTGGGGAGTACTTCTGAGGACTTTGATCTGGGAAGTTGAGGACTCACAGACTTTTATGTGTTGGAAGTGACCTTGAAGAATCATCTAAGTCCAACCCCACTGCTGGAGCAGGGTACTCCTACAGCACCTGATGGTCTCCCATGCAAGTACTAACCAGACCCAACAGTACTTAGTTTCCAGTGGGCTTTTTTCCAGAGTAGCGTGGCCATATGAGGGACTGACGGAGACATTTGCCTCATCTAGACTATTATCCATTGCTGTTGAGCCATGTGAACACAAACAATACCACCAGAGGAGACCTAGAGTGTACCAGAAGTGGCAGGGTGGCTGAAGCCTATGGGGTATCTGGTTGGTCCTGCTAAGTTAAGGGAGAATCTCTCATAGGAATTCATAATGCAGGGTGACAGCATAAGAGCTAAAAAACCAGAGTGAATGGAAACCCACCCTGAGTATGTCTGCCCAAATGCATAACTTCTTCAGTTTGCCTTAAGCAGACCCAAAGCAGAATAGTTTTCACATGGAGTACTCTACACTTGTGGCCCACAGTGGTGGAATTTTAGTACCTTTAGAGCAAGTTGAAAAGTTTGATAAAAAAGAAGACGTATGTACAAATGACAGACAGATAGGTTTTACAGACAAAGCTGTAGCGTCACAAATGCTGTCAATCAAAGTAATGAGCATACACAATTTTATTCACCATGGAATTTGTCAAAGGTTTTTTTTATTGTTTTTCTCAGATGAAAAAGGGAGAAAAATGCTTCATTAAAGCATCATTTAGAGAAATGACACAACAGCCCATTTCAATTGCTGTCTAATGGTAGATTTTGACATGATAATGTGATGTACAAAGTGGTTTTCTCCTACAGACATACTTTTACTGAGCTTCGTTAAACGGAATTGCTGCTACAGTCCCAATTGTTACTCACTTAAAAACACAGACAGACTTTATCAGCCTATTGTCAATAATATGTTTTGGGCAATATGAGTTTCTTAAACTGGTCAAGCAAAACTTTTTTTCATGTATTGTCAGGCTGCTTTTGCTCAGAAAATATAATTGTTTTCTGTACTGAGTGGTAGTAAAAGAATTAAAATTAAGTTTAGGTTAGATTATGCAATCCACAGTTAGAAAGGGTTATATATTTATTTGAACATTATGTTGTAATTTCCAGCACTAAAGATTTTGATGACAGAAGGTTAAATATTTTCATTTTGGGTTAAGGCGTTCATCAGAAGATGACATTAAATTAAACAACAAAATAAAACTTGATGGACGAGCAGCTCCTCAGGAACAGTCACATCTAGAGACTGAGAGATGATAGCTACAATTTCTTTTAGTTTGCTTTGCTGTGAAACAATTCCTTTATGTGTCACCACATGCAGGTTAAATTCTCATAAACTGCATGTAGATTGTTCCCTCAGTTAATTTCTTCACACGTGCACATACGCTGTCATTGATTTTAGCCATAATGTCTATAAATATGTGAGGGGTGAGTGTCAGGAGGATGGAGCCAGGCTCTTCTCAAGGTCATCTAGTGATAGGACAAGGGGCAATGGGTGCAAGCTGGAACAGAGGAGGTTCCATATAAATATCAGAAGGAACTTCTTCCCAGTGACGGTAACGGACCATTGGAACAGGCTGCCATGGAGGATTGTGGAGTCTCCTCTGGAGACGTTCAAGACCCACCTGGATCTGTTTCTGCGTGACTTGGTGGTCTAAGTCATCCTGCTGTGGCAGGGGGATTGGATTAGATGATCTTTTGAGGTCCCTTCTGATCCCTAATGATTCTATGATTGTATGATAATACAGAGCCAAAAGAAAAAATAACCCCAAAAAACATCCCTCAACCCTATGTGGTTTGTTTTTCTAATTTTGTTGGAAATCCATGCCAAATTTAAATTTTCCTATGGGCCAGGGGACTTAAGGCATTTTGATCTATCAATAAGTACATTAGTGAGACCTTCCTAGATACAAGCTATCACTTAAATGAGCTGCTGTTTCAGTCCCCTGCTCATGTTATCCTGACTGCAGAAGCTGAGAATGTTCATTGACTTTACAGAGTGTGTTTTGGGTTGTGAGGAGGAAATCTCTCTGATTGTAGTACCAATAGACTAGAAATAATGTCTGCCATACTGTTCAGGGAAAGAGTGCCTAGGTAATTTAAAAGGAAACTTTGGGAATGAGAGTTTGAAAGCTCAGTCATAGGCTTGCTCTGAAAGAAATAGGAGAAGAAAGTGCATTGATGCTCTGTGGCATTTTAATATTGCCAGAAGTACCTCGCACAGTCAGATCTTAGACTGCGGTACCATTACTGATCTGCTGTTGTGAATTCTCAAGCTGGTATAAAACTGTTGACTTCCAAGACACTTCCAAAAGGGATTTTAGGAAACAAACTAACAAAACCAATCTGGTACCCTGGGAAAGTTAAAAAAATACACTGAGCCTTAGCTAAAATGAAGACAGAAGTGTACCTGAGTCTTGTGGGTGTCATAGTCTTGGACAGATCTTGTAACTAGAAATATCTGGGATATGCAAATATTCTTATCAGGGAAGTCAGCGGTCCTGTTCTCTTCCAATACAGAGCAGACACATTTTTGTCTTGTAACAGAGCATTGTCAAATCCTTTGATGAGGCTTACAGCATTTTTGTGGTCTGTCCTAGCATTGTATTTATTTTGTTCAGTGTTGAATCCTGCTCTGATACACAATAACACTGAGAATTCAAGTCATAAGTTAAGTATCTCCAGGTTATTTCTTCCAGTCTGATATTCATCTGCCTCATATTCATCTAATTTCAGCAATTTTTTCCTTCCATTGTGTTATTTTTCATTTATTCTTTGCCACTGAAATGGCACGCCAATCTCTTGGCACTGTAACACAGGGAAGATATACTTTACAGACAGGGGGAAGCAACAGATAGACACGATCAGTTAAACCTGTTTGATCAGCCACTGCATAGAATGTTTTACATTTTCCTCTATTATTTGGAATTAGCTAAGAATATGAAAATAATCATCTGTGGTATCAAGTATCAGGTTTTAAAGGTATACATTTCTGTGGCCCCCAGCACTGTACTGCTGGCTGTTAATCCTCAGCAATGGCTGGCTCAATGTGTTGATTAGAGTGTAATAGTTTAATCAGCTCTCAGTGTGAGGAGTTCATGATGTAGTTTCACAGATCATGAAATGTGTCTGTTTAAGATATGAGCACATTATCTTTTCTTCTAGGTTAGTTTTTTTTCAGAAAGCACTATGTAACTACGCTCGTTTTATCTCTGTCTCTCTTTTACCTGCATTATGGTTCTCATTAGCATGATCACACAGGGCACAGGGGTAGTCAAAATTATGTTTATTACATGGAGAAAAAAAAAGAAGCATTTTCTTATTGCTAATGCTTTTGCATTGCAAGTTAAGGAGTGTAAACCCTCCTTATCACTTCGAAACACTGCATCCGATTTGTTGTTAGCTGCAGAGCTTATTGCCATTGTGCAAAGGACAGCAAATTGACAACACTCCTTAAATAAGTTATTAAGGCAATATGCAAACTGAAAAGGCATCTTCTAAGTATATTTTCTCCTCAGGGGGTTGTGCTTATTTTCGGCTTCATGAAAAAAGTGGATATATGAGAAGAACAGAGGGGAAACAAGAAGTTAGTGATGAAAGCAGGTAGGCAGGAAGGTGTCTTTTGGATTCACTCCTCCCTAGGTGTATTAGTACACTCTTCCAAAGTCACTGGAGCTTGGCTGATTTATACAAACTGCAGGTCGTCCTCTGTAAACGTTCCCTTAAACTTATTAACTATTTATTAATTTTTTTTCTAATTTATTTGTTTCTAGTTTTTAATACCTGTTTGAAAAATTTGAAGATACACCCTTTAGGCTTGGAAGGCTTTACCAAGCCAATGGCAGAGTAGTGGTTAACGGGAGAGTCTAGTTGGAGGCCTGTATCTAGTTTGCAGATGGCACAAAGCTGGGTGGTGTCGCTGACACCCCAGCAGACTATGCTGCCATTCAGAGAGACCTGGACAGGCTAGAGAGCTGGGCAGAGAGAAATTGAATGAGGTACAACAAGGGTCAGTGTAGAGTCTGGCATCTGGGCAAGAACAACCTCAGGGACCAGTATACGTTGGCGACTGACCTGTTGGAGAGCAGTGTAGGAGAAAGAGACCTAGGGGTCCTAGTGGACAGAAGGATGACTATGAGCCAGCAACGTGGTCTTGTGGCCAAGAGGGCCAACAGCAACCTGGGGTACATCAGAAGGGGAGTGGTTAGCAGATGGAAGGATGTTCTTCTCCCTCTGTACTCTGCACTGGTGAGGCCGCATCTGGAGTATTGTGTCCAGTTCTGGGCCCCTCAGTTCAAGGACACAGAGCAGCTGGAGAGTGTCCAGCATAGAGCAACGAAGATGATGAAAGAAGTAGAATAGCTCCCTTATCAGTAAAGGCTGAGGGAGCTGGGTCTCTTTAGCTTGGAGAAGAGGAGGCTGAGGGGTGACCTCATTCATGTCTATAAATATGTGAGGGGTGGGTGTCAGGAGGATGGAGCCAGGCTCTTCTCAAGGTCATCTAGTGATAGGACAAGGGGCAATTTGTACAAGCTGGAACTTAGGAGGTTATCAGAAAAAACTTCTTCACAGTGAGGGTAACGGAGCACTGGAACAGGCTGCCCAGGGGGGTTGTGGAGTCTCCTTCTCTGGAGACATTCCAGACCCACCTGTATGTGTTCCTGTGCAACTTGGTCTAGGTGGTCCTGCTGTGGCAGGGGGATTGGACTAGATGATCTTTTGAGGTCCCTTCCAATCCCTAATGATTCTATGATTCTATGATGCTGTGATTCTTCAGACCCTCTAGACATAACCCTCTTTCATATCATCTGCACAAGCCTTGAAGGGAAGAGTAGGGTGAGACACCAAAGGCATAATTGTCCCTACAATATGTCCCTACAGTAGGACTTACAGAGATGCCCATGTAATGTAGAATTTATTAACTACTAAATAATAAATCTTAAATACATATAAATGGTAAATATTAAATATTTCTATTAATTCAAATTATTCAGCTACAAAAGCAGAGAAAATTAGTTGAGAAAATTAGGGAAGGAAAGAAGTAAAAGGAAAGATGCTACAAATACTTGATAAAACAAGAAAACAGTTCTTTTTTTCAGTCCCTTAATTTACAGCCATATACAGTAGAGGGAAAGCAGTGCTGTCCTCCAGATGGGAATGGTGGGTAACTAATACCCAAAGAGAAAGACATGAGGAGAAAATGAATAACACATTACCAAAGAGCTTCCAGATGAATTATTAAACTCACTTTATTAAATATAGAATCATCGTCTTTGCCCCTTGCCTCTCATATTTTACCTTCCAGAAGACCTTTCAATACCTTTGGTCTTCTGATGGATCTTCATCCATCACAGATAAAACTGTGCCAAAATTGGCCAATTCTCTCTCGTCACAGTCCCGTGTCCCTCAGGATGTGAAGAAGGGTCACTCTAACTCATTTAGAAAGGATTTTTATTCTCGAAACCACAAGAAAAAAAAAATAAAGCCTTCTTTGTGTAAAAGTGTTGTGAAAATGCTAAAGCTCTATCCAAACGACTTCCAAACAATGATGGTAATGGTGTATTCTGTCTTGTGAACAGGCATTTTTCCCAATCAGCCCTCTCCCATGAGCAACCTAAAATTATAGCAATGTTAAATATTATGATTAGCTCTAGTTTTAAGGGGAGCATGCTCCAGTCAGTTGCCATCACAGACTCTGCTCAAGCATAGACTACTTGAAAGGAGCATCTGGCAGGGTGAGAGCCAAACTGTGGGAGAAGTAACTTCACTGCAGGAACAAGCTGAAAGAAAAAATGGATTATGAGGGGTAGGAGGATAGCAGCAGGCAGAAGGGCAGTCAGGAAAACATACTGATGCTGGAAATAAGAGAGGGAAAGGATAAACGTGCATTTTAGTGTGCTAATAACCTTTTTTTTTTGGTCACAGTAATTAGAGCCCTTTTAAATGGAAATTTATTTAGGTTCAAAACTTATAAATCAACTTTTAAATCCTACATATGCAAATAGACTGCCTGATTAATAAATTTCTCTTAATGATATTCAGTAGCTTATGTAGACTGAGGTACCAGAATAAATCACGAAAAATTAGGATGTTCAGAGTAACAGTGATCCCGTGATTTAAGAACTCCTTTTTACCTCTGTAGTGATGGGGAAATGAGTTAAGAGGAAGTTATGGAAGACATTTTTCAAGTGCCAAAATACCATAAAATTCTTTGAAATGTTCCATTTCAATTCTAAATACTTTTGAAAGTCTGATGTTTCATGGCTTTTCACAGGTAAGATAACAGGCCCATAAGAGAGCTGTCCTGTAAAATCACTTTTACTTGTGCTTGCTAAGTATTGAAATATATTTCTTATAAGACAGTTTCCTGTGTTCTCCAAATGAGTCAATATCCATTGATCATTAACTGTGTATTTATATTCCTAGATTTGAAGGTAAGGAACTCTGATTTTTATTTAATCTTCATATTAAGCAGGTTAAGAAATAGTGATGATATTCAGCTTGTATTCGCTTTAACATCAATTTAAAATTATTTAAATGGTGTCTTATTCCAATAGTGCCACTGAAAATGCATCTGCATTTTTACTTGGAAAGAGTTAAAATGTTCAATTTTAAAATAAATTTAAAATTTGAACCTTGAAGTTTGAACCTTGAATTCTTCAAACTTCAAGTTGAAAAAGTTTTAAAAAAACCTGAAGTTCAGGGAAGAATAAATAAGGAGTGCATCAAAAATAGCTGTAACTACAAAATGAAATACTATTAATTCACATTTTTTTTTCAGATGAATTCAAATTGTTTATGAAAAGGCTGCCCATGAATTATTTCCTGAACACATCTACTGTAATGCATTTGTGGACAATGGATTCTAATTTTCAACGCCGCTATGAGCAACTGGAAAACAGCATGAAGCAACTCTTCCTCAAGGCACAGAGAACTGTTCACAAGCTCTTTGGCCTCAGTAAGAGATGCCACAAACAGCCCCTCATCCGCATGCCAAGGCAGAGGTAAGAAAACTGACAAAATTCTACTAAACTCAATCTGCTGTCCTGACACTAAGGGCAGAGATGTGGGAACATGGAGCGTATGGTATGTGCACAATATACAATCCTTGTAGCAGTTACCAATCCCTGCTTCCAACATTGCTCCATTCATGGTTTCCCAAATACAATGGGGAAAGGCCAAACGTAAAGCCTGGTTTTGTATGACTTTGTGTATTATGTGGTGCACCTCAAGAACAACATGAGCATATGGATTCATCCCGTTTGGCCTGCCTCTGTTTAACAGAACCATATTTTCAGTGGAACTTGACCAAGTGTAGCAGAGCCAAGTAATTGTGTAAGAAATACCGAGTGCCTATTTTGAAGCAAGCAGGGCTGTTTTAAGGACTTTCCAGGTCATTATACAGTATATACTACATACTATCGATTTCTTGTCTTGTTTGTCAGATATGAATTAGTTTCAAAAGAATGCCTAAGGAAAGAAAATAGGAATGTTTTAGTCCTCCCTAGAAACAAAGGAATCCTGAAAGCTAGCTCGTCCAATCCATATTAACATAAAGCGAGTATAGTTGATGACTGCTCGAAAATTGCTTTCTTGAAACATGTAGAAATGAATCAGCTTTTAAGGATGTTATTCAAAGTGGAAACACTGTGAGCCTAGTCCAGAAGCTGCAGCATTTGGCATGTAGTTGATTTTAAAGAAATCTAGTTTAGCTTCAGTGTTCTGTAAGTGCCCTGCTTTCAGCTAAGGATCCATCGATTACTCTACCTTTTGGTGGGTCTTAGCTAACCCTTCCCCTTTTCCTTTCAGAAGGAGACACTTGCTACATCTCTCATGCTCTGCTTTTTCTCGGTGTTGTGTTTTGTGATCAGCTCGTTGAAACAGAAAAATATATTTTTCAGTTGTGAAATTGTGTACAATTTCAGTTGTGTATTTCCTAATCATATTTTCCTAAGAAAGTTTGGATAGTCACCATGGAGCCTTGACATCATCTCCTCTGTTTCTTAAACATGAACTAAATGAGCATTATGCCAAAGAGGTGATTCAACATCAAAGACTTCAGCAGGAACCTAAAGCTCTGTAAAACACAATCAAACCTCAGTTAATATCTTATCTACCATAAGTTAATCAGGTTACTAAAGTAAAGACAGCAAAGGGTCTCTCAATTGAGATACTAAAAGCTAAGAGCAGTTTAAATGAGTGATCAAAATGCACATTTGTTTTTTTTATTAAGGATTTCTTTTGTCTCAAATGCAGAACTTGTGAGTTTGTAGTTTACTTGCTAATAAAAGGATGTGATGCTATAGAAAAAAAGAGGAATGGACAGGCTGAATTGTTCAGAGAAGGGCCACCAAGATGATCCAAGGACAGGGAAGCTGCCATGTGAGGAAAGGCAGAGACATTTGGGTTTGTTTAGCCTGGAAGAAACAAGTTTAGGGAAGTCTGTGTCACCATGTTACAGTATATAAAAGGTGGCTCCAAAGAAGATGGAGACTCCCTTTTCACAAGTTGTCACTTGGAGAGCATGAGGGGTAATGGGTAAAAGTTGCTGTAATGAGTAAAAGTTAGTTCTGGGGAAATTCCAGCTGAATAGAAGGGGAAAAATGTGCACAAGGGGAGCAATCAGTCATTTGTATTGTCTCCTCCAGGAAGAGGTGAAGTCCCCAGCTTTGAACACTCTTAGCTTTTGGGTGGACAGGGTGCTGGTCCGTGTTGCCAGGACTGGGATTTGCCAAGAAAGTTTGGACCAGATGACCCTTGAGGTACCTTCCAACCTGGGAATCTATGGTAATAAGTTTTACCACCAATGAGTTTGCCATTTGTAAAGGGAGTTGTACGACACATTCACAACAGTTTGATTTTGCAAAGCATCTCTAACCTAAGAGTATCATAACTTACTTTGAAGGTAATTATGTCCTATTTGGGTGACTGCTCTAAATTTTTTTCTAGTCAGTTCAGAGGGAGACTGGACTTATGATGACACAATGATAATCAATAGATAGCTCAAGACAAGAGTTAAAGGCAACTTTGGGAATACTTAGCTAGGAGGATGCATTTGCTAAGAGAGCATTTTCAAAGGCTGCATTCCGTGTGACTATCCGAGAAAACTGCCTTCTGACATCTCAGCTTTTATGACCGATAAGGAGATTTAAACTGAGGAGTGAGGGGAAAAGGTCAAAAGAAACTGGGTTAATTTCCAAATCTGGTTAGAAAAAAACCCCACCTGATTCTGATAGACCAAGATACAGAAATAGATAAAGGAATACCAGTGGTAAAATCATGCATAGTGAAGAGAAAGAAATGCAGGTATTGTGAGAACAGTGTTAAAGTTCTTGTGATGAGAGGATACCTGATTCCAAAAGGTACTGAATGTTGCAAGTGGATAGTGTAATGGAGAACAAATACCTAAGGAATGCAATGGAATATCCATACCTGTAGTATTGCTCCGGCTGTAAAACAGATGTTTCATCAGGAAGCAAGTGGAATAATAGAACCAAAACCAAGTGCTAATTCTCTCGTGTTTAAGAGAGGATGGAAATCAAAGCAAAAATCACAGCATAATGTGCCAGTGATACCCTAGTCTCCTAGGGAGCAAGAATAGGAACTCCTTCAGGTTTGCATTTGGGTTCTGCTATTAAGGGTGAATTTTATTATGGAAAAAGAAATTAAGGTTAATGGAGATTAGTGTTTTAAATTGTATTTTATGAACAGATGCAGATAAAAGAGCCCATGCTTTAGTTTTTAACTAAACAAAGGGAAAACAAAGTAATTGTGATAATGCTTAATTTTACATGGTATTTCACAAGTCAGTAGAAGATAGAGACACAGCATTTGTAAAGGAACATGTCAAAAGTAGGGAGCTGGTTTTCTCACTCATAAATCTGGAAGGTATTTAATATAATTCATAAAAGCTTTCTATGAGTCTGAGTTTTATAGGGATTTATCTACATTGTCTGCCAGAAATCATTTCATCAGACTCAAAGGAGCTTCTATGGATGGTCAAGGTTAAAATTAATCACCGACAATGCCTGTCTGTCCTCAAAATTTTGTTACTGAACATCAAACAAACTGTTGCTTGATTGTTTTTAAGCAGAATTATATTAAAAAATTAAACAGAATTGCTTGCAATTTCTTCCATATTTTCCTGAAGATTCAAGACACTTAGACATAAGACTAAATTCCATTTATATTTTATTTTTCTAATCCTTTGCCCAATGTACTGTTGAATCTGACAGTCAAATCATGCCAACATACATCAAAAATTCATACTTTCCATTACAAACCATTATGGTACTGCTGAGTGTAGCTTCTAAAATTCACCTGAGTTGACTGATTTTATCTGTAATCTGTGAGCTGTTTATTGGTTGCCTTGAGTTCAAAGAAAACTACCAACAAAAAATTCAAAACCAACAAGGAGCAGAGAAATGACCTACTCCCATGGGATGGCACAAGAACACATACGATTTCAAGAGGTAGCTCCAGTGAGCTACTGTCTCCATGACTTTGATGTTCTGCTGCTTCAAAAGGTTCAAGTGGTTATTACTGATATGTTCTCATCATGTTGACACACCAGTCTTCTTGCAGTATCACATACTCATTCACTTTGTTTGCTTGGCCAGAGTCCATGGCATGCAGCAATTGTTATTCCACTAGATGGCCAGCTCTTGCTGCAGTTTTTATACAGAAAGATCGTTGCAACACAAAAATACATTTTGCTTTATAGAAATCAGTAGGAGTTGTAAAATGTATATAGCAGGGTTGTTGGAACAGTGCTAGAAGCACAATCCTTTCTGTTTGGTAGGAATCAAGATGAGGTGTAAAACCAAATGCTACCCCAAGCTTATCATGCATATTTCTTTACTAGAACCATGAGTTGTAAGGAGCAATTGTTCATCTTCAGAAGGAGTTTGCATAGGGTATTGATGCCTAGTATGTCTACTCTGAGAAAAGGACTAGCATAGTCATTTAGACCAAGTTCTTGATTCCAGTAGCATCCTTCTCAAATGAGGTTAGAAAGTGATGCCCTGTCACAGGCATCAAAGGGTAGACTTTCTTGCGGATTAAGCTGAGTGTTGTGACTCACACCTGCACAGAAAGATAAGACCTGTGTGTGCATAATGTCCTCTTAACATCACCTTCAGAGTAAACCTTCACATTTTTCAAAGACAAAATACACTGCAGGAATAAAGAACTATTGGTTTCACTCAAAAGGGGTGTCCGTATGGGACAACACTGTTATTAATGTATGAAATGGGCAGAGGTGAAGCAGCATGCACAAGTGTGGTTGTACATTTGTCACTGTGTTAAAGGATGAACGTTGGGGTTGTTTCTGTTCTGTTTCACACAACAGTATGACTTCTTTTCAAAAGAAGTAATTACTAGAAGCTGAGAAGCTGAAAATCACAGATGACCTAATTCTACACATGAATTGCTGTCAGTGAAACAACTGATATGAACCAGAGCTGAGGATAAACATGTGCTTACATCCACTCACATAAGAAACCACAATGACAAAACTGGAAGATCTGTGCTTAAGAGCACAGGGTAAATATAAAACACGTTGGCAAAGGAGCATCTGTGCCTTCCCAAGTATTTTTCAATAAGAAAGGCAATTAATTTTGTAATATCCAAACACTACTGAAAGACATTGAAGACAGGGAAAAGCTTTAATTTCTTCTTTCAGAAGTGCCAGTTTAGCACTTGATTGTGTTCTTTTCTGTGTCATTCAAATTGGTTCCCTGGCTAATGCTGAGGGAATTGAACTCAGTACAGTATATTGCTGTATGTACGAACCTCATCTGTATGCAGTTTAAATCACTACCTAATGAAAAAGCATCACTTGAGGCCAAATTTAACCAGCACAATTTGTGATTTAATAAAGACATAAACAAAAAATATTAAAAGGAGAAACGTAGTGTAAATAAAGCAATAAGCCACTGGAAAAACATTATATCTCCCCTGGAATAATAACAACATGGAAATCTGCACAGCAAACTGCAGCTGAAGATTATGAGTGACTCAAGTAAATAAGAATTTTAATTTTAAAATACCGAGGTACAAGGCCTGCACACAAAAGCATGTAATATTGCATAAAATGTCAGCATCTGAATTTTTTAAGAGACTGGGTGCTTAATATTACCATATAGTTTACAGTGAAGTTGTTGGTTTTGCCAGTGGTCTTGATGTTTTTTTTAGGATCTTACAGAGGTAACGCAAGCTGAAGGCAAATATAGACAAAACTACTTACTAACTGTAAAAAAGAAAATAAATTAACATATAAAAATCCTTATTTCTGAAAAGGAAAGCCATTCCTAGCAGCCTTACGTTTGAAGCATGTCCTTACCATCATAAAGGAATTTATATTTTTAAGAAACACACACCGAGGCTACTGTAGATTTAGAAGGCTTTCATCACCAGAGGCAGCAAACGGCTGCATTAAACAGAAACGCTGCAGAAATAATTCTGGGTTTCAAAACCAGAAATGATTCTGAAATTTCTCCCAGAATGTGCCACAGGCAGGTAGAGAACGAGGAAGAGTGATGAATTTGCATTTTGCTCATTTTTCTCTTCTTCCTGATTTTCACAGAGCAAAACATTTGCCTCGCCCTAGGTGCGCAACAGGGTCTGAATACTGTGAAAACACTTTGGAGAAGGGATTCGTATTGTAGTTTCCAGTGCATACACACACACACACACACACACACACACACACACACACACACACACACACTCACAAAGATTTAAGAGATCTGACCTTTTTACAGTATCTGTAACACATTCTGTCAGAATACTGAGGCCTTGAAACCTGTTCTCAGAATGAAAATCATGCACAAAAAAGGGTGGATGAATCCCATGCCCCCAGGGTGTTACACAGGATTAGTTCCTTACATCCCAAATTTGTTTATCAGCTACTTTATATTGGTTTGCAATAAGTATAATTGATTAACGGGCACAAAATAATTAGGGAATAAAATCTTCCACTGAGGTAGACACAGAGCTCAATACATGGAGGATTCACAGTACATCACACGGAGGTTTTTCTTTTCAGAGTGGATTTGGAGTACTGGATGTAAGAGGAAGAAAAATCTAATTGCAGATCACTTAGCAGCCTGCTAGAATGAAGGTGAACAGTGAGTGTAGATGAAAATCGTGTTACAGAAGGATGTTGTGAGACAGCAAAAGCTCAGCTGGATGAACAGAGTCTAATGTAGATGATGCTTCCAAACAAAAGATGCTAAACAAGCAGTTTTCTGTCTAGTTTTAGTACATCTTTTCCTTTTAATAGAGCATCATAGAGGTACTTCTAAACAAACAGCAGCTTAGAAAGGAGCAAAAAAAAAAAAAAGCCTATTTAGATTGCACATCATTTTCTATTGTAAAACATAGTAGAAAACTTTTTGATCTTCTTCGATTAAGATGCTGCATGTGGGAACTAAAAATGGATTTTCAAGTTTCAATGTAGAGGGAACGCCTCTCCGGTGGAAACTTTGATTTGATCTAACACACCAGGTGCCCATCTGAAAGTTGCATGCCGCAGAAAAGGGAGGTGATAAGATGAAAGTATGAGAGATAAAATGAAGGTCAGTTTGGCAGTGGTTGCTTTACTAAACAGAATAATAAGTTTGCCTTTTTTCTCAAAGGAAATAAAATGATCCGCTTTGAGGTGATACCTTTAATTGGATTGGGGATTAGAGTTATTTAAAACTGACGTGACAGACATAAAAATAGGATACACAGGCCTGCAAATAATAGGTCTGATAGCAATGACAAGTTAAGATAAACTCCTGTGTATAGGTGTGTTTTCACACATTTTAATAGCTGTATATACATAAGGGCAGACTGCTCTGAGCATCTGTCCTTGTAATATGTTTTCTCTGAAAGATATTTGTTTTTCTAATGTTGCAGCACTCTATTCCATACTCAGAGAGGTGGTTCTTGGTCATGATATATGTAAAATTTTTTCCAGCCTCCCCACAACTCCATTTTTTATTTTTTTGATGAATAGCAATGTTAGAATGAAATAATTTCACTGTGTCAGAAAGTGCTGGTAAGCTAGTATATATGTTATATTAATGTCACAGAGCAGGACTACACCTGATCCCATCCCCTGGAAATACCACATGTGCAATAGGTGGAATGAAGTCACATCTCTCCTGCCTATACCCTGTGCTTGTAAAGTATGGAGCACTTAGCAGTGGAAATGTACCTTAATGGTAGTGCTGTAGCGATATTTTACATTGGGCCTTGCGATGCAACCTGTTAGGAAAAGAAAATAATCTTAGCAGGAGTAAAGGAGTTACAAAAATACAGTATTCAGAAGTGCACCAGCAGATGATGACTCAGAAAAATAATGGCTGTAGAGAATAATGACTGCTTCAATGCACTGCCTCTCCTTCGTGTGGGCTCTTTTCTAACAAGGTGCTCAGAACAGAAATTCCACATTTCTTTGGGAGACCAATTTCCTCTGCACTGTCTGGTTCTGAGAAGGGAAAGCTGGGCTTTATTTCACCTTCTCCCTCATGAAACAGCATCTAGAGTAACCTTTTAGTTTTTATATCCACTATGAACTGCCTCTATCCCTTCTACCTTCTAGACCCCTTTGTTGTTTCCAATCCAAATATCCAAAATTTCTTTCAATTCCCAAGCCAATTTTGTAGTGGAATTGGTGCTACAAATACTGGAGCATGAAAACTTGAAGACAATAAACCAAAAGCAGTTTAGAACAGAATTGTATTGTGTTGTATTAGACATGTAGTATTAAAAAAAAGTGCAGATTATGAAACAGCTGCTGACCGGCGTAGATCTACAATACTGAGGGGCTTGTTTTTTGCCTTTTGGTTTTTACTGTGACCAAAGGACCTTCCCTCAGGCCAAATTTAAAGATATCTTAATCACCTATCCACATGAATCACTTGTAGAAACAACATTGGAGCCAACACCATGGTGACTCACAAGGCTTGCAAACCTACACTTTAAAATAATTACTTGATATGTGGACAGAACCTGGCACACGATTCTGGCCTTGGCAGCTTCTCTTTGCTCCTAGCCTGATGACCATCTGTCTTCATAGCCAGGACATGTGACATGATGGTCACGATACTCTCTAGATAGCACCCTTCCACCTCCAAGCATCATGCTAATGTAGACCAGAAATGCAATTAGAGGTCGCACAAGGACATCAGCATGAGATACCAGAGCTTGGAGCACCCTGGGCATCTGGCTATCCACAAATCCATAACACTGCAATGTCCAGATTTTTCCTGTATAAGACTATATTTGAACATATATCTGATTCAGAGTATAAATATACCATCAGGCATGTCTTGTATTACCTGTGAATTATTAAGACAGGAGACAAAACAGGAAAGAAAACTCTTTGATAGTCAGTCTCCAGCATCAGGCTTCCTCTATGAACTCAAAAAGTCCCTCTGTTTGTGCCCACCACAGCACAGAAGGCTGACAAGGCTGACAATATCTCATCTCCCTTGCTCTCTTTTGTCTATTTCTTTAGAGTGATGCACAGGCTGTCCCTTGCTATGTACTTGCACAGGAAGTGTCGACGTGTGGCCCGAGTCTCAGCTCAGGCTGGGATGAATTACTGTAACACAAATGCTTTGTGGATCTGTGCTATTTAAAGTAAATTGTGTTTCCCCTGTGGGATGATGATATTAATGCAAAACACAGGGAAGATTTGACCTGACTACAGAATGAAAGGGAATATAAAGGCTGGACTTGTGGAGTGTGGGGGAAGTTGCCCCTTTTGTTGCTTCAGTGCCTCACTTTGAGAAAGAGGTCTCTGCTGGTCAGGCCATATGTGTCAGCACTCTAAAACCAAACATTTCAGGCTCATGAATCAGAAAAACTTCTCAATTAAACAAATCAAAGACCCGTGAGATGACATAGAAATGGAGTCATACAAGTGTCTTATATTAGTGGCTCTCCAAGGGTCAGGTCATCTCAGTTGAAGACACATGATACCATTGTGCTTAGATGAATTTGGATAGATGCAGTCCTGCACACAATGGGTTTTCAAGCTTTTGAGTTTTAAAAATGCTTTGTAAAGTATAAGCCTGTGTCTGAATTGTTCATATTGTCTCGTGTCTAGACTTTTGTTCCTTAAAACAAAATTCACCTTTCCTTCCAACATGCTGCATGCATCAACCTCACAACCTCACTGTGTCTTCAGTGCTTCCAAATGACGCTGTTCTGGGAATGACTCCTATCTGGCTAATAGGTACAATATAGGTACTATAATGAAGAGTCCTATTTTAAGCTCGGCATGGCTGTTTCACACTATGCCACACTTCCCTTTGCAACACATAGACAGAAATATCAGCTTCTGGTTTACTTAAAATCAGTCATTCTTTTGCATTTATAGTCTATTATGTCTTTTAAATCAAAAATTTGTGTTGCAATATGTGTTCCATATCTTGTTACGCACTCTCGATAATAAAGCAAAATAGCAGACTATAAAGAATAAGGCAAATATTGAAGGTCAAAGGGTAGGGAGACATTTAAGTCTTCTGGAATTGAACTGCTAGATAAGAATTCAGTTTGTGCATAGCTGCTATGGATACTGCCAAGGGTGGGGTAACTTACCGACAGAAGCAGTAGGAAAAAAAGCAGATACTAGAGTAGTTAATTTTTGGAAACATTAAACAAAGCACATCCCAACATCTGAAAAACTATACATTTCAGTTTATAAACTGAATACTGGTATCTTACCTGTGTAGTTACATACAGATTTATAAAGACTATGTCTGGTTCATTTACCCCAAAAAGTACCTAGTAGCATCTTCACTGACAGTGCTGCTACAACATGAGCTAGACACAGCTCTTTCTCTGCTCCCCGTGCCTTTCTCTCTTCCCTCTTCCCCCTCCCTTTCTCCCTTCCCCAGTTTCAGAATGAATTTAGCACTCCAGAGAGGTGCCAGGCAGACAGCTCAGAAGCATCCAGCCCTCTGATGTGCTCCCGGAGAAATAAGATCAGTAGCAGGCCTAGACTTGCAGCATCTTGCCAACATGTCTCAACTTTCAGTGGGAGGGATCATAGCTGGAGGGTGTGAAAGCAAGTCCATGATAAATAATAAACTCCATGGTGTTTTTTTCCTTCTTGGCTTCTCGGCTGAGAGCATCATCAAGGACGCCAGTCGTGGTGCTGACATGTGCTGCATGGACAGATGTCACCCAGGGAAAAGCTTTATTGTTGAGTTATTCACCTCATATTTTGCGTTGTCAGAATATTTACATTCCTGACACATTTCTTACAAGCTTAATGTAGCCCAAGGTCTGCACTCAAACGCCCCAGCTAACATAAACTAACCTCAGAATTTCTAGCTCAGCTTATGTCTGGTATGGGGTATTACCTAGTGAGGCTTAACTTTGTTTCTGATAACAACTATATACAGCCTGGATATTTTTATATGCCTCAAAACACACTTCAAACATTTAATAAGGAATGTAATATCATAAAACATAATAATCAACAATTAATTAAAATAACTAAGGAATTTCATATAATAGTATTATTAAGCCAAGAGAGTTGTGGTTGTTTCGCCTGAAGAGAAGATTCTGGGGGGACCTTACAGCGACCTTCCAGTCTCTGGAAGGAAGTCCAGTTCCCTTCCAGTCAGAAGGCCAGGGAAGACTGTTCACAAGGGTAGGGCATGATAGGATGAGGAGGAATGGTTTTAAGCTGGAAAAGGGTTGATTTAGGCTGCACATGAGGAGAAAGTTATTTCATCTGAGAGTGGGTAATCCCTGAAACAGTCTGTAGAGTGGTGGTGGAGGCTCCATCCCTAGAGACATTCAAGGTCAGCATTGATGGGGCTCTGGGCAATCTCTTCTACTTAGAGATGTCCTTGCTTGTTGTCAGGGGGTTGGACTGGATGTCCTTTGGAGGTCCCTTCCAACCCTGATTTGATGATGCTATTAGAGTTTGAACAATTTCAAAAGTAGGTTCTGCTATTCTTACTCAAGTTGACCGAGTTTTTTGTAGACTGAACAACAGGATCATTTGCTTTCAGACCACTTACCAAACAAGAAGAGGAAATATGAGAGTGACAGGAGTTCCTCATTAGAAATGTTAATCTTCGGCGCAATCATTAACAGCCGTGGTGCTGTTTATAGTCTGTGAAGAACTCATTATCTTATTGCTGTTTAAACTCCGGTCGTATGCTTTGCAAGGTTCTGGAAAGAAAAAAAAAAGTAAAATACTTTATTATTGAGCCTTTCCTTTTGTATGTTTAACATACAAAAGATATAGACCTGCATTTGTCATTATTTTTCTGGAGATGTTTCCAGATATTTCTATACTTTTGGAAAACTGCCATATAAGCAGCACAGAGAATGAATGCAAAATGCTGTTATCGATAATATTCTTCACAACAAAAATCAATTTTAAAATTAGTTGGGTTTTTTTTAGGCAGGAATCAGAAAAGCATTGGGCTGAAAGAATGCAAACCGAGTTTTATTTCAGCAACCACTGGAGGAGATCAGGACCTTAAAGCAAATGAAGATAAGATTGCCATTTTATCAAGTTGCCTTCACATTCCCAGTTTGACTAGCATTTTGGAATTAAGCAGTTGTTTCTGTCTCCTACAACTGCATAACTATCAATGACAAAGAGAAAGTAAAATGTTTAAGACATCTGTTTCCTACGGCTTTATCCAAATCACCCTGAAGGAAGTGGCAGGAAGGTTTTTGGACTCTAAGGCATATTAAAGGGATGCAGTTGATAGCATAGTTTAACACTGATGACCACAGATCATTAAAAAAATCCCTCAAGTAGTAAGTGAGACAGCACAGCTGCAGAACACATTAATTCCACTTAATTCATCAGGAAATTATCTCAGTCATAGTGTTATCACTTTTCTCGAAGCCCATCTATAGAACCCAAGATGCTAAGAATAAAATAAAGGACTTGGGTATCACCATAAGCAGAAGTGATAAAAATTATTCATGCTCCAGACAGAAGGTGACACTTGCTAATTTTCTAACATAACTTTATCACAGTACCACAGTATCACAGTAATGATGAGGCTGGAAAAGACTTTAAAGATCATCCAGTTCAACCTAAAACCAACCAAGTAAACCTAAACATCTGACATCTAGATCATGCCACTCAGCACTTCCACCAGACTAACCCTGAACACCTCCAGAGACGGTGACCCAACCACCTCTGTGGGCAGCCTATTCCAAAACCGGATCACTCTTCCAGTGAAAAAACTTTTCCTAATGTCAAGTCTAAACCTCCCCTGATGGAGCTTAAGACTGTGACCCTTTATTTTGTTTTAGTGTCTTCAACTACTGATTTCTGTCAATTGTCAAGATATTAAGGAAAGATGATGAAACAAAAGCAAAGTAAAAGCTTTTCTGAACTTTAGTCTTTAGCTTACTTATCAAGAATAAATTAACTCAAGAAACAGAATCATAGAATCATTAAGGATTGGGAAAGACCTTGAAAGATCATCTAGTCCAGTCCCCCTGNATCACTAGATGACACTGAGAATAGCCTGGTTCCATCCTCCTGACACCCACCCATCACATATTTATAAACATTGAGGTCACCCCCTCTGCCTCCTCTTCTCCAAGCTAAAGAGATCCAGCTCCCTCAGCCTTTCCTCATAAGGGAATGATTAATAATAAATACTGTTTCTGGAGAAACTCAAGTTTTTTTCCTATTGTAAAGCTTCTGTCATATCTACCACGAAATGTGTTTCTCCCAGTTCTTCATTAAAAAAGAAAACCACAGGTTTTTTAATTTTTATTTTCCTTTGATTATCTGGCATTTTTCATTCAGACTCTTAGATAAATAGTTCCTGTTCTACCAATATGACTGGAATGATGTCAATATGCATTCCTCAACCAACCTTTCCTCATTACATAGAAGTACAGTGAATTCTGGATTTGTTGCATCCATTAAAATTAATGTCAGAGTATCCTGAAAAAGAAATAAACTTTTCCAAAATCATGTCCTTCTAAAAACCAGCATCAGAAATCTCTCTCTCCGGGTCTTATATTTCCTACTACTATCCTTATTCCAAAGAGTGATATTTCCAAGAGAATCTGAAATTGGGAAGATTATCTTAAGCTTTTATTATTATTTTCCTTTTTTATCTTTCAAATTTAAGAGCATTAGGAAGAAATTCTAAAAAAAAATTCTTTAAATGATCTTGGAAAAACACAAAGACATCCTGTCCTTGAAACTGAGCATGTATTATTCAACACAATTTTGGGCAAAGTTGCCTTAATTTTGGGAAAAAAAAGAGGAACAATAACAGATGATTTTTTTAATGTAAGTTGAAAGCTTACCATCTGTGTAGATTGCTTCATCAGTGTATTATCTGCAGAAAGCACTACTGGTTTAGATAATTCCTGGAGTGATGGCTAAGATACAGTATAAATATAAACGAGATAGTTGGCAAATATGGCCAAGATGCGAGCAAGGTACTGTGAAATGGATAGCTAAGCTGCTGACTGTGTTGTCCCCGATGCTTCTCTACAAAACTTCAGTTAAATAAGCTCTGAGTAGAGACCAGTGTAGCAAATCCCAAGACAGCGTGAAGACTTTCTGTTTCATCAATTTAGCCCTCAATACATTGCAAAACACTCGAGCAGCATTTTCTATCTTGCTGAGTCCAGTCCACAGCTTAATGAATCTTGCCACTGGTATGAGGTTGTTAGACATTAAGTGATTTTTTATTTCTTGTGCTGGCCATCTGCTGCATATATAGACTACTTCTCTGTGTATATCCACATTTGGATATAACGTCGACTGCATTGCAGAGAAAACATGTTCCTTTTGGATTAAGAGACGGACAATTCTTCAGAAAAGCTGAAATCCTCAGCTATGAATGATAGAAGGAGAGAAACAGGTTTCCATCTACGAATATTTAAAAAGAAAGCGTATACAGAATATCTGCATCTGTGCTTCCAAGAGTAGCTGCAACTTGCGTTTGGATTAACTTCAAAGATAAAAATAGACCCTCTGTTTATTTAAAGGCAAAATTTCTCTGTATTGAATAGAGTTTAGTGTCCTGACACAGAAGAGTGAATCTTTATAGAGAAGTTTTCTGCAGGAGGCACCTGTGAATCTTGGCAAATAATGATTCCAGAGGCTGTTTCTTCTTTCTGCTGAATAGCAGACAGTCATCTGGTTATAGAGCTCTATAGACAAACTCAGATGAATGGTGCCATGCAGTTGTGAGACCAGTGAGAGTGCAAGTCTCACAGTCTGTGGGATCACACATCTCATCCAATCGTGCAAATCTATTTTACAAACCCCTCTTTTAATCTATTTTGCCTTTGAAGTTTGCAAGAGCATTTGCTATAGCCTTCCTACCCTTTGTGTGAAGACCACACTGAAAGAGGACCAACATTGTATGTGTGTGGAATTCACTAATTTTTTTGTGTAATTCCTGGTTTAAGTGTCTAAATTCTCGTTTAAGTGTCTAAACATAAATAGAAATGCCTTGCAATGTTCACAGGTCATAATTCCTCACCACTGATATAAAAAATACAACCCTGCTAACAATGTTTTGTTCCTGCAGTTATAGAAATTTAGTGAATAGAATGAAGCAGAACTGTGCAGGTCTCCTTTAAAACTGTCAATTAGAAATTTCTTGTGCACACAAGTGAAAATACATGATACTTTGTCTGTTAAAAAATAATAATAAAGAAATTGCTTCATAAATGCATCCCTAGGAATGTTCTAGAAGTGTCCTGACTCATAAGTTCTGGTTTTTTGCGTTGGGAGCAGCTTTGATTCAGGCATGTACATCACAGATGAATCCCCCCGAGTCACAGCACTTTCCATGCTTTGGTGTTATTTCACAACATTTCCTTGGTTCTGATCTAATGTCTTGTCTTGATGATTAAGTAGAAAACTGGAGTTTCCAACTCTCAGATGAAAAGTAGTAACTAGTTACAGCCTTTTCCTCTCTTCCTGACCTTATTACATATTCCTTTTTAGATCTGAACTCAGCTGCTTGATCACATTTCAAATCTAACATCATCACATCAATGCTATCAGCTTCAGGATAGAAGTGAGCAGTTCTGAGTATTTACTTCTTTGCACTCTTATATCTACAGGCTTCCCCAGACCTTAATAAGATTTTCCTTTCTTCACTGGTAACATCAGTATGGCACAGATTCATTCTCTTGAACCTCAAATAATCTAATCTCCTGTCCCCAAGATGATGTAGGATAACCCCTAAGTTATTTGTGCCCGGTAGCCTCGTGGAAAATTACAGATGCTAAATCAGTTCAGTTAATCTGTGAAGAAACAGAATCACTGAACTTATACTTTTTAAATTCTCTTTTTCTTTTTTTAAGGGTTAACACCTTCCTTCAGGTATGGAAGCTGGACTCTTGTGATATTTCATTTGCTTGCCAAGCTTTCTAGGCTGTTGTGCATACCTTGTTGACATCAGAAGGTGCTGAATTAACATTTCCACTGGAGGAAAGGATAAAGATGGAGTGCTTAATTTCTAGAGAAGATAGCTTTTAAAATGCAGTTAAGGTGTGCAACTGCCAGTACGAAGGCACCTGAATGGTAGTAACACTTTACATACTTTTAAGTTGTAAAGTAAAACTGGGTATGATTAATAGGATGCCTTTACACATAACAGCACAGCTGGGGATTTTGTTATTTTATATTCATCTTCCCAACTCCTATAAAAGTAGATTATTGTAGCACAGCACTTGTGAATAGTAACATGATGATTGGAGCCTTAACAGCTCCCATGTTCTTACAAAAGGAAATATGCTGCACAGAAACTCACTCTTCCTCTGTGAATTCACCCTTCAAGGAGGATAAGGAATACAAAACACTCATAGGCTGCTTAGAGGCCATTTGGGTCGTTGTACAAATACTGGAGAGATGTAAATATTTGATTGAGCATAGGGATACACAGACTAGAATATTTGCTTAACTCCTGTAGCCCAGATGGACTGAGGAGAGGTTAAGGGCAGGTCTGGGACTGGGGGCAGCTGGCAGCTGTACCATCCCTCATGTTGAAGGGATTAGCCACAAAGTCACAACTAAAGTGTGAAGACTGTTCCTATGTACTTTTAAGGATTAATCACTTATTCCTACAGTGTCGTGCCTGTGAAAAGATGCCCCAGAGTGTCTGTGGTAGCAGTAGCAGCATCTCCATGGTGGCACCTGCACATAAACAGCTGAATAACCTGAACAGCAATAGAGTGGTGGTAACATGTTAAAAACTCTGAATAAAAAGGATATTTGACCTATGGTTTTTATTGCCCACTAATTACCAGAGAAAAATTTTGCAGGCATCTGCATTCTGATGAAACTCAGCTGGAACTGGAATTGCTGCTGTGTGTCATGTGAAATCTTTTGCTTGCAAAGGAAGTTCATTTAGTGGGCTGCTGGCATCAGCTGAAAGATACTCACAACCCATAAGAATAACAGTTCTCCTTTAAAATGACTATCCAAATGAAGATACATTTATAACAAATGAAATTTTCCTCACTTAATAGTCTTTTTTCAAAGCTGGTATTTTTTATGAGTGGCTGAGTCACAATAAGAAATTGTTTTTATTGCTTAGGTTCTCTCACATTCCCTTTTTCTATTATTTGTGAGTTACCTTTAAAGAAATGTTAAGGCTATATTTTGATTTCCCTAGTGAAAAGGATCCTGTTTGACTTCTGTAGCAGCAAATCATACTAATCTTTAGAACAACTTGCTCTCAGATTGGCTGGTGTCAAACAGATACAGCTACAAAGAAAATTAACAATAAAGAAATGAACACTTTCTGAAGTTCCTTTACTCAAGTACAATTTCCTGAGTAGGATTGGAGCTTTATACTATTCCATTTTAATGGAAGAATTATGCTAACTAAAGCCACATTTTGTCACTCTATGTCCTTCAGTATGTATGCTAAGGACCAAACAAGCTATTGACATGGGCTCAGATAATACTATTTGCCTGTAATCACTTGAAGTTTGTCATGGGTATGTTAAGCTTTCAGTGAGCAAATAAAAAAATCTTAAGTAGACTTTAAAACCCATAATTTTCTATAGAAAATTAACTTTATTCAGCTGCTTATTCTTGTAAGCTCATGGTATAGTAGGTACAGTATATCCTTGTGAGGCAATGACTATTTATTCAACTAAAGCTGAACACTGAGGACTATTAATATTTTTGATATATTACTGCAGCATCACCTTTGTGTTCCTCAAGTTCTCACAAGGACAGATCCTGCTATAAGAAAATTTAATAAGAAATACTTTAGTGGGTCAGAAGGAGATCAATAATAACAACACAAATTGTGCTATATGGTTACAAAAATACCTTTGTTCTTTATGTTTTGAAAAGCATGTCTAAAATAATAGTTTGCACTGCTTTAGAGAATCAGCTTTGACTGCGAAAACAAGGATATTCATAAAGAAATGGTTCATTGGTGTGAGCTTGAGTGTAACTCTTCTTTGGCACTCTGTGATAAATAGACGTTCACAGTACTGGGGTGTTTCGGAATATACCAAATGCTGGTTATGCTGCATTGAATAGCAAGTAAGGTACTGACTTGAGCAATGAGTTGAGTTTTCCTGCAGTCATTTTTCATTTGTCATAAACACATTAACCTGGGAGAAAGGTGATAGATCTTAATGACTTCAGAGAGGCTGGATTTGGCTTTTGACTGACTTCACTGTTCATAGAAGGCCTGTTAAAGACGCGCCTTTGACAAAACCACAATTTTAAATACATCAGGCATCTACCAGACCAGTTGTTTCTTTCTTTTTTGATTTTTTTTTTCAGGAATCTTTGACTGTTTTAAACAGGTTTTGACTAAAAAAAATCATTAAAAAAGAAAATACTTCTGTAACTACTGAAACCAGTAACATCTAGTGTATATTACCATCTCGTGGTTGAATTCCCATGTGTATTTATGGAGTATTTCGGCTCACACTGCAATTTAATGAGAACTCCATGCTATGGACTAGCTTCTTGTTTTTATAAAACATGAAGATTTAACCATAAACTCAATGTTTTTTTATGTTTTGTAGGGATTAGCTGAACACTTACAAAACTCATTGGCAAAAATCAAGGAAGGAATGGTAGGACTGATAGACAACGAGCTTTGTTTTCTTTGTTTTCTTTGTTATCTTTGTTTTCTTTTGCTAGTGGGAAAACATGCAACATGAAAACAAAACAAATGGGAGATCCCTTCAGACTCCCAACCAAGAAAAGTTAAATGGCAATGAGGTTATTGGAAGTCACAGCACCAGAAACAAAATTATGAGGTTTTATTCTTAATGTCCATCATCTCTTCTCCCACTTAGGTTTGTGCAGAGACAGCCAAGAACTTCTCTATGTCTCTGTGTTCGTGTAAACCATGATTTTTTACTAAAACTCTCTCAGTTTTGAACTCTCTGTGAAGCAGAACATCTATTCACTGCTGCTTCTTTTTCCTTTGAGATCTCTGTTAATTATTGGTCTGATCCTCATGGACAGATTTCCATGTGATCTTTTTCAGCATCCAAAGACTGCCAAGGACGTTTAAGTTTGACAAGCATTTATGCAGAGATTTAGGAATAAAATGTGAACAGAAACAACAATCATTCCTCCACATGGGTGCATAATAACTATAACAATGCTCCAGCAAAATGACTTTGGTCTCTACAGATTCCTGGTACTTAAAGGAATGATCCATCAAACCAGCCACATAAGCAGTTAATAGGGAATGCAACAGCCCACTTCTAAGCTGAATAAGAAACAAGCTTTAGAAATGATAACATCTCAAAAGAAATAGACTGTAAGTTTGAAAAGACAGACTAAATTGGGAAACGAACAAATCCGCTCACAATATAGATAATCTGGTGGCATTTTATTTCTTTTTTAATCAAATCATCAGGGCAGAGATCGCTGAGTCAAAAATGGAGCAATCATCTTGCCTATCTGTAGGAAGTTCTGTAAAGCAACAAGCAAACAAAACTCCTCTCTATATACACAGTAATCTTGTGGAAAATTGCAAATTTAGCAACAGATGGCAGGAAATGGAATTTGCTGCCTTATCAGGACAATAAAGCAGAGAACAGTTGGGGTAAACTTGTTACAAAGGAAAATAACTCACCAACCTGCAAAAGAAGAGAGAACAGATACTCTAGTTCACATTTATAGATTCTATTAAGGACAATCTGGTTTTAATTGGACGGGGCTTCCTGAGCCTGGAAGTGTAGTAGTATGTGTGCTCTTCTAAAAAAGTATTTGCAGGTTATTGGCATGCTGAGTGCAAGTGCTGCTCATGCATTAAATTAGATTCACTGCTCAGAGCCTACATGACTCCTGAGTAGCAAAACAGGAGAATCCTGAGTAGTGCCTGGAACTTCACGTTCACAAATCGCTTATATTGTAGTGGATCGTGAGTGGAGAAGCTGCATGTTTCTACAGCTGAGCTCAATCACTCTTGTACCAAAGTTTCTAGAAACTTATTACACTGATGACTAATATGGTCAATAAGGCTCAACACAGTCTAGAATGGTCTGAAATTCTCGCTAAACCAGTGTGAGATGTGAAATTCCTGAGTCATTTTCAGTGCAAATGAGTGAAGAGATGGTTTTAGGAAAAGACTCACAGTGATTGCATAGAGTTAGGGCCAACGCCAAATGGATGATTTCTTGCTTGAGTTGTTTTGTTTTAAGGTTGGTATTTGATGAGGAAAGAGGATGAAAGAAGTAAAAAATGACAATTTTGAGCTTACTGTGATATGATCTCATACAACCCTTAGAAGTAACTCTGTTTCTCTGTCCTTGGCAGAGTTTATTTTGGGGGCAGAAGGTTTTATCTGTCAGTCATTTCTGAGAAATTTCTGTTCAAGGAGAAAAAGAATTGCAGCTATGTCCAATGTCTGAGCTAGTCATCGGCAAAAGAAGAACAAAAATACTTTTTATCCACCCCTTTCTATCTGATGTGAAGACAACCTGCTGTCTCCCACCTCCTCCCACATAAGAAAGCTATTCCATAACTGTTCTAGGTCTAGAACTAGAATGAGGTTACATTTTAATAAGGAATATTTTTATTTTATGAATAATATTTTTACTTTAATATTTTCCAAGATTACCTAGACAAAATTTTGTAGGTCATCTTTTGTTTCTCAGCACTAGTCCTAGTGGTATTTAGAGGGAAAAACTGGTCTGTGTTAGGTGTGAGGCATTCATAATTTTGCTTAGTGTTGAAGTAAAGCAGCTTTGTGCTCCAAAGGAGTCACATGTAAATAAAAAAACATACACAAATTAAAAAATTAGTCACAATTGTAATAATAACATGCTTTCCATCATTACAGAATGACAATTTTATGGAGAACTTGGAGACTTGAGAAGAGATTCTTTAACTTTTTGACATGACGCTGCCAAACCTGGGCAGACACAGGCTGGGCAGTGACTGGCTGGAGAGTACCCCTGATGAGAGGGACTTGGGGGTGCTTGTGGACATAAAGCTCACCATGAGCCAGCAGTGTGCACTTGCAGCCCAGAAGGCAAACTGGATCCTGGGCTGCATCAGGAGAAATGTGGCCAGCAGGTCGAGGGAGGTGATTCTCCCCCTCTACTCTGCTCTGGTGAGACCCCACCTGGAGTACTATGTCCAGTTCTGGAGCCCTTATTACAAGAAGGATGTGGACGTGCTGGAGTGAGTCCAGAGGAGGGCCACAAGGATGATCAGAGGGCTGGAGCACCTCTCCTATGAGGCCAGACTGAGGTAACTGGGGCTGTTCAGTCTGGAGAAGAGGAGGATCCTAGGTGACCTTATTGTGGTCTTCCAGTATCTGAAGGGGGCTACAAAAAAGCTGGGGAGGGGCTTTTTAGGAACTCAGGTAGTGACAGGACTAGGGGGAATAAAACAAAGCTGGAGACAGGGAGATTTAGAGTTGATGTGAGGATGAAGTTCTTCACCATGATAATGATGAGAGCCTGGAATGGGTTTCCCAGGGAGGTGGTTGGGGCCTCGTCCCTGGAAGTGTTTAAAGCCGGGCGGGATAAGGCTCTGGCCAGCCTGATCTAGGGTGGGGTGTCCCTGCCCATGGCAGGGAGGTTGGAACTGGATGATTCTGTGGTCCCTTCCAACCCTGACCGATTCTATAACTTTTTCCCAGGGAGAGTAATTGGGCGCTGCAGGGGGCTGCCTGGGGGGTTTGTGGAGTCTACTTTCCTGGAGACATTTAAAACCTTCCTGGACTGGGTCGGGATGTCCTGTTGTGGCAGGGGGATTAGACTACATGGTCTTTCAAGGTCCTTTCTAATCTCTGATGATTCTATGATTCTGCAGAGGGCTTTTATTATTTTTTCTCAGCTGCTCTTCATCTTGATTCCATTTTGTCTGAAGTCCAATGGTTCTGTCCCTGAACTGAAGCGCCCTCACTCTAAGTCATAAGTTCGTGCTTTAGCAAAGGGCATGGGAATTAACTACGTGAGGCATCCTGTCAGAATTTAGTCAGTCTCATTGCTTCCTGCCTTCTGTTCATGCACTTGAGAACTGTACTTGACTTTAGGATTACCTGAAGGAGATGTACCTTGATTTGGGGCTGGGGGATTATGTTTTGGCATTAAAGACATTGCTTTTAAGGTCATTCTGACAGGTTGATATTTTACACGCTTAACAGAATTAGCTGAATACAAGCTGGCTAAAAAGTGTAGTCTTTTTTTTCATGGTGCATCCTGTAAAAGACTAAAATATAAACTATTTAAAACAG
Organism: Upupa epops; assembly: GCA_013397515.1. Classification (NCBI taxonomy): domain Eukaryota; kingdom Metazoa; phylum Chordata; class Aves; order Bucerotiformes; family Upupidae; genus Upupa; species Upupa epops. Next base: position 403,563 of record VZRI01003596.1, on the reverse strand, counting down.
CTCAAAATGTAAAAGATCCATAAAACAACCTCCTTGACAGCCCTGCTGAACCTCAGTACGAGACATAAGTGATGTCCATGGAAAGAATCAAACTCTCACTCACTTTCCCCTCTGAAATAAGCATACCTGCTCTATCAGCAGGGTGNTATTATTATAATAATTATTAATAATATTTTATTATACAAGCTCTCATATAATAGCTTGTAGATATATTAACATGTTAATACAATGTAAATTCAAATGTATCTTACTTTATCAATCTGCCTAGAGAAGAGAAGCTTCAGGATTATCTTATAGCAGCCTTCCAGTACTGAAGGGAAAACAGGAGAGCTGTGAAGGGACTTACTATAAGGAGCTCTAGTGACAGGAATAAAGGTAGTGGTTTCAACCAAAATAGGAGAAGATTCAGATCTTAAGAAAAAATTNCTGAACCTCAGTACGAGACATAAGTGATGTCCATGGAAAGAATCAAACTCTCACTCACTTTCCCCTCTGAAATAAGCATACCTGCTCTATCAGCAGGGTGGGACTAGATAATCTCCAGAGGTCCTTTTCAAGCCCTAATATTCTACAATTCTATGAAATTGCAGATTGTTATGCAGCAAAAGCAATAAGGCAAGGAAAGAAGTCTTTCTCTCACAGCAACCCTTTATTCTTCTATTTAAAATGGTACTTCTACTGTAATATATTCCTCACCTCGAAGCAGGGAAATCATTGTGATCCTCAACCTGCAGGATATAGCAGGATGCATCAGAATTATGCTACAGCACTTCAAGTTTTCTCACCCATCCCAATTATTTGATCCTGGGAAATTAAACAGTCTTAGAGTACCCAACAAATCCTTTATGTCTGGAGCTAATGGCACAGGTAGTTCATTCAAGAGTTCAAGTATCCATACGTGGATGGATTGCCTACGCGGTAATTCAGTTCTATGTGAAAAATAACAATTGAAAGGGTTTCCATAGGAACTAAAAACAGTCAGTGAAAACAGGTAGATACTAATAAATGAATGCAATCAGGCTATATTTGAGTAAAGTAGGATCATTTTCAACATACCTGTTTGCAAGGACAGGTAGTTTTCTTAAACATTTTTAAAATTACATTCTTGAGCTACAGCTTCTAGTCAAGTGGGTGGTTTCTCCCAGACTACAGGTTAGTAATAAAAATATTAGGACTGTGTAAGTGGTTGGTCATGATTGTTCTGAAGTTAAAGGGTTCCTTTTTACTGATGCACTTACAGTATAATTTGGTTTTTTTAGAGGGCCCATAATGATGTAAATTAAATAGATTAAGAGAGCAATAAGCATTCAGGTAACAGTAATGTTCAACAGGACTGTATTGCAGTAGCCATCACTGACTGTAAAACTCCTGACAGACACAAAACTAACATTAATTTTCACTATGTATATCACAGTTGGCTTTTGGTGAATGCATTTGGCTGCTAAGGGTTAACATCAAAATCAAACAAACAAACAACATTTGAAGCAGGGTCCATTTTTCTTTAACTGTCTGGTAATGTCAATTCTAGCTGTAAGCAGCCTTGTGAAAAACACTGGATTACGTGTGGATTTGGGCTTCTCAGTCCGTTTACCAGCAGAGACTGATTGGGTTGCAGAGGCAATGTAATTACTCATCAAGGTGAGAGTGTTTGTGTTGGAGCCCTGCTTACTTTCCCAGTGACAAGTCCGCTTACCTTTGCTGTCAATCAAAAGCACCACAAAATAGTAGCAGCTAGAGACGAGGGGAAAGGCATTAATTCATGGAAAGAAAGTGCCATAGTAAATAGGCTGAAAAAGATCCCACCAAAACCTTTCAGCCCTGTAAATGCTCCAATAATACAAATGCTAAATCACCCTATCCACACAAATCCTTGTAAAAGATACCTCCAAAACCCATGCAGATAGGTTTTGTATTGGATAAATAGGAGAAACAGTGGCTAATGTGTTGGTCTGAGTTCATTTGGGCTATTTTTTATGGCTATTCCTTGTTATTCAGTGGTATTCACTGTGCACAGTAGGAAATCCTCTACAGGACAGAGGGAATGTTAAAGATCCAGACTTGTACTTCAGCTAGTGTCTCTGCAGGTATCCTCCTCCAGTCCTCATCACCTCCTTACTACATCTCTAAAACCTTTCTGAGCACATCCTACATCCTATTCCTATTCCTTTTGTCAGCTTTGCACTTGGATTGGAAGCTCTTCAAGGCAAAGACTCTTGAAGCAGATAGACATTTTCCATACAGACAGTGCCTGCAGGCTTTTATTGTATAGTAAGGGCAGTAGCATTTGCAAGAGGTTGAGAAGAATGGATGGAATCCTTTTTGCACATCTTGATAGTGCTGTCACCTTACTAATTAACTATTTAAACCCTATTACTGTTATGGATCATGACCTAATTCACAATCTCAAAAGTTTATCCATCCTGAGCTAAATGTACAAAGATATTGAACTACAAGACTTGTAGAAGGTAAAAAAAAATGAGCTATTTACTCTGTATACAGAGTATTCATGAGACGTTCCAATACACCAAGAAAAGACAGCAAGTTCCTGCACATGGTGTTTCATTCTGTAGTGACTGGGGACATCCCGCACGTTTCTGCAGCTTATGCATCAATCTCCCTTCAGGTACCTCTGCATAAATAAGTGAGCTGTTTGCGTTTCTACACAAATTTCCTACCAGAAACCTAATTTAAGAGACGAACATTTGAACAGCTTGCTACATGCAGGCAGTCCATAGAGTCTCTCAGAAGTTTTTTCACAACCAGCAAGTTGCACTACAATGATTCAGCACAGCTCTTTAAGTCAATCTTGTGTTGCTTCTTGTATGTGAGGGAAACAATTACACATAAATTCAAATTATTATATAAATATAATAATAATATTAATTATATTATTATAATAATTATTAATAATATTTTATTATACAAGCTCTCATATAATAGCTTGTAGATATATTAACATGTTAATACAATGTAAATTCAAATGTATCTTACTTTATCAATCTGCCTAGAGAAGAGAAGCTTCAGGATTATCTTATAGCAGCCTTCCAGTACTGAAGGGAAAACAGGAGAGCTGTGAAGGGACTTACTATAAGGAGCTCTAGTGACAGGAATAAAGGTAGTGGTTTCAACCAAAATAGGAGAAGATTCAGATCTTAAGAAAAAATTTACTGAGGCACTGGAACAGGTTGCCTAGGGAAATTGTGGCTGCTCCATCCCTGGAAGTATTCAGATTGGATGGGGTTTGGGGCAACCTGGTGTGGTGAGAAGTGTCTGCCCATGGCAGGGGGTTGGGACTGGATGATCTCTGAGGTCCCTTTCAACCTAAGCCATTTTGTGATTCTTTTCCACTAATTAGAATTAGCATGCCCAGTTCCTTTGGTTCGGTAACAACCTCTAAGACTGAGATTGGGAGGACTATATTCAGGGGATTTTTATATCTTTATTTTTCCTTTCAGATGAGAGTATTTGTCATTTCTCAAAGGGGAGTGGAATCTTACAGAGTGCCTAGTGCATGAACAAGAAGCGTGCACGTATATATGTATATATACAGATATAGATAGAAATCATAGTCCCTATTAATGTTAGAATTCTACGAACATCTTTAGAATCCCACAGTGTGTAATAAAGACACTTAAAGTAACTATGTTAAGAGTGCTAAGTATGTCTTAAAACATATGCTGTTGTAGGCTCTGACACGTTATATGTCACTTTGCAGAAGAATGTATTCAACAAGTTGATTTTTTCCTACAGGGAAGTCTTGTCTGTCCAACTCACTTTCGGTTATTAACATTAACTTTGAGCAATCGTTTGTGAAAGACAAGCTCCCTCAATTAATTCCTTCCAGTAACTGCATGGTAGTTTTACTAAGGGGGAATTTAAAAGAAATGAAAGTGTTTGCTGTTTTTTTAAAACATCAAACCTACAAACTACAAATCCTTGAATAAAAATTGCAAGGTTTAAAGGAATTTGTTCTACATGGGAAGATTTTCTTCCTACCCTATAGCATTATGGTATTTAAAACTATGCAATAGTGAGGAGGGGATCGACACAACAGATTGAATAGATAAATAGCATATCAGATATATTATGTTCTGTCTTTGCAAGAAGCATTGTCATTTCTTCAGGGTGTAATTTATAGTTGATTACCCTTCATACACTCATCTTAGTGGGAGGGGATTTGTGCAAAGTCCCACTGCTACACTCCAGCATCTGTGATTTACATTAACAGCAAACATGCTGATGCAGAAAATAAAACCACGGGCAAAATATGAGATGTTATATGAGATGTTTTCTAAAGCAAATAAAACGTCCAGGGGGAAAAAAATCATCCCAACAATTCAGTGATATATTTGTGAGATATTCTAACAACTTCGAGGTTTTGACAGTTACAAAGTACGGTACTGGAGTTCATGAACTCCAATACACCTTTGGTGGTAGTATGTATCACAAATACCATTTTTCATGAGGTTCTGCCAGAAGAAATTTGACCAGGTTACTAACAGTGCTTACACACAGCCATGACAACCACTTGTGGATTCTGCAGGTTATTTCTAATCTGAGTGAGCAACTTATATTAATGAGTGGAAAATACAGGACTTTCGTCAATCTGTAAGAAGGATTCTTATTCTGCACTGCACATATGGGGGTTTTTTTACTTAGCCATCACTCAACAGTTGGTGGGGAAGTGAGAGTAGTTCTATAAGGTAAATTACATTATCTTTGTATAATTCTACATATTCCAAAAGAAACCTGCACAGATTCCTAAGGAGGGGTTTTGGATTTTCATTCTCTGTCATCTATATGGGTATGGGGTTTTTTTTGCCCGATCTATGTACAGAAAATTATTCTTTTGTTGACTGAACATCAGCCTTTCTATCAACTTAAAATTATTTTAAGTCTGTGGGTTTGGTTGCTTAAAGACAACAAAAATGTCAGAGAGATGTGATTACCTGGTATTTACTTAAAATCATTATTGCTGTACTGTCTCATGATTTACATTATAGACATGCAAATTCTGGTCATTTATATTAATTCTTGCCCTATTCATGACCATTGCACAAGAATTATACATTAGATAAAATCCATGTTGTTTTCAAAACCAACATGAAACAACTTTTCTAGACAGCCTATAGTTGTCCTTCAGACATTTAAAGGTGTCCTTACAATTTATCATGGCAAAAATGCCTATTCTGTAACATAATTTGTCCTTATATTAAAACCTCAAGTGTTTGTTCAAAATTATGGCTATTTTCAGTAGAACATGAGAGAAAAGAAATAAATCACACTGATCTCAAAATTTTATGTTGTTCAATATCATGATGAGTGGGGTTTGAATGCAGAACTGCGTTTTCTATTCTTTAATTAAAACCATTACTCTTTACAGGGAGATTTGTGCTTTGGTATAAAGCTTCTGATTCTCCATAAAGGAACAAAATGAAATATTGTTACTGCTTATATTACAGCAGTGTCTAGAGGCAACTAAATATATAATTCAAGTAGGCAAATAGAGTAGAAAAATTAAGATCGTTATCGAAGGAAAAGAGTAAGCTACTTTTCCATAGTCATGGTCATTCAGAAAGACCTGGAAGGAGCCAGGAAGAGAATCAGCCAGGAAGAGAATCCAGAATTTCCCTACTTCCATAAATGTAGCTGCAGCGATTTTGTGGGAAAACTTTGGGGTGTGTGGTAGAAATCTTTCATGCAAGAATAACTGCTGTGAGAATTAAAAGACTGCAAAATTATCACAGTTACAGCTACAAATCTCCATAAAGAAGTTCATAACACACTAACTAGAAATACTCTCTGAAATATTAAATATTTAAAAGCCAAAGTATTGTTTAGCCTGGCACATCATTTAACTCGTGACAGTTTTGATCTGTGAGGTGCAACAGGGTTGTATAATTTGGGAGAGAGGCTTAATTCTTCTGCTTCTCATAATAAAAAGACTGGAATTGAGAAGTGACATGCATGATCTGTTTTAAAATACAGGGTATTAGCCTTAAGAAGGTGAGTAGGGGACTGCAGAAAGGTGGCACAAGGACTGGAGGATCTGCAGACATTCTCCTTAAATGTGATTAACAGGGAAGAATGTATTTTACTTCCATAAATCAACACACATTTGTTTTAGATTGTTATTAATCCCAGAATCAGCCTCCTGACTTATGCAGTCCCTTCTCTGTAATATAGGCACTGCAGGAATTTTACACCAAGGCAGATTCCTTTAGCTACCCTGTCCAGCTCTATGCTGGAAGCAATTTTACCATATGGAAACAACACTTCCATAAAAATTTCATAGCTAATTAATACCCTTTCTGTGTATGCTAACAGGGGAATTGTAGCAAAGGCATCCCTCTAGGCAACGGAGCTTTTTTTTTCCCCCCATTATATGCATTTAGAAAAATATCACAGTTCTTCTCTGCCTCACAGTGTGCTTGCCTTGTTCTCACCATGGGCCACATAGCTTGCTCTGACCTTAGATCAGCTTTAAAGTGTCTGGTTCGGGTGGAGCCAGCTGTGAAATTGAGAGATATGAACTGCACCATTCCTGTTTGTCATCTCTTTGAGTAGGTTTGCAGATGTTATAGAGAGTCTCACCGAGATCCCTGCAACCTGAGCCAGAGTAAGATAATTTCAGGCATGTCTGAACAGTGGTTGTAGTGCTGCTTCAATTTTTCCAACCTGAATATTCTCAACCCATTTGCTCTTCTCATCACTCCCTGGCCTTCTGGTGAGTGTATAGTCAGTAGTTTTATCCCGACTCCCAGAAGAAACGTGTGTTCACATAAAGACTGTTAACAAATTCAGTAGAAATTATTCTTGTTTTGAATCACAGCACAAAGTACTCAGTCTTATTTGTCCTTCCCAAGAGGTGATCCCCCAAGATTAAGAGTAGGCCAGTATAGAGATGCCCATAAACATGTTTGTTGTTGATGTCTTACAGACAAAGACTGATTACTGGACTCAGCCTCCAAAGGAGGCAAAAATAAGTAATGGATGTTTTACTGCCTATATACTTCTTGTTAAATAGTCTTCATTTTTTTGCTTAGCATCTGCCTCACTGAGTACTCATCATCTGCTACTGAGCCATCTGATGTACAACAGATGTTAAGCACTTAGTGAGGCAGAGAAGGAGGTAAAAGTGTCATATCATGATTAAATACTTGCTACAGCTATTATATAGAGTGACCATACTGCTTTGTTCTTGCATTTAATGTTACAGTGTATAGAACAGGAGTAAGCACATGCTGCATATTAAATTTCAACTGCTATTGGTCAAATAAACTTTCAAACACATTTTTAAAGTAAAATTACTTCAAAGCCAAAACAAAAAAAGCACAAGTATTTTTAATACATTTTAGAATAAAGAGGTAATACAGTGCAGCTTTATGTAGAGATATTTCACCTACAAAACCCTCTAAGATTTCCATTTCATGTTAAGATGATTCCCATCAAATACTTGGATGATGTTAACTAATACATTAACATCCCTTGAATTATCCTATTTTTTATTATTCTTGTGCAAATGTGAGGTTACGTGAGGTTTCCTTTACCCTATAAGCTGAAAGCATAGTAGCCACCACTTAGTGTATACTATAAACAGAAAGTTCATAGATTCCTAGAACAGTTCAGGTTGGAAGGGACCTTAAAGATCATCTAGTTCCAACTCCAGTGTCACGAGCAGGGAGACCTCCCACTAGACCAGGTTGCTCAAGGCCCCATCCAATATGGCCTTGATCACTTTGAGGGAGGGAGCATCGACAACCTGCCTGGGCAACCTGTTCCAGTGTCTCACCACCCTTCTGACTTCCAGCTTGGAACCAAAAAACCCACAAAAGAGTAGTGGCAGCCGATCTTGTAGTACAGTAAGAAGAGAGTTGACTGTAAGAAGGTGGAACTGGAGCTGTTAATAAACCATAAGTAGCTAGCCTGTTTCCCCTGTAAGATTGACCAAATCTGTGGAATATTTTTTCACATAACTAATTGCATTCACATTGAAGTACATGACCAAGCAAATTAAATAAGGATGGACATACTCAACCAAGTCTCAAAACTCCTAGCAGTCAAAGGTGACATAGAAATTTCCCAATAATAGAGCCACTGTAAGGCTTATTGTATGATTTCTTGTGATTCTTTTGTTTCTTTTTGCTGTGTATAAAAGGTTGGTTTATTGAGTCACTGAAATCAAAGACATTTTGCTTTTGAAATCCAAAGAGTTTCCACAGATATGTAATTCACTATATAATATAATAAGAATTATATTATAATTATATATTATATTTTATTTCATTAAATCAAATTGTTTTATTTCTAAAGCAAAGTTGTGATCTCAGGTGTATGATTCACCAAAACTAGCTTCGGGTTATACCTTATAACTTAATTTTTCATGATGGAGAAAGCACAGATATTTCAGGCATCCCATTTTGATTTGAAGCTCATGGAACTAACTAGGAAGATTCTTGCTGAGATCACTAGGTTTGGAAGTCTATCTTAATGTCTGGAAAACGAACTCATTAGGCCAATAAATACAGATTTCCAAATCAAACAATAATGTTTGCAGTAAGTATCATTAAAAGAAAATTGGAGAGCTCTTTAAACCCTCCTTCAGAAACTAATTGTCTTGATTTATTTATTTACTTCCATAAACAAGAAGCAACTCCTCAGGATGAGCAGACTTTGTCACTAGACACCCGTTAATACAATAAGAACCTAAGTGATTAAATAGAACTGATTAAAGACAAAAGAACACTGGGAATGTGTACAGAATAATGCGGAGGAGGGAAAGGAGTTCCAAAAATTTATTATACCTGAAGAGTAGAAGTCTTTTCGATTTTGAGCAAAGCCTCTTACTGAATTTTATGTGGGCTTTCAGAAGCTTTAATGTCAGATGCACATTCTGTCACTATCAGTGTCTCCTCAAATATCAACCCAACTTTGGAGAAAAAAAATATAGTGGCAAAATGGAAGAAGTCCTGTGACAGAGTTAATAAGCATTTTTCTTTTGGGCATTGGATTAAGGAATAGATCTTGAACATGCAAATGGTGACTAAATGAAAGAAAAGGTGTAAGAGTGATGTAGCCAAACTTGCACGAAGTACTTAGACAACCAGTCAAACAAATTAGAAAATCAAAGAATTATTAGACTTAATATGATAGAAAAAGAAAATCTAATTGTAGAATCATAGACTCATTTATACTGGAAAAGGCTTTTAAGATCCATATAAATATCAGAAGGAACTTCTTCCCACTGAGGGTAACAGAGCACTGGAACAGACTGCTCAGGGGGGTTGTGGAGTCTCCTTCTCTGAGGACGTTCAAGACCCACCTGTATGTGTTCCTGTGCAACATGGTCTAGGTGGTCCTGCTGTGGCAGGGGGATTGGACTAGATGATCTTTCAAGGTCCCTTCTGATCCCTAATGATTCTATGATCTTTGAGTCCAACGATAAACCTCACACTGCCAATTCTACTGCTATACTATGTTCATAAGCCTGACACTGACACATCTTCTAAACAGCTCCAAGGTGTGTCATTCTAGCACTTGGCTGAGCAGCCTGTTCCAGTGTTTGATAACACCTGTATGAAAAATAACTCTCCTAGATTGCTCGTTCTGTCCTGTTATCTCACCCCTAACACTGTTGCTGGAATGGTTGAAGTCCCCCACAAAGGTTCATTTTACTTCCCCTATCTGGTTAAGGAAGGCTTTGTCCACTTTCTCTTCTTGATGTTCTGGTTTGTAGGAAATTCTGACCACAGTTTCCCTTTTGCTGGCCTTTTCTGTCATCCCAGTTCTCAAAATTCTGACAACTTCATGGCTTATTAAATAGCAGTTTTAGTTCCAAGTACTCTGTGTGTGGAGCGCAGTTCTCCACCCTGTCCATTTGTTTTCACTAGAGAGTCTCTATTCTTCTGTCTCAAGCACCCCAGGCTACTCCCACCACCATGTCTCTATCATAATTCCTGGAGACATCCACATCCATGGAGACATTCAAGGCCAGGCTTGATAGTGCTCTAACCAATCTAGTCTAATTAGATATGTCCCTGGTTGTTGTAGGGGGATTGTACTAGGTGATCTTTGGAGGTCCTTTCCAACCCAATACATTCTGTGATGAGAATGAAATCACAGCTTTACAACTGAATTCATATCTTCTCCCCATTTCCAGCATTACATCTGCATCTAGACAGATAGTTCCCTAGCTGTACCACTTCCTGTTGGGAAGTTTTTCCCCGTCCCTATCCCTGTTTTGACTCTAGTTCCAGAAGAACATTGCTTGAAGCCCTTTTCACAGGGTCAGTAAGTCTGTTGCCTAAGACATCACCTGTTATTTTCCCTTAAATCCCATCTCGTCCCAGCTGCCACCCATCCTCAAGAAGAAAATAGTGGTTGTAAAAACCCAAATCCCGCCTGTCTGACTGCACCAGCTGTTCAGCCAGGTGTTGACCTGCGGGAGACATCTGCTTCTAGCCATCCTTTCCTTCTGACTGCAGGGTCCAGAATTTTAAATGATCTTTTATTTCTGGGAGAAAAAGAAAAGCTTTCAGAATGACGTTCCTGGGTGAATTCTCTCTTTGAGGATGAGGGTCTTAAATAGAGTAGGTATTGCTGACATTTTAAGTACTTTCACTTAATTTTACTTGAGTGAAAGCAATACAAGTACAAACACTAACAGCATTCCTTAATAACAACTTGTTAACAGGAACATTTAAGTAAGAGAGTTGATTTTAACTTTTAAAAAAGAATTTGTACTTGTAAAAACTGGTTGAAGAGAGGTTGAACTTTTTGAAAACCCTCTAGTTATTTGCAGGTAAAATCAAAACAAGTGAAAAGATATTAAAAGGTTATTGGTTTGAACTTCATTTGGGATAAGGAGAAACTTCCCCCTTGAAGTTATTGGTCTCCTTGCAATGACCAATCTTCAAAGATAGAGTAGTTTCAGCAAGTTAAATACTGTTATAAAATAATAACTAAGTTTTAGAAAGAAAATCATGCAGTTCTGTAAATTAATTCAGTTTCTCCTTCTCTAGAAGGAAAGTAATCTCATTAAAAATAAAAAGTCACATTAAAGATTTTGCTTCACATAATAATGGAAAGAGTAGATTAGAACATAAATAAGGAAAACAACATGCTTTTAATGACTGAAAGAGCAAACAGCCCAAACCACATCAGCCCCTGGCAGTAAATTACATTTTTGTTTCAAGTAGGCTAACTCCATCAATAGAAAAATTCCTCAGTTTCATCTCACTCACCAGATCACACTCTCTCCATGAGCTCAGAGGACTCCTTCCCAATTGTTTTTAGGGGAAGATAAGGTAAGAAGGTTTGTGGGTTGAGATAACAACACTCATCTGGAACTAGCTGAAACTGTCTGTACTCAGCTGTGTTGAGTTATTGGGGCAGTCCCTGTCTCTTCTGACAGAGGGTATTCTTGTGCCTGCCACACCCTGCTGTCAAAACCTTTCCAGTGACACCCAATACAACTCAAAGTAAAAATTTCACTCGCTAAAATCAATCAGAAAGTACCTAAAATTAGGCTGAGAAATTTGTAACTGGTGTATAGTTTAATGCTAACTGGGTCTAAGTGTGAAGCCAGGATAAATGCTTAACCTCCATGTCACAGAGAAATTTCCTGTCCATACCAGCACAATGCCAAATTCAAGCTACAGATCTCTGCTGAAAAACTAATGTAAGTCATGAGGCTCTGCCTTTGGAGATCAGGCACCGTTAGCTTGCTTCTATAGAATATATCATCTGAGCATATCCTGAGATGCTAGAAACCATGTAGCACAGTAGATGTTTTGAGGGAGAGAGCCAAGAAGATTTAGCCTCTGTGGGTGATGCTTTGTGGTACACGGAAAATCTTTACAGCAAATCCTCAAATCTTTATCCTCTACTGAGTTGAATTCAAAAGCACAGCTGTAAGCTCAGAGTTGGTCTATTCAAAATGAGCTTTTGCAGAAACATACTCCCAATATATAACAAAGGTTTTCAAAGGCATGAACTTGTATTCACAAGACAACTGGAAGAGGATGGTAAAATTCACATATACAGACCCAATTGATATTAGCTGCTGAACTTGCTTAACCTTCATCCAGTAGTCATGTGGTACAAATTGGTAGTAATGGTAAGAGCAGGAATCTCAGAGCTTCAAAAGCAAATGACTTATTCTTGAATTCTGCCCAGTTACCAGTCCAAGGTAACAAATCAAAATAAGGCAACAACATTACAAAAGTTATTGTGAAGCAAGCAGCACAACCCAAAGATATGAAAAAAGGTAAAAGTTCCAGATTTTATTTCTTGCATGCAGCAGCTTTTGGAACTCAGTATCCGCTCTTAAATAAGCACAGAGAGACAATAAAGAGTTAAGGAAAAGCTATAATGAGAGACCTCTGAAAGGTTAGTTTCACTCCTTCAGACAAGGCTCCTCTCTATTTGGATTGCTGCAATGCATCATAGGGCTAATAGCAATAAGACAGACCATGTGAGACATAGCTTGGCTGCACAGTTCATCCTGTAATGGGAAACAGGGTCATAACACACCTGAACTGTAGTTCAGGGCAAGCTCGGTAGGTGCAGACACTGTCAAAACAACCCAGACAAAGTACATAAGAACTTCCCATTCCACCTGGGAGAGCAATAGCTTTAACGTTTCCCTTGATTTTGGACATTATGATTTTTAACAAGGAAATGAAGGAATACACTTGCCCCAAATATTTTTGCTTAATGAGGACTTTCAAATAAGCCCAAATCAGCATTGATGTTAAGGGATTCATTTCATGGAAATTACTATATTTATTTATACTTCTGGAAAATACTGCTAGGTTATATGGATATAAAAACAACCCAAACCAACTAATATTCTTGGACACAACCAAAAAAAGGGAAAAAAAAAAAGAAAATAAAGAAATAAACCCATCAGAGTATACAAGGATGTAATTGTACTCTTCTTTATTTACAGAATTCTAGAGAATCAGTGCCACAGACTTTTAGTTTTAGCATGTATTTCATGATGAGAAAAGGAAATAAGGAAAAAATTGAGTCTTCTGAAGTAATCAGTGCTTGAGACAATATCAGATGTGACTTACAAAGGCAGCAGTAAAACAGGCTCTTGCTTTTCTTCTCTGAAACAATGCAGTGAAAAAGGGAAGAAACTGTACAACCATTGTAATTCACGTGGCAACAATAGAACTGATCCTGCAGCAACCAAAACAAGTTCTCCAAACCGTGCATTGCCAGGATTAATAGGAACTGAAAAATACAGACTATTGACTATTTCCATGTAATTCTGCTATTCCCATTGTCTTTCTTGTAGCAACTGTGTCTCATCAGCCTAAACTGTTGGTTTCAGTATTTGTTTTCCCAGTATGATGTAGGGCATTAACTGCTGCTTCTAGTGAAATGAAAATGACAAGAAAAACATCAGAGATCTTTTAATTTCATCTCCAAAGATAGGAGTAAACTCAGCATGCTCATGCATAGCTTCCTGTGGGGATATTGCTGTGCTGGAACTCATCTGAATTGTTACAACCAAATCTGTTTTAGTGGGGTGCATGGTCTAATTCACTAGGACCAGGATAGAAGTGCTTTGGTTCCCCATCTTAAAATCAAAGCAGCTCCAGCCAGCAACAAAACAGCTTGCAGGCTTACAAAACCCTTCATAGTGAAGCAGGGAGATGGTACATTATCCACACTGAGATGCATACAAAGCACCTACCTAATCACATAGTATGAGTAAAAATAATCCCAACTGCATAGGACTTCAAGATGTTAATCTGAAGACAATTACAGAAAAATGGCTCTTTGTCAGGCTTCTTTAACGGAGGTTCAGATCGAGAAAACACACAAACCAAATGTTCCTGTTGTGCCTGAGAGTTTACAAGGAAACTTTTCTTTTGTGACTTTGCATTGTTAAAAGGCAATTTATGACAACAGATGTCATCTGACTTTAGTGCCTTAATCTGCCACTAAAACCAGCTTTTCCGATAAAGAACAAGAAGTTCATATTTATTGTGTGCAGGTCTCTCTCTGTGTTAATGCAAGTCACTTTATTGTTGCAGATCTTCCGACTATTGGCTCAACCGTATCCAGTCCTTTCTCTACTGCAATGAAAATGGCCTCCTGGGAAGCTTTTCTGAAGAGACTCACACATGCACCTGCCCTAATGACCAGGTTGCCTGCAACGGGTTCCTCCCTTGCACGGTTGGAGACGGTTCTGCGTGCCTGAGCTGTGCCCCTGACAATCGCACCCGCTGCGGGAGCTGCAACGCGGGTTACATGCTGAGCCAAGGGCTGTGCAAGCCTGAGGTGGCAGAATCAACAGAGCACTACATTGGCTTTGAGACTGACCTTCAGGACCTGGAGATGAAATATTTGTTGCAGAAGACAGACCGGAGAATTGAAGTCCATGCCATTTTCATCAGCAATGACATGCGCCTTAACAGCTGGTTTGATCCTTCTTGGCGCAAGCGGATGCTTCTTACTCTTAAGAGTAACAAGTACAAGTCTAGCCTGGTCCATATGATACTGGGCCTCTCTCTTCAAATTTGCCTAACTAAAAACAGCACCTTAGAGCCCGTTCTTGCTGTTTATGTCAACCCTTTTGGGGGCAGCCACTCTGAGAGCTGGTTTATGCCTGTGAATGAAAATAATTTCCCAGACTGGGAGCGGACTAAACTGGACTTACCACTTCAGTGTTATAACTGGACGCTGACTCTGGGCAACAAGTGGAAGACGTTTTTTGAAACAGTACACATCTATTTGAGGAGTCGAATAAAGGCAAACGGTCCAAATGGCAATGAGAGCATCTACTACGAACCCCTGGAATTTATTGATCCCTCAAGAAATCTGGGCTACATGAAAATCAATAACATCCAAGTGTTTGGCTACAGCATGCACTTTGACCCAGAAGCAATTCGAGACTTGATTTTGCAGCTGGACTACCCCTACACTCAGGGATCACAGGACTCAGCACTTTTGCAGTTGTTAGAGATACGGGATCGTGTAAATAAACTGTCTCCACCTGGTCAACGTCGTCTGGACCTCTTCTCTTGCTTGCTTCGTCATAGACTCAAACTGTCTACCAGTGAAGTGGTGAGGATTCAATCTGCTTTGCAGGCCTTTAATGCCAAATTGCCAAACACAGTGGATTATGACACAACCAAATTATGTAGTTAACCATAAATGTGAAGCACAACACAAAACCTTGAAGGAGTTTTTACAGTGCTTTT
The DNA here is from genome assembly GCA_013397515.1 of Upupa epops. Lineage (NCBI taxonomy): Eukaryota > Metazoa > Chordata > Aves > Bucerotiformes > Upupidae > Upupa > Upupa epops. Next base: position 388,342 of record VZRI01003596.1, on the reverse strand, counting down.
GTGGAACAGTTTATGTTTGGAAGAGTAAATTTAAATTGTCTTTTCAATATCTGTCTTATATCAGTCAATACTGTTGGATGGCAATTTACACACATGAACTTGCTGACAATGAATATATTATACCTGCAGTTTTGGTTTATGAATGAAATAAATACTGACACCAGTCTAGAAGACATTCTACTTTTTACAATAAATTTCATTTGTAATTTTATATGTTCCGTGGCAATGCTTTTGTGCATTACATCCTCTAGAGGGAACATAGAAGGATACCAATAAAATTTTGTAGCTGAACAGTTATTAAAAAGAAATGCTGTGGGATTCTTTTTTCTTACACAAAAGTAGTAATCTCAATACACTTTTGTGTGCGTAGGAACACAGGAGGTGTAGCGAAGGAGGAGATAGTGACTCAAGATTTTCACAGAAACTGTAGAACAGTCAAAGTGTAGAATATTCTATTGATAGGATGTGGGTTTAGGTGTTTGTGCTGACAACTCTAGTGATGCTTTACTTGTTACACCTGAGATCTTCCTAATGTGTCCCTTGTTTGACAGTAAGACTCCCAGTGGGTTGATATTGAATGGTTTAGGATGCACAAGACCTTAATATTGAGAGATGCACAGTAATGGAAGGTTGCATTAACTCAATATGTGACAAGAGGATGCCTTAGCAACTGTTACTCGTGTGGCAAAAGAAACAGCATTTTATAGCCAGAGGTGGTTTTTGAAAGTCTCCCTAGTCCTTTCTTTGCATATTTATAGAAAACATTAAGCACACATGTATGTTACCTCTTCTCAAATACACACACTACGATACTTATTTAGAACTATCTGTTTTGAACTATTTACCTAAATACTATCCCTTCTGATTAGATTCAAATTAATTTTAAAAATTTCCCTGTGAATGCAACCATTGAGCATCTAGTGGACATTTTTTATTTGGTATAGGTAATATCCTTTCAGTGCCAGATTTTTAAGTCTTGAAACATATGTCCTTTTTCAGGTACAGGACAGCTGTTGGCATCTAGTTTATAAAGCTGAAAGTGCAAATAAATATGAAATTAATGAAACTAATTACATGTTCACGACTGTGGATCAGAATTAGATTCTTTGGTGTTATATACATTCCAGAAGAAAAAAATACATTTGACATCAGAATTTGGGATTCTCAAAATGTTTTGCTACCTCTTGTTAGGCTGTCAGAAACCCTTGTTAGTAAATATAGGGTAAAGTGAGGAAAATAACCGAAAGATTTTTAGCAGCACCTCCTTATGTTCAGTTTGACCCTCTGTTTTAAAAAACTAGCCAGCTAGTTTTTTAAAATGTAAATTACATATAAAAGTACCATTTTCTGATCAGGCTCAGAAAGAAACAAAAAAACATATTTGAATTCGTAGACAAATTTAATTCAACTAGACTTCAACTGAAATCTTTCTATGTTCTCATGTTCTCAACAAGAATTTTAGCATGTATAAAAAACAAAACAAGAGAAACCTGCATAAGTCAAACTAAAGAGTTGAGCCGTAAGAAAATATTGTAATAAGATATGAACACAGTTCTGGGGGAGAAAGAACTGTGGCTACACCTATGGACCCTCCTTTCCATGAGATCACTGCAGATAATGTTTAGTGTACTCTTTACATCAGATCTTGACTCTGCTTTTGGTTTCTTTGCTGTCCCTTTTGCATTCAGCAGTGTTGCTATACCTGTCATTATGAACTAAAAATCCCAAGGAAATTAGAGTAATATATGGGTCTGCACTGTGACAACCTGAAACAGTATCATATAGTCTGTAGTTAGAACTACCAGATTAGATATCAATAACACCACAGCAACCTTCTTGCTTAAGTGCGGGACTCTAAACTCTTACAGCACTATTTTCCAGACAAATACAATTCAGATCATGTCTGATTTCTGGGAGACAAGCTGATGTTTAAAGGTTCTATTGCAGGAGCAAACTGTGGTGAGGATAGGCTACCATGTCACTGCCTAGAAACCAGGACTCTGAGTGACACAGGTTAGGAAACAGAGGCTGCACTGAATCATGTAAAAATATAATAGAACATAGACCACACTGGATTGAGGGACCTCCAAAGGTCACCTAGTCCGCCCCTGCTGCAAGAAGCAGGGACATCTCTAACTAGAACACATTTTCTCTTATTTTTTTACTGAAAAGACAGAGGCAGAAAGAAAATGTATTTATGTCCCAGTGACTGAAGGAGGAAAGAATTGTAGTTGCATTTCAGAAAAAGTGAAAAGTGTTTATTCTGCAGAAACCTCAGGCTGATAAAGGGGCAAAAGCAAAGAGAATTCAGTTTTTCCCAGACTGAGTAAAGAGCTGGGTAGCTTGAGCAGGAGAGAGGAAAGAATGATGAAAGAGAGCAGGCAGTACAGTTGTCAGAAGGTCATTTGAAATGATACCACGTATTCCAAGCACAAGTAAAAACAGTAGAGCATCAAGGAAGAAAAGTGATCAACACATTCACTGAGCTACATACACACAGATATACAGGTCATTAGGGGTTGAAGGGGACCTCTAAGTGTCATCAAGTCCAACCTTCCTGGTCGAGAAGGATCATAAGCCTAAGACTGGTTACATAGAAATGCATCCAAATGGGTCTTAAAAGTCTCCTGAGAAGTAGACTCCACAACCTCCCTGGGCAGCCCATTCCAGTGCTCTCTAACCCTTATAGTAAAGAAATATTTTCTCATATTGAGATGGACGTTCCGGTGCTCCAACTTACACCCATTACCCCTTGTTCTGCAACAGGGTACAAGAGAGATAGTCTCTTTCTTCTGGACAGCCAGGCTTCATGTATTTATGCAGTGATTAAGTACCCTCGTAGCCTTCTCCTTCCCAAGCTAAAAAGTCCCAGATCCATCAGTCTGCCCTCATTAAGGCAAGTGCTCTAGTCTGGTCCTAATCATCCTCATGGGCCTCTGTTGAACTGTCTCGATCAAATCTCTATTCCTCTTGAACTGGGGAGCCCATAAATGCACAAAACATTCCAGATGTGGCCTCATTAGGGCAGAGTGGATAGGGAGAAGGAGACACTCTTCTTGATCCATCCCAGGATTCCATTGGCCTTCTTGGCCACGAGGGCACATTGCTATTCCATCTAACCCAGCTAACAAGCTGGAGCAGCAAAAAGTTGAATGGCATATGGGGAAGGATCAGTCTTTTCCAGTCAAGCAGTTATTGCTGCTTTGCCAGGGAGATGAGAGAATTTGAACTGTAGCTGGTGCTGTCGCAGTCACACTTTCAAACAGGAGATGGTGCAACAGGGGCTCCTGTTAAGACAGCCACAGTGCAATTGGGAAGACAGAAAAGACTGGACAGAGGGAAGGAACCAAGATGTAACTATCCTAGGTGTTTTACCAAGTGGCAGAAAGACCCTATGTCCCACTGTAGTTAAACGACTGAGATTACCTTGGGTGTGATAGGAGGCTGGGAACAAGAAACATCGTAGCTCCTTTTTCATGAGGATCAGTGACACGAGAGACCTTGACAGCACAATTTGTATGGTGTTATTACTGCCATACCCCACTGATTGAGACTTGAGCAGGCAGTTTATAGGGCTGCATGACTGACTCTGGGTCTATTCACTCAGCTTCATATTCTAAGCAGGAAATCTATTCAGAATGTAGCAGAGTAATCTAATGTTCTTCTGATATGACTTAGAAGTAGCCTATAACCCTGGGGCACACTGCATATAATGTCAACTTATCCACATGACAGAAGGGTCTATGGCTTTCTGAAATGTTCTGTGTTCACAAATTTAACAGTGTGGCCATACCACCAGTACACATTGCTGTGGGAGTGAGTGCAAGCAGAGGAGCAGGAGTCATAATAGCTTTCCTTGCCAAACCAACAACATTAAGGTATGAATTACGATTAAAGAAGCCATTTTACCTTGCAGAAATGGTGCAAATATTTCCTTCCCTGGAGATTATTTCTGGGATGGTAATGTGCTTTGAAAACATTTGGTGTGTCTTGTCAAGGCACTTGCATATTCAGCTTTATTTTAGTCCAACATGAGCATATATGAAAGAGAAGTACAGGTAAATGACAACGCTAGGAACAGCTGATGAGACGTTGACTGTCTCTGGACACAGCTGCATCAGTTATTGCATTGTATGTCTACCTATGAGATCCTCCCCAACACAGAGCAAACATAAAAGAAGGTAAAACTACCTGGGAGGCAGAGATGGTTTTGCCTTGAAAAAGCAGTTCCACCCTGAGAAGGTCTAATCCCAAGCATGACCACCTTTCAAACACAGTACAAGAGCCTTCCCTTTTTAGCAAAAGGCTTTTCATCACTTCTCAGATGACATGAAAGGGGACCGAGAAGAAGAGGATTACACAAAACAAAGCTAGGTGTGCGCATATCAAACCGTGAATCTTCTGTGGGCAAGGAAGCAGAACAAAGGATCTTTGAAGCTCCCTTGAGATCTCATCACAGGTGTGTAACTTACTCTATGAGCATTTCGGAAACAATAGGAATAAATGCAGCAGAACACCAGAAATACAAAGGACAATCCCTTAGCATGAATGTGACACAAGGAAATTGACCATAATTAATTTTAAGCAGAACAGATTTTCTTACATTGTGTTCTCTCTCTCAGCAGGGAAGAAAATTTAAACACTAAATGTGTGTAAGAGAACAACACAAGATGATTAGTACCATAATCTTCTTCAACGTGTCTTTTTGTTGCATCTCCCCACCTCTACTTCAGTTATTCATATTATATATGTGATGTCTTAGGACATAACTCCTTGCTGCCTACAAAATTAAGGTATCATTACACAAGAAAAAACTATTACCATATGAGTTAGATTTCCAAACAAGAATACAAAATTGTATCTTATGTACAATTATATACATATGCTTACTATATATATAAATATGTACAATTATATAATAATTACTTCCTGTTATTATTAAATTTTTTCCAAGCAAGCCTTTCTATTAAACAAAAACTCACCTCAATCCCAAACTAATAAACTGTAGTCAAGACAATTCCTAGGAGGAGATGATAGGTGATACATGCTGTACACATCTTGCTTGGTAAACAAAACTAATTCAACCTTATCTGTTAGCGGAAACTGAAAGCAGATCCCATCTATTCTAATAGTGTAACAAATTCATCACATCCCTTACTAACAACCTAAACCGCTTCAGTGCATAGAAGTGTGTTTTTGTAAAGAAATGCTATTGATTAGACAATAATTCTACAGTATAACAGGGAAAATGATTTTCTATTTAAAAAACTGCTTTTGTTCTACTGAGGTCCTAGGAATTTCATTTCTCTATTCTGCCTAAGGCTTAAGATTCCACTACCTATGTCAGTATTTCTTGAGAGGATGAGTTTGACAGCATTAGATAGGAAAATTTTTGATTAACAACAGGGCACCAGATAGCATCACCACTATCTTTTAATATTTGCATCTATAAAGTTAATAAGAAGGTAGAACATTTTAAAATGCTGACTTGTCAACCAAAAGTAGAAAATGGAAATGCTTAAAGTTTTTATCCAAACCACTGAAAAAGGTGAAGTCTCCAGCCAAACAGAAATTAGTTATAAACATGGAAAACTACTGAGCATTTATTTTCAAGAATTATTTTAGGTTTAACAGGCTAAAAGGGAAAAATGCAGCTGTGCTAGACTGAACAGATCAATGTGATTTCTAATAAGCTTGAGGTTAANTGACCTTGAGAAGAGCCTGGCTCCATCCTCCTGACACCCACCCCTCACATATTAATAGACATGAATGAGGCCACGCTTCAGCCTCCTTTTCACCAAGCTAGAGAGACCCAGCTCCATTAAATCAAACTCAGAGAACTCAGTCTGCCTTGTAAATCACTAGTCTAAACCAAGCATGTTTCAAGAGTGTCACATCCAAGTTGGGAAGCATGAGGATGAAAGGAGCCTGTTGTACCAGGCTAAAATGCTTTCACACCTTGGCTAGACTGCAAATGAGGTTTCTTTTTGTAAAATATGAGATTAAGTCCTGGCTTGTTGCAGGGGCATTGGACTGGATGACCACTGGAAGTCCTTTCCAACAAAATAGAATCACAAAATAATTAGGGATCACAAAGGACCTCAAAAGATCATCTAGACCAATCTCCCTGCCACAACAGGATCACCTAGACCAAGTTGCACAGGAACACATTCAGGTGGGTCTTGAACCTCTCCAGAGAAGGAGACTCCTCAACCTCCCTGTGCAGCCTGTTCCTGAAGAAGTTCCTTCTGATATTTCTATGAAACCTCTTATGTTCCAGCTTGCACCCATTGCCCCTTGTCCTATCACCACATAGAAGAGCCTGGCTCCATCCTCCTGACACCCACCCCTCACATATTTATAGACATTCATGAGGTCACCCCTCAACCTCCTCTTCTCCAAGATCAAGAGACCCAGCTCACTCAGCCATTCCTCATAAGGGAGGTGTTTTAATTCCTTCATCATCTATGCCGCTCTACGTTGGACACCCTGCAGCAGTTCTGTGTCCTTCTTGAACTGAGGGGCCCAGAACTGAACACAATACTCCACATGTGGCCTCACCAGTGCAGAGCAGAGGGAGAGAAGAACCTCCCTCGATCTGCTAACCACTCTCCTTCTGACGTACCCAGGATGTTGTTGGCCCTCTTGGCCACAAGAGCAAATTGCTGGCTCATAGTCATCCTGCTGTCCACTAGGATCCCCAGGTCCCTTTCTCCTACACTGCTTTCCAACAGGTCAGTCCCCAACCTATACTGGTAATGAGTTGTTCTTGCCCAGATGCAAGACCCTACACTGATCCTTGTTGTTCCTCATTAAGTTTTGGTGTGCCCAGCTCTCCAGCCTGTTCAGGTGTTGCTGAATGGCAGCACAGTCTGCTGGGGTGTTGGCAACACTACCCAGCTTCAAGTCATCAGCAAACTTGACTCATCCAAGTCATTAATGAATAGATTGAAAAGGACTGGTCAGTATGATTCTATGAAGGGTCCACATGTTGCTGCAGCCCCACTTGACCTTGTCAGGAGCTCAATGCACATTAACAAAAATGAAGAACTTTGCTGCTCCGAGAATTTTGGAAGTTTCAATCTGAAAATGCTCCAACAAGTATCAGGCTTCTCCAGTGCCTGTGACAGCAGATAGGAGACATCCAGAGAAGAAGCAGAATGCTGGGATGGAAGCCTCTTTAACTTTAGAAGTTCAACCCTGAGGTAAAAATGAGAACTTTGTCCTCAAAAACTCATCACTCATTCACAATGTAGAGCTGCAATGTATGGCTCTGCATGCCTTCACACACAATCAGCTATGTACAGTGGATATACAAGAAAGTAACTATGGTACTTAACACATAACTGAACTTCATTTATTGGGTATTTGGAGGGTTCATTGCCTGCAAAGAAGGATCTGCTGGTGGGGGAAAGCACCTGTGACTGACTCTTAATTGATATTTTTATCATCACAGTGATGTGGAGTGCTGCAAAGAGGGTCTGCCAGCAGAGATGTGGCTGTTTGCCTTCAGTTTGTAGGGACTGGGGCTGCATAATGTTCCAGGATGCTGCTTAAGTTAGGTCTGTGCATATATCTAGACTACTGATGCTAAAAAGGCACACAAACACACAGAAACAGAAATTTGTCTTTATCCTCCCTCCACCAGGAAAAAAAACCTGGCTAAAACAAATGTCTTCTCTAGACAAATAAGTGCTTCATTGCTCTGACATTTCCAGAGGAAAAGGCAAGGAAAAAGCAGCTTTTAACAACTACTAATTGCTTCTGTGAACATTCAAAATTTCATTATAACAACAAAACACACATTATATGTAAAGCGAAGAATTTGTTATCAGCGCATTTAAAACTGTAAGAGAATAATTGGAGAATGAGTTCAGAGAAAACTATTAGGGGAAAAAGAATAGAATATTGCTACACAGAAAATGATAAGAACCATCACCTCAACAGTAATAATAGCAAAACTTGTTTTGGCTTCAGGAAAATGTATGTGGAGAGAGGTACAGCAAGTCACCAACATCCCAATTCCTTTGCTGGGAGGAATGGGGGCAGGATTTCCAGCCTCACACCTACCCCACATCCCCTAACGCCCCCCCCAAATGTGTGATATCTTCACATGTTTGATAACAAGCTTGCACACCTTGCTCTTCCTTCTCTGATGCCAAAGTTCATATTATATGTGAATTCTCTAATTCTCTGAATAAGATACATTTTCACGGGTTAGACTTAGAGTTTTTTCTTCCTTGTTACATCTAAACTAATTTTGTCCAAGTCCATGTCTTTGGTTTTTGACCTTTGGTGACTGTCCAGTGTCAAATTTGTGCCTCATCCCTTATTACCCCTGTGCATCCATCCTCTATGCTGTGTCCCCATGTATCAAATCTTTGCTATCATACCAAGTCTGACATCCTGAAAGCTATATGGTTATGTTAAATCATGGTCTGCCACACAATATAACTACTTTTTCACATTATTTATATGAAAACTAGGGCTGTGACATGGAAACATAAGCAAAATAAAAACAAATAAGACCCAGCCACCTGGTTGTTAGGAAATAAAATAAGAATTGCTACAGTGAACTGAGTAAAATCAAAGCTACTGCCAGCAAGTCAAGTACAGTCAGAGGAAACCTGCTAGTGCTCAATGCCAAGGCTTTGCAAACTCAGTACAAGACCTGTGATCCATTACTACCATTGACAAAACCTTATTGCAGAATTACCCTCCTTACTTGCCAAAAAAGAGCACTAAGGATGCACAGTGCAACACGAATACCTACATCCGACAGAAGCTTTCAGAAATGCTGATGAAATACCCCAGATTATTTACTGTTAAGGGGATTTTCGATGACACTCTTGTCTACCCTCTAACCCCCCAAACACACATTAAGAGCTCAGCACAATTTCAGCTGTTCCGTAGCTACTAGCACGATGGCCTAGTTTCCATTTAGGAGGACGTTGGCTTGCCTTTCTTTTCATTTCCAGAGTGCTTCATTAAGTTTACAAATGTTTCATTAAGTTTTATTAAATGCATTAAGCTAAGAGTAAGGAGCTGCACTTTGCACACTGGGTGAAATGGACTCCAAGGAAAAAAAAGCCCATTATCAAGAATGATCAAGAGTGATCTATGAATGCTTTGGCTAATTTGTGGCTCAAGGGAAGGTGATTTTTACTTGCTGTTTATTTAAGGGAATGAATTAACATTTCTCAAAACAGATCGTACAAATACAATTAATCACCATTTTAATTAGATTTTTAAATTTATTTCAATTACTCTGTAGAAAACCTATATCCTCCCTGTCACCAGGGAACTTCTCAGGTAGGGCTGAACTGGCTCATTCAGGAAGTTCTGATGTTTTGCCAACTCAGGCATTTTACTGTAAGTCTCGTGACACTTGATTTATGTTTTAAAGTCTAGGTCTTGGAAAGCTGTCATTAAGTCCTTGCTATGCACTCACACAAAGTTTCTGGTCCTCAAGCTTGGCTGGAAACAACAGGTAACATAATGGGAGTATACGGGGAACATGGCATGTTCCATACGAAGCCCAAGATAAAATAAGCATCTGAAGCATTTTCCAAGCTGCCAAAGCCATGAAAGCTCCTGAAATGCAGAATCTCTGCCCATTTCTGGGGCAGATAAAAATCTTCTCACTGCCCTCAAATGACAAGACAGTCCCCTGCCTTTACAGTCTGATGCTGAGGTTGAAAGGTTTGTTGTTTTTGTTATTATGCTCCGCTTACTTAATTTATGTTAATTTATCTTTCTGATTACTGTTGTGCTGGTTTGGTTTTTTTACTCAGAAGCTCATAACTAATCACAAAACCACTTCTATCCTTGGCTGAATTTTAATTTTTATATTCAGCATTTGTTATATACTGCCATATCCTTGGCTGCCTCTGAACATGATACAGTGTTGGGGGAAGAGTAAATTCTTCATTCAATAGATCCAACATTTTGTCTCAGCTCAGATGTACTTTGTACTAATGAGGAGAGAACCTTAAATAGAATCAATGGAACATCAAATCTGCACCCCACAGAACAATTATTTCATTTGTCAATGGAACTCTGCCATGTAACTGTCTTGAAAATAAATGGAGAGAGTGAGGAAGAAAATGTGAGAAACAGCTCTGTGACACCCAAGTGAAAGATATTCAACTGGTTGTCAGCCAGTACTCCCAGGTCCCTCTCTGTCAGCCTCACCTCCATCCCAGGAAAGGTGATGGAACAATTTGTCCTGGATGCTGTCTCTAGGCACACTGGGGACAAGAGGGTCATTAGGAACAGTCAGCATGGTTTCACCAAGGGGAAGTCATGTTTTACCAACCTTATAGCCTTTTATGAGGGCATAACCAGGTGGATAGATGATGGCAGAGCAGTGGATGTGGTCTATCTTGACTTCAGTAAGGCATTTGACACGGTCTCACAGCATCTTTTCGGCCAAACTGAGGCAGTGTGGGCTGGATGATTGAGCAGTGAGGTGGACTGTGAACTGGCTGCAGGATAGAAGCCAGAGAGTAGTGGTTAATGGGACAGAGTCTAGTTGGAGGTCTGTATCTAGTGGGGTCCCCCAAGATCAGTACTGGGACCAGTCATCTTCAATCTATTCATTAATGACTTGAGTGAGGGATTAGGGTGCACTGTCAGCTTCTATGATTCTGCCAGGCCACTCTCCAGCCACTCATCTGTAGCATTGCAGGCGGTTATTGTAGTCAAAATGTAGGACCCTGCACTTGGCCTTGTTAAACCTCATCCCATTGGTCTGTGCCCATTGACTCAGCCTGTCCAGATTTCTCTGCAGCACGGAATCATAGAATCATTAGGGATCGGAAGGGACCTTGAAAGATCATCTAATCCAATCCCCCTGCCACAGCAGGACACCCAGAGCAAGTCTAGGCAGGCTTCAAANCTCATCCAGGTCATCAATAAAGATGTTGAATAGAACTGGGCCCAGCACTGATCCCTGGGAGACACCACTGGTCACTTATTCTCACATGCTAAATATCTATAATGCATCTTACACCTTATTAAGATATATTTCTCCATGTAGTTAGTGCTTCAACTAAAAATAAGGTATTGAATTAGTACTTTTCAATATCCCTGTCATCCATGTCAACTTTTTCTCACTCAGTCATTCTTAGATGGGAACATTTTTAACTTGTAAAACCCTGCAGTAGTTTTAATACATGGAGTAGGAATACTGAGGCATGAGCCAGCAAGGTTCCATCAGGTTCTAACTACTCTCCGATCTAAGAATGCATTGTTCCACTCTGATTGTGGAAGCTGCTGTATTTAAAGCCTCTTGCAACTGAGCAAACACAGAGAGCCACTTCTTCGTTGCTGCTGAAGGCTGTGAGACCTGCACACTGTCACTTTTCAGACTTCTGCGGTGAGTAAATTCAAATTCAAAGTGAGAGTTTCTCGCTCACTTTCCTCTTCCTCTATGAATCACTAAGCACCATTTGAGCCTGCAAGTCTTGCTTGAAAGAATCTGCATTAATTACTACTTATCAGCCTTAAATATGGTGACAGCTCTTGTTAGCAGCACTGTTTATTTTGTGACCACCTTTTCAGCTCTGCTCTCACATAGAGAGTTTTTTTGCATTCCCAGGAAAACAACCTTTCTCTGTGTCCAGCTGGTGAGAACAAATCTCCTGGCCCTCCCCTTTCCAGTTCTGAAGTTGCCATCCTTATTTCCTTGCCAATGAAATTCTATCCTTACAGATAGGGTCTAGTCTGGCTTTTTATGTATACATATTACATATTATTATATATACTTTTTAATGTACTGTATATCTTGTAATATATTTTTACATACTTATAAGCATATATTTTATATGTATATATATTTAGGCTCAAAGCAGAGAATATATGACTTCTCAACTGGTATAAATCTAAGACTAATTCTGCTGAAATTAAACCTTCTTGATGACAGGTAAGACAGAAGCTAAACTTATTTAGGCTTTCCAGATCTATAGTGTTTTTTATCTACAATTATTTATCTACAATCAGTTTGTTTTATCTACAATTATTCCTATTCAATATATCCAGTGCTGGCTAGAAAAGAAATAATTCAATTATCCTTTAAAAATCTGTGTTAACTCTTTCTTAATGAAAGGAACTTTGAAATTGCATTGCTTTGGTCTCTTGAATTGTGCTTTCCCAGCATCAGTTTAGTTTCTCTCAGTATTCACCTGATCTGTAGGTATCTCCATGCCTACAACAGAGTATTTGCTGCCTTCTGTAGCTGGGGAGGCACCAGCACTGGCAACTAGGCACTATTTCTACCCAGTCTGAAGACTCAGGTAAAACCAGAGTGCTATGTTATAGTAAAACAGCATCTCCGCATGGCAAAACAAGTACTAATTTAATTTTAGTAGATAAACAAGTATAAACAGAAGGAATGGGAATGGTCTCTGTTTCTGCTAAACACTTGAATCCCAAATGTCCATTTGATTAATTAGCTAAACCATTTAATATAAATTTATTTACAACAGGTTAGTACCAACTACAGATACAGTGGAGTTTTTAGCAGTCCACATTTTCTGTCCCCGCTGCAAGGGATGAAACCTCACTAGTTCATCTTCTGCAGGGGACACTGCACTTGATTTTCATGTCAGTGTTAAGCCATGACTTATATCATATATCACTGCCTAAATCCTCTGTAAGCTCTTGATAGCTATTGTGATCCAGTTATTAGAAAGTTCTTAATTTCCTGTGACTGTCTGTGGTGTCACTCTGCAGAAATATTTCTTGTTATAAGGATTTGTATGGAACTCTTTCTACCAATCCACCCATGTGAAAATCCCTCCTGATGGAGATTGTTGTTCAGTAATTGCTTACTAATTCTTCAGTAAAGGAAGTTTTACAGCCTGAAAAAGCTGTAAATCGAAACATTTGCTTTACTGTCCTTTTCTGAATAATCCTTATTAAAAAAAAAAATTAACTCTCCAGTTTTTCAAATATTAAACTCCAGAAACTATCAACTATTTCCATTACCTGAAGTAGACCTCATTTGTAGCTTTCTGTGAGATGGACAGCTTTTGTATTAGAAATTCCTCAGCATTATTCTTCTAGCAGGACCACTCGTAGCACTTTAAGATATTTTATGGTTAATGTTGGTTCATAATGCTTTTGAGTGGTCAAAGTTCATACAGGAAGAGTCAACTCAATTCATTGCTAATGGTTTTTCATGGTCCAAGATCCATCAAAAAGCTTCATCCTAAATAATGGCTAATTATTGCCTGAGTTAAACAACCCAGTCCCTGACTGAGACACCTCCAAAAATGCATCAAAGATTATCAGGGAATTAAAGAAAAGAAGAAAATCCCCCATTAAAAGTTTATTTCAACCATAAATTAAATGTCTTTCAATGACACAAAATTGAATGAACCTTTTGAAGGTTCGTAATTGTTAAGATAAAAATAAACCCCCTAATATATGGAATCACAGAATCAATAGTGATCAGAAGGGACCTCGAAAGATCATCTATCTAGTCCAATCCCCCTGCCACAGCAGCATCACCTAGACCAAGTTGCACAGGAACACATCCAGGCAGTGCTTGAACATCTAAAGAGAAGGAGACTCCACAACCCTCCTGGGCACCCTGTTCCAATGCTCCATTACCCTCACTGGAAAGAAATTCCTTCTGATATTGATATGGAACCTCCAGTGTTCCAGCTTGCACCCATTGCCCCTTGTCCTATCACCAGATGACCTTGAGGAAAGCCTGGCTCCATCCTCCTGACACCCATCCCTCACATATTTATAGACATGAATGAGGTCACCCCTCCCCCTCAGCCTCGTCTTCTCCAAGCTAGAGAGACCCAGCTCCCTCAGCCTTTCCTCATAAGGGAGGTGTTGTACTTCCTTCATCATCTTTGTTGCTCTACGCTGGACACCCTCCAGCAGCTCTGTGTCCTTCTTGAACTGAGGGGCTCAGAACTGGACACAATACTCCAGATGCATTCTCACTAGTGTAGAGTAGAGGGGGAGAAGAACCTCTCTCCATCTGCTAACCAACCCCCTTCTAATGCAGCCCAGATATAATAAACATAAACGTCATAACATAAATAACCAAGAAGAAACAATAAGGGGTCGTATCTTTTTAGTGCTCAATGGGGCAGTGGTTCATCAACAGTAGTAAAGAAATGATTCTTTTATCAATGTGACTCAGTAACTGTGTAAGCAAAATTGTTTGCAGTTGAAGTTTTCCACAGCAGCAATGAGCCTGGCACTAAACAATTTGTATCATCCCTGTCTGTGATACATTTATCCTTATTTTATCCTACGCACAATTAAAGTATGAGATGTCTATAAACTAAGAGGTTATTTTATCAAGCATAGAATAACTTCCAATGAGTGATTAGCTACAAAGACTAAGATATTATAATTATGCAAACAATCTTATTCATCATTCTACATTTTTTTTTCTCATAAGTATATGTTTTAATTAGGACATTTATTTTTATTTGTCACTTTTTTTTTTGTTCCCTAGGAGGTACAAGGCAGGTTTATGGTTCTGTCTTCTGATTTGTTTGAGTTGGTAGTACTGTCTTGAGACATGACTAAGGAATTTGTGATGAAATACTTGAGATAGAAGAGTAAACTTGCTGTATTTTAGGATAATTTGAGAGACTAGTGCTACAATTATATTGTTGCTCTACTCACTTGAAGTGTAATAAGGCTTTATTTTAATCCTTTTTGGAAATTTCCCTTTTTCTCTGTGTACCTGTTGCATGAAGAAAGAAGGAACTTAGAAGAGTATTAATGGTAATGGTGCTAGCTGTAAGCATCTTTTAGGAGGACTTCACCAATCCTATCCTCAAGATACTTTCTGATCCAGATTTCATGGTGAAAAGGACAAAATTAAACTGTTTTCAGAAATGAATAGTCATGAACAACTCTAAGTATAACTCCAGATGGGACAAAGGAAAGGAAGCATCTCTGCACACAACTACAGCAATTGAATGGACTCTATTCAAATAATCTTGAGAGTCAAAGGGAATGTAGCAAAAAACCAAGAGCCTGAGACCCCCTGGGATGTTTGGGTTTTTGGTTGTGTAATTTTGTTTTGGTTTGTTTTTTTCTGCCCATGATTTTAAGAAGTTAAATAATACAATAAATTTACATATTCTTCTGTATTTAAGTTTCCTCTCTGTTTGCATCAAAGGTTCTATACTTCATCATGTTTTCAGTCACTCAGAACGTTGTCCGAAGAAATTTTTCGTTTTGTGGTATGAGCTGAAGAAAAAGACTCAACATCTTGTCATTCCTTGGCAGCAAAAAAAAGCACTCAGAGGGAGTAATGCACCAAGCAGCATGAGACAGCCTTATCCTGCAGTACTTTAGTTTTAATGTGTTTTTGCAATGAGAACTGAGAATTTAATTTGGGCTTTACTACAATGCTGCATCATTAACTTCCAAACACCTCTAGAGCTTTTCCATTTCCCTGGCTTCATTGTTAAACTTGAATTAGACTGCATTAGTCTTTAGTTCAGGTATCTACCTCAGTCTTAAACAGCTCTTCTCTTGCTTTAGATAAATGTCCTATTTCTCCTCTTCTCTTCCTTCTGACATTTTTTTTTTCTTCTTGGAATGTTTGATATAAAATCATCCATACTAATCCTTACTTTCATATCTGAAAACTAAGTTAACAAAGGACAGCAGGAATATCCTATTCAACAGCTATATGAATACCAGGGATGGTTCTTTCTACTTCGGTGAAAATGTCGAACCTTCAAAGGCTGTACAAAAAACTCCATAATAATTTTGAGAATATCTAGGTTTCCCTCACAGAGGTTTTGGTTTTCATTTAATCTCCACAACCAGTGGATGTACCAAGACCTCATAAAACTTTCAGTGAGAGAGGCTGTCAGAACAGACACAACTCTGTGAGATATTTAGCTTTCAGTAAAATGGAATTTTCTACTGAAAAACTTTCTGACCAGCCTTGGTGAAGGATAACAACTCTGACAGTCTCTCTTATGTGGGAAGATTTAAGAACGTGTATGTGTCACACGTACGCTCACCTCAGTAACTCCTTGTTCTTGTAGTAACAAGATCTTATCCTCTCACCAGGCTCTACATCATCACCTGCAAGGAAAGTTGGGTGTCGATGCCAAATTCAAATCAATAGAGCTGAAATACCTGTAATGGTGCCAGAGGTAATGTCTCAATTAATCTTTCTGAATTAATGCCTGCTTCATTTCCAGGAAGTCCACAGGGATATGTAATGGACCCGCTTTGCACTGCTAGAGTACTGTGAGAAAAATGGCCAACTGTCCAATCTCCAGTTTGAACTACAGATCTGTAGGAGGAATTAGGTAGGAGGAATACCACCAAAATCCAGTTTGATCCTGGGAAAAATAGAGAAAAGTGCAATTCCTTTTTTTCTTTTCTGCTAGCAAGTAGAAAAACAAAGGAGAATACTGTGCTTGTACTCTGCTACCAGCAGGAGGACAAAGGTTTGCTTCCAGTTCAAACCCAAAAGTAATCACTGACCCTGGCAGAAAGATCTCTCCAACTGAGCTCCTCTTGAAGTCTGGGACATTTGGAGAGGTCATTTAGCATCAAAATCCATTGGAGAAAGTGAACGTTGCTCAGAACTGTTGGATACGTCCAAGTACATGATGGCGAGTGTAGGATCTTGGTCCCCCTGAGCTCTATAATCATCACGGGGAGAATGAACAACTTGTGTTCTCTTCTCCAAACACAGAGCACAGGCTCCTGCTGCCTTTCTCAGCTTTGTAATAGTCAGGCTATTGCAATCTGGCTGCATATAATGGTGATGAAACTTTCTAACAGCACTGCTGATAACGCTGCTATTGCTGGGTAATTTCTTCCATTGTGAACACAGGAATGCAATGATTGTTTGCCTGACGCTTGATTGTGATTTTGTCAATATGGAACTCTCACTTGCCTGCAGCCGAGAAGTATCTGATTAACTGCTTTTTTCTGTACAGTTAAACATATTTGAGTCTCTCTGCTCTCCTGCCAGGCCAGCTAGCAGGAGGGCTCCTCAGTACTTCCTTCATTGTTTAGTAACAAAGCAACTGTAGGGTTCGAATGAATGGCTGAGTGGTAGAAACACTGCCATGTTGTTCCAGCCCAGCACCTTTTGCACCTTGTCTAGCAAAATATACATCTCTGCTGCCTGTGAGCAGCGTACCAAGATCACCACTGTGTAATTTACTTCTGTTGGCTGTCAGAACGCAGTAATTCAGCACAACTCACTGTAAAGCTGCCACAAGGGAAAGGCAAATGGGTCTGAAATGTAAGAACTTGTCTGCAATTTTGTGTTGACTCATGATGAAAACTATACATTAACACTGTACATTTCTTAAAATATGTAGAGCTTCATTCTTTGAGGTTCTGCACACTTCTGGAGTGCTCAAAAAGAATGTAAGTGGTAGAAGCACCCCTTTGAGTCTATCAGCATCTGATTGCTTGGGGTCTATGAAAAGGGAGTACAAACAGTGCAAAATCATTCCCTTCTCAGGTATTTATATTCTTTAAAAAAGAAAATAAAATCTTAAAGGCATGGAAATTATTTTGTATAACTTGAAAAATGTATTCTGAAGGCACCAGAATCCTACAACTTGAAGCTGTAATGATACTTACATAGGCAGAATATTCTTATTTAACATTATTTTCCACTGGAAAAGACTCCAAATTGCAGCATGCTCCTAATTTCTCCTTGACAATCTCAGGGTCTCCATCAGGAACAAGCAAAGTTTTTTAAGAGGCGATATGCTTGAAGAACAGAGAGAGCCCTGTGCAAATAACAGTTCACAGATGTTGTTTTCTAGGGGCTTGGGCTTGTTCTTTTGTTGTTTTTAAAGATCCATGGAACTTTAGTAGATGTATTTCTAAGACTTTGTGTGATTACTAAGAACTTCTTGTTAACTGACATTTCTGAACATCGTAAATGAGGTGCTCTGTCCTAGACTAGCAGGAATCTGAGCAGTGTAAGGAAAAGGCTCAGATACTTGTTTATCAATAAAGGATTTAAGATAGAGAACATTCATCACTCGTGACCCAGACTGAGCAATGTGCCTAATTCTAACATTGCATTATAAACTTTCTTCTCTTAACAAAATCTAGTCAAAAATATATAAAAAAATTATTTGGGGAATGGTAACTTCTTCTTCTATCTAAAAGATAGCTTTCTTTCTTTTAAAAAAGAAAGAGTGGAACACAATCTTAAGCCTATAAATAATTGGCAGGAAAAAAGTACACTGATAGGAAAACATAAGTTTTCTTACAGTGCATTTAAAAATACATTTAGGACTTACTAGTTTGTTAGACAGTCACACTTGTGCCTTCACAAGACAAAGTTCTCTCTCTTTTTTTGTATATAGGGCTGACAGAATGATCTAGTGAATAATTCACTGGAAGCACCTGCAGCACATGGAAGATTTAGAAATACAATCAGTTGGTTTCTCAAAATCCTATTAGTAGATTTGAATCCCTGATGATGAGGGAAAAATGGTCTAAGTGTTTCTTCCTCAGTGACAAATATATGTTCAACTTAGGCTGGAATTCAGCTCCATCCTAGAAAACTTCACACTCGGAATTAGCATAAGGCCAGTAGGATTTCTTCACATT
The DNA here is from genome assembly GCA_013397515.1 of Upupa epops. Classification (NCBI taxonomy): domain Eukaryota; kingdom Metazoa; phylum Chordata; class Aves; order Bucerotiformes; family Upupidae; genus Upupa; species Upupa epops. The sequence continues at coordinate 369,742 of VZRI01003596.1, read as the reverse complement.
TATGGTGTTGCCATTGATATCAGAATTTGGCCATTAACTCCTCATAGAAAACTCAGACATTATATAGCTCAAGTATAGTTTTCTGCCTATAAGGCAACAAATGTCTCCACAGAATGGCTTATACATTCTGACTCTTACAAACGACAGAGTTACCACTGTTAGATGAAGGAAGGCAAATAAATTGTAAAAATAACCAAAGCAAAAATCATGCCCTAAAGCCCAAGTGAATGAACTGTTTCCACAGAGCTGGATGAAAACCAAGGAAACATTAAGAATCATCAACAGAGTACAGTGCAGTACTTAAGAACTTAAGTTACCTCAGTGCTCCAAGAAGCAATAAGCTTCCAAGTCTTCTTCCCTTCATTGGAAGACGGAACCCCTATCAGATCTTTATATACGCATGCAGATACATGATAGAACAAAAATGCTGACAGCTAAGTCACAAGGATACAAACTCTAATGGTCAGAATGGAAGATTTGGTGGTTTGAAAGTTTTGCATACAATTCAGTCATTCAAAATACTCTACATACACGTAGATCTAACCACTGCATCAAATTAAAATCAGTGAAACATGATCTCCCTACTCCCAAAAAGACTTCTCTTGTGAGGGATAAGGCTCATCCTAAATCAGCAAGAGAACAAGCATTACTCCTTCCATTAAGCCTACAACTGCAAACATATCACTGAAAGGGAAGCATCAATGGATAAACAATTAGTTTTTGGCTTCTTGTATCTCATCTGTGAAGATTTATTGCCTCTATTGTACATTTTTGTGCATCATACAATATCATAATGACTGGCACATACAGAATCACAGAAAATGGGGCTGGCTGGAACACCATTTAGTCCATTTTCTTACAGGAAGGCAGCACTAACTATCCAAATGCAGTTGCTGGCAGATGGTGGTCTACTTTGTTCTCACCGAACTTCAGTCACTGAACCTCCACAACCCTCCCTTGTAATTTATTCCGGTGCTTCACAACTTTTACATTAGCTAACAGAACGTGGTTTTAATACCAAATTGCAGCAAGAAAAGATTATGGTTTAAGCCATATGTTACTACTTTCTTCACAATGGACAGGGAAAGGGGATAATATCCTTTCCCTTTGAAGTTTGTTATAACAGACCATTGTTTTCTTTCCAGAATAAATATGCACAAGAAAGTTATGGAGAATTAGTGATCTCTCACTCCTTCAAAGGACTTTGAAACAACCTACGTACCTCAAACTAAACTAATTGCTGAGCTTTCCCTGATGAAAAACTGCTCATAATCAATGTTTCCTAACACCACAAGAGAAGCTTGATAAACCTAATGAAAACCTGTGCTTACACCATCCGTGTTTGATCACCAAAGTAAAAGTTCAAGGAACAAAACCCCAAACAAAGTTTCTCCGCAGATGTAATACAGTGCTTTCTTAAATATATTGACGCCAGTGATCTGAAAACATTTTCCCACAGAATTGAAGATGCAGGGATTTTTGTGTGCCATTAAATTTCCAGAATTGCCATTGCTGGAAAATGCTGGTTTAATCATTGATACTTCATTTTCCACTGGTTTAAGCAGTAGGTTTAGAAAAATGTAGTGAAATTATTTCAGCAATTAACAAGAAACTAAAAATGACATATCAGAATAACATAAAACCAGAGTTGGAATGAACGAGCTAGGCTGTGAAATATTGCATACATCATGTATTTCAGACAAAGCATGACACAAGAAGTGTCACCGTCAGTGCAGGAACAGTATGTTGCTATTTAAATATACATATATATATTGGATTATTGTATCCTACTCTGCCATGAAGTCATAGCCTGCACCATTACTAAGTTGTCAAACAAAGGGAAAAACCCATTAAATTACAGAATACTGAAAAAACACCCTATTTTAAACCACAACTTACAGCTAGCTAACCATGGTTGTTTCATTTTGTAAAAAGCAGTTTTAGCAAGATATTTCACCTGCTCAGGAAGAATTGAGTTTCCAGTGAGAATTTGAGGGAAAGGTCATTCTTGGCAGGGTCTGTCATTCTTATGCACAGGTGATCTACAGTAACTGGTGAGTTTTGTTTAGTAGCTTTCAATATATCTTATATATACACACCATATAGAAAAATGCATTCATAATTTTTACCTTTCTTGATAAAGAAAGAACCTTTCAACTTTATTAAATCATATGATTCTATATTAACAAGAGTGAGAGGCATTATGCTTTAGGCCTGATTGAAAGTATTTGGAAGCCAATAGACGTAATTTCATTGACTTAAAGTGCTACCTACTCACACACTGGGCTAAACCAATGGACCTTGAATCCACCAGAGTCATTGTTTTAATTCTTTTTTTATCTTTAGAAAAAATTCACCTACTGTATTTCAACTTATATGCTCTGAAAAGACAGCTTTTTCTCTTAGTATTTCCCTGTGTTCTGTGATTTCATCCAACTTTTTTGTTGGGTTTCCATTCTTCGAGGTTTAATTGAGATTTGTACAGGTGCATGACTGGCAGGTTTTGGGGTTTTCTCTTATTTATTTTCAGTCAAAGAATTTTATGACAGAAAAATTGTAAATAGTTTGAAAAGCTTTTCTTTGTCTTTTTAATTAATGTTCTATGATTTATAGGTAACTCAATGGAAAATGTACAAATAATGAGGTAGGATTTTATGGAAACTTCACACTCAACTTTTCCCATTTTAAAAGGCTGATTAGGATCTATGAAGAATGATGGATGATGCATAGTTTATTGTGAGCTGGTCTAATGGGATGTCCCTGCTCATGGCAGGGGGGTTGGAACTAGATGATCTTTAAGGACCTTTCCAACCTGAACCATTCTATGAATCTATAAGATGATGAAAACAAGTTTACAGAATTAATATAACTGTTGGGGTATCTATAATACATGAACATTTCCTAGTAGCCATCTTGGAACATGTAGGATCGGGATTCACCATGTAGTGGCAATGCTGAGCTTATGCATTTATTATTTTTCATATATAACTGCATAATCACTTCTGTAATTTTTGTCTTGATTTCTTCTTTTTTGGGGGGTGTTCTTTGTATTTAAACACAAAAAAGTGTGTTTAGTTGCCTTAAAGGCTACAATCAATAATTTGCCCCAAGATATACAATAAAAATTCCCCAAGACATATGAGGAGACTTACTACACTTAGAAATGGTAACATTAACAGTAAAAAAAAAACAAACCAAAGATGGAATGTTTTCTCCTGTTTGTAGCTTAAATATCTCTCCTCAGAAATAAGTAATAAGTAATTTAAAGTATTCTGCTTTAACCTGAGACATTCTCCCAGTTAACTTTTCTGCCTCAGCTCATTAATGCTTCACATTGTCTCATTCTTCTTTTTCTAAAGAAATCAACATGGTCTCATCAGAAAAACAAAGAAAATTAGAACTCCATTCACTGATACAAATGGTTCACTCAGGGTAGTGATTTTTGAAAGTAATACAAAAGGTACATTGAATAATCCCAGCCTGTAAGACTCCGAATTTAAAGATGCAAATGTTCAGATGCATACTCGTGATTTCCTTTGAGTATAGGATTGAACATAATGTCACTGCAGGTTGAGTTCATGAATACCTCAGAATGTTTGCAAAAGATACCAAATCAATTTAATGATACATTATAGCATATAAATTCCTATAAAACCTAGAGAAATGAGGTAAAAAAGTAACACGAATAAACAGTGAAAAGGCATTCATTCTGGAGCTTAATATGTGTATAGGATTCCAGGAGCACAAGTCAGGATCAAGACTTGAAGTTGTACTTACTGAGACAGGAATAATGCTTTTGGTTCCTCCTAAATATTTCCATTGACAAAGAAAAACAACTTTATTCATAATTGTCCACAAAGAAAACTGTTTAAAATGCCAGGAAAGTTTTGAAGCTAAACATTGGATTTCCATTCCCTGATTTCATACTTCTAAAAAGGAGAACTGCAATTTATTTGACCTTAGAGTACTTTAATTTCTGTTTCTTAGTTTCTCTCACTGCAGTACCAAACTTTTTGGGTTTCTTTTTTGAAAAATTTTATGAAATCCATGCTGAACAAACTCTAAATAGAATTTTATAGGAGAGGGGAAAAAAAGAATATTTACTTGCCTAGAGCACTGTTCAACAACAATAGCATTTTACTTAATATGTATGGACAACTGCATTTTCTAATGCAGTACCAGGCAAATATCGATCTCCCACTGTAAACAGAATTCAATGACATTTCCATCGAACAGAACACATGGAAACTAAAACACTAACACTGTACAAAGTTGCTGAATTTATTCAGACTCTTTTTAAGATAAAAGGGTCTAATAGTCCATTATGGCTACAATATGAGCTGTTTTGAGGTTCCATCAATGGAAATTTTGGATGCTGCATTTATGTGCTTTTAATCACTCTGAAGCCTCACCCTGCTGCCTTAATTCTTTTTCTTCTCCATTCAGGACTCTACCACACTATCTCAACATCATACCACACATCAAACAAATCTTATCAATGCCTGGGGGGTTTGTGGAGTCTCCTTTTCTGGACACATTTTAAACCTGCCTGGACCTGGTCTAAGTGATCCTGCTGTGGCAGGGGGATTGGACTAGATGATCTTTCAAGGTCCCTTTCAATCCCTGATTACTTTAAGATTCTATGAACTATTAAAAATTTACTCTTTGTCCAGTCACATTCTTTACTCACACTGTTATCTTCTAGCAGACATGCTTGACAGGGGAATGATTTTTCACACTCCTGTTTGACAAACTTATGCTGGTAAAACCTTCAAGTACAGCTTAGCTTAAACCAGAAAAACATTGGAGAATATTCCCTGAGCAAAGCATAACTGAATAGAAAATGAATAACCCTTCTGTAGATAAATTCAAGAGAACAAGAATTAAATAATTGTCAGTGGAATGGCTAAAGGAGTGATTCAATAATTTTATACTATTCCAGGACCTTTTAAACAGCCGATTTATTTATTGTTTAGTAAAAGCCAAAGCAAGTAGCTCACTGGCTTTAAAGAATACCCTCACATGTGCTGGCACAAACTGAAATTCCCTCAAGCCTAAGCTTATGGTTTCACTACAAAGTGCCAGCTCACTTACTTACAAGGCAAATAAGAAATACCCCCATGTTTGGTATGAGGAGGGGAAATATTTTACAAAGGATTTTTCAGAGTCTCTTAAAGCAGCTCATCATCCCAGTATTTCTGACATACGTTATTTCAATGTGATTCCACTGGCACTCTAACACTTCACCCAGCCATGAAAAACTGAAAAATGACTCCATGCAATTGAAATGACAAATACAGATCTACAGCATCAACCTTCAGCAAGAGTCAGTGATCATAAATTCCATGTTTCCATTGTCTCTTTGAAAAATTTATGGGGTAGTTTGGCTTACTTTTTAAATAAATGCTGAACGCACATTGTCAGCAGAAGGATTCCACAATGCTGTAAGCAATAATGCTTCTTTTTCTTTTTTTAAGATCCTGAAGATTTGTCCCAATGGGAAGGTTTGCAGCTTTACTGAAGATGGGCAGCAATTTATTACTTCATTTAGGCTCTCTATTGCATTTTTATTGTGGTTTAGTTATTTACGATTTGTTCTGTGCGACACAGAAACACACCTCTAGAAGACACTGCCAGACCTAAGTCATGTTGTGCAAGGTCACGTGGAAATTTTAAAATGTCAATCTATTAAGATATTTACACTATAAAGATAAGTTAATCATAGAATCATAGGGGATTGGAAGGGACCTCAAAAGACCATTAGTCCAATCCCCCTACCACAGCAGGATCACCTAGACCAAGTCACACAGGAACACACCCAGGCAGATCTTGAATGTCTCTAGAGGAGACTCCACAACCCCCTTGGGCAGCCTCTTCAATGCTCTGTTACCCTCACTGTGAAGAAATTCCTTCTGATATTGATATGGAACCTCCAGTGTTACAGCTTGCACCCATTGTCCACTGTCCTATCACCAGATGACATTGAGAAGAGCCTGTCACCATCCTCCTGACACCCACCCCTCACATATTTAGACATGAATGAGGTCACCCCTCAGCCTCCTCTTCAAACTCAAGAGACCCAGCTCCCTCAGCCTTTCCTCATAAGGGAGGTGCTCTACTTCCTTCACCATCTCTGTTGCTCTGTGCTGGACACCCTCAAGCAGGAAGGGAGTATGTGTGAAAATAGGATAGGATTTTCCTTGACAGGAAAAGGAAAATAACCAAACAGACCTAGATTTCTGTTCCCATCTTTCCCATTGTCATGTTAATTATCTGTCTGAATCAAGTCACATAGCCCCTTCATCCTTCCGTTCTCTACACATGAAACAGAAATAATTGCTCTGTCCCAACTTTATATTTACTGTAGAGATCCTCTAAGGATTGTGGTCTTGGGTTCTGACACTACACTTGTTTTGTGACACATGGAAAGCATTAGAGTCGTCAGAGGGAAGGAGCATCACACAGGAAACAAGGGCAAACTGCAAAGGTTTTGCAAAATACTAAAGCACACAATACATACTTCTTCCCAACTTGGTTTGCTCTGCAGACTGCTTAAACTGGGAAATGCTGACACAGGTTTTTACTTTTGCTTAATTATTGGTGGTATGTAGAAATATTTATTAGATGTTTAACAATTTTATTTACATTTTAAATAGATCTTTATGCACATCATACCCTCAATATATTTCTAGATACCCATGTATAGTATATACATTTGTACATTAAAAAAAAAAATCTATTTATGTAAATATTGTGTAGAAGTTTATATATTTTTATACCTTAGGCCTTTGTGGTCCAAAGGAATTGTGCACTAAATCCAACAGTATTGCAAGGCATGTGAGTATGGATGATGTGAAGAAATAGCCATCAGCCAATGACATAGTATAACGCTTAATGAAATGGTAGCTCTCTGCCATGGAATCTCAGACTGATAGGGATTGGCAAGGACCTCTGGAGATCATCTAGTTTAACGCAGGATCCTCTAGGGGAGATTGCACAGGAATACATCTAGGTACATTCTGAATGTCTCCAAAGAAGGAGACTCCACAACCTCTCTGGGCAGACTTATTAGCACCTTAAAAAAGTTTTTGCTTTGTTTAACCTGAACCTCCTATGTTCCAGGTGGTGACTGTTGCCCCTTGTCCTATTGCTGGTGCCATCCTCCCGACACATTTGTAAGCAGTGGTAACTGAACTAGTCCCAGTCTTAGAGTATTTTCCAAACTTGCCAAAGTAACTCAAACCAGCTCCTTTTATAATTCATACTCCAGTTCACACATCAAATTTATTCCTGATTCATAAAATTATTATCTTTAGAAGCAATTCTTCTGTAATTACATCATTTGATTTAAAACAAAGCTGGTCATGACCTTCTCTTTGTGCATGTGTGGTCTCAGATTAAAAGCAAGAGTTTGCTGAATAGTAATTTTAAAAATCAAAGCAATATAGTCAAGATATGCATTTCATGGAGCTGTTTTCTATGACAGTTATTCACATAAAATCTCTTTTCCAGGAAGGAAACACTGTTGAACTGCATGGTGCTGTCAGTGTGCAATAGCCAGAGTGTATTACAGTCGTGCCATTTGTGAGACAATTTGCCTAACTCCTTGCAAGGTCATAACCCTATTTCAGAAACATACAATGACCAACCAAGACATTTGGAAAGAGTGATCAGAGCAACACATAGGAAATGCTAGATACATAAAACGGTGAAGGCTTTTGATACCAAATTGCCTGAACGTACTTTAATTAGGTGCTGAGACTGAAAAGAAGCCTGTCACTTCTGAAAGGCTTGTGTGTTGCATGCTCCCAGCTGCTTGGAGGAGTGCACAGGTGAACATACAGCCTGTTGTCCAGCCAGCCTGTGGGAATAGCTGCAAACGAAGCAGTTGGTTACCTGTTCCAAATATGGAACATGCCTGTCAACTTGCAAAATAAATGGGTTGTGTCCAGACCTCATTGGTGCTTATGAGCAGAAATGTCTGACTGGAGGTGGGGGCCAGGATCTGACCTGGTGAGAAGCATCAGGTTCAAACACAGCCTCTGCAGAACTCATGGCCAGGCTGGACAGGATAGTAGTGGAGCTGAAGACCAACTGAATTACCTAGGGTGCCTGATATGGGGTCACAGGCCCAGGGACAGCTTTGGAGGGGCAGAGGTGGGGCTGATCAGGGTTGTTGAGTGCTCTCAGCAACCCGATTAGAGTTGTTGAAGGATTAGTGCTCTCAGGTGCCTGAATGCAGTCTTTAAATGCTGCAGCTTTAAATGTCACATTCTTTGTCTTCCGTTAATTGGAGGAAATTAAAAAAACCCACCACCTCTGAATAGGGCAGTTATCAGAACAAAATAGCCCTCTGTGTCAGGTTTGCCCTTCATTCTCAGCCTAATGGCTTTTTTCATCTTCAAGGTCTTTGTCATTCCCAAGCATTTACAAGTAAAATGGAGATTTCAGTTCATTTCTGCTAATTGCACTATAGGTTGGTAGTTTTATGAAATTATTTCTCCCTTTTTCATGGTAATACTAATCAGAATGGTATTTCCCTGTTTGATGTTTCCTATTGATTAGCAATACATTGCCTACATCAATTGCTACACATCTTAGTACTGTCAGGGTTGTTAAATATTTCAACCTTGGTGAAGTCCAAAGGCCTCATGCTATGGCAGCAATCATTTGTAGTGAAAATTTGTAGTGAAAAAATCATTTGCTGTGAAAATATTGAAGAAGACTTCGGGAATTTCCTTTAATTTCCTCTGTGCTGATTATATCAACCCTTTATCCAGTCAAAAAATGTAATATTTTTGCTTAAAAGTTGTTTCGATGCCAAGAATAAACCACTTGAAAAACATTAGAAAGTTGTGCTTACTTGTAATTCCTCGGTTTTCACATAACAGTTTTCATATACTCAGTTTTCTTATTCTCTTCTCTAACAAAAACGTCTCTTAAGAACACTTCAACACCATTACACTTCCCTTAAGATAATCACAGAATCATTGAGGTTGGAAAAGATCTCTGAGATCATAAAGCCCAGCCTGTGACCTGACATCACCACATCAGCTAGATCAGGGCACTAAGTATCACACTGAGTCTTTTCTTAAACATCTCCAGGGATGACGACTCTACCACCTTCCCTGGGCAGTCCATTCCAATGTCTAACCACCCTTTCCATGAGGAAGGGCTTCCTAACATCCAACCTAAACGTCCCCTAGTGCAGCTTCAGGCCCTGCCCTCTCATCCTATCACTAGTTGCCTGGGACAAGAGCCCAACCCCACCTGTTTACAACTTCCCTTCAGGTAGTTTATAGAGAATGATAAGGTCCTCTTCTCCAGGCTGAACAACCCCAGCTCCTTCAGCCTCTCTTCATAAAACTTTCCCTTTATTCCCTTCACCATCCTCACTGCTCTCCTCTGGACCAGTTCCAGCACCTCAAGATCTTTCTTGAAGCAAGGGGCCTAGAACTCCTCCAGTACTCGAGGTGAGGTCTCACCAGTGCCCAGTACAGGGGAAGAATTACATCCCTAGCCCTGCTGGCCACACTATTCCTGATACAAGCCAGGATGCCACTGGCATTTGTACCACATGAGCACAGTGCTGGCTCCTATTTAGCCAGTTGTCAACCAGTACTCCCAGGTCCCTCTCTGCCAGGCCACTCTCCAGCTACTCATCCCCCAGTCTGTAGCTCTGCTAGGGAATTTATTGTAGCCAAAATGTAGGACCCTGCACTTGGCCTTGCTGAACCTCATTCTGTTGGCCTCTGCCCATTGACTCAGCCCGTCCAGATCTCTCTACAGCATCTTTCTCCCCTCCAGCAGATTGACACTCCCCCCCAACTTGGTGTCATCTGCAAATTTACTAAGGAGAGATTCTTTCCCCTCATCCAGGCCATCAGTAAAGACGTTGAATAGAACTGGGCACTGATCCCTGGGGAATACCAGGGCTCACCAGGCACCATTCACAACCACTCTCTGTACCCAGTCATTCAGCTTGTTTTTAACCCAGTGGACAATGTGCCCACCGTCTTGCATAGGCTGTAGCTTGTAAGGTCTCCCTAGAAGATACCTGAAACATTTTTGTTATTTCTCAAAAATCAAGTGGACAATCATTTCTAAAAAAACCCACTATGCATTACGACTAACTTACTTTTGGAGATGAGTTCTGCCGTCTGATACATGCAGCAGTTAGCCTGAGTGATCACTGGAAGAGTCACAGAAAAGAGATTCCTTTGAAGATTCAGATTTGGTAGTATCAGGCACTGTGGTAGGTATCTTTACAATCTCACTAGTTATTACCTACTGAGGCAGTCCACAAATGCTCTTAATAGTTACTGTAGATTAAAATAATGGTCTATTTTACTGATGCTGTAGAATGGGCCAGTTCCCAAACAACATGCTAGAATGGACTTAAACCAGCCATTAGAGTCTTCTCAAGGCAAACAGAACTTCCCTTACAGCACAAAAGGTGAATTGTCACAGATTTAAAGTACACAAAGAGAAGAAAAAAATTAATTTAAATTTTCAATATTCAGTTTCTCAGTGCTGTTTTTGTATTAATAGGAGAAACAGGGGTTTCCTCATGGTGTAAACCAGAGCAGGAAACTAATCTGTGTATTTTAACATGTTTTCTCAATACAAAAGTCTACTCCATAGCATCTTGCTATAGACCATTAGATAAATGGTTTTAAGAGTACGTTGAAAATCAGCTTGTGACTGAGGATATGCATCAGTAACTCCCAGCTTTAGCCTACTGTTCTCAAGCCAGTCAAAGCATTATAGAATTACAAATATTGCAGTATTATTAACAGTCCCAGAACCATATATCATTTCTGTTTACATTTCTTGCAGCCTTCTGGCATCTTATTATTCCCCTGAACACGAGGTCAGTAACCCTAATGAAATCAAAGGATATATGCTTTATATACAACTCTGGTATTTCTACTTAAAGAAAAAAATGCTGTTAGCTTCTTACTGAAGACTAGATTACTGGTTGTTTGTAAAGACATCCACTTGGGAGAGCAGCTGGTGCATCAGTAAACCCCACGTCCTTGACTTCATGTATGACCTATTATTTTGGGTTGCTCTTCTGTGAGATATAAAGAAAGAGTAATTCCACTTTATGGAATTACTACCAAGACTAATAATCTCTAACAGAGTCTCAACAGTTATCCCAACATTTCACATGTATTGCTCAAAATATCTCCCCCACCTCCACTAAAGAGAGACAATATCACAAATACTTATATTTGCTAGGACAAGACCAATTCTGGGTATGTGCAGCTCTCTTAGGGGATCAGACTGTTTCAGATACTCTGCCTATAGAATCATAGAATCATCCAAGTTGGAAGAGACATCCTTGATCATCAAGTCCATCCTTAACCCAATGCCACTATGCTCACTAAACCATGTTCCCTAGTGCCACAAATGCTATGAAAAGCCAGCTTAGGCTTCTGAAAAGCCAACATGAGAAGCATGGGATATGGGGTGAAGGCAATAGCTGTAGAATGAAGTTGGGGAGAGCAACTTTAGGTGTAGTAATCTTGGCTCCTTCAGTCTCCCACCAATCTGGTCTCTTGTCCAGCTCTGATCTCCTGTTCTTTGATGTGCTGTGCCCAGTGTTTGATCCCCACATTTTCAAAGGGTTCAGAATTATCTATATTGCAGCAGTGACTACAAAGATCAAATGTGGGAATAGCAAAGGGTTCAGGCTCTGCAGAAATTGAAAGGTAACAGGAAGAAAAATGACAAAGGAATATATGAAAACTTGAAAATACTCCAGTCTACTGGAGCCATTATGTGCAGAGAGATGTAACTTGTGCTATTCTTTATTTCTTTGTTTAGCGGTTTGTCTTAGAGGCTGTAGTCAACAGCAGCATCCCAGTGATCTATGCAACCACATCACAAAATGTAATCTCTACACTTCATGTGTCTGATGTAGCAGGAGTGCTGCCACTGAGCTACTTGCAAGTTATCACAATTTTGTAGCTGAACATTTCAAATAAGTGGTGCTTGAACTTCATAGGGGAAAAAATTTCATATTTCTCAAATGATCTCTTCATTCATTATGAACAATTTACCAAGTGCTGTTGCTGATTACCGCTGCCCTGGAAGTCACTGCAAGAAACCAGTGACACAGCTTCATTCTTTTGATGAAGTCTTGTGATAATCACCTTTGCCACTAGACAATTTTTTTCCCCACCACAGATACTCCACATTCCTTCATTATTTTCTGGATGAGGATCAGATTCTTTGCCAGCCAGTGTTTTCCAGCATCTCATCTGAATTGGCAGACTTCTTTGATACTAAATGGACCTCATTTGATGCTATTACAACCCTAAGAACACTGACATACCTTTCTCTAGCAAATTTCAATAGGCATTTTATGGCACATTGTCCCTTCCCAATGAGAGGAAACCCCACAGATATTAACTGTTTAGAGACATTTTATAATCTTTTTATTTGGTAAGGGGAATGCACATCTAACATGCTTGGCACTCTATTAATCGGAAATATCCTAAATATTAAAAGGCTCCAGAGAAGAAAACTGTTCTTGTACAAAACTCCCAACCACCTTTTGGTGGGAAAGGCTAAGAAGTTGATTTGTTATTCAGAATGACTGACCTACTGCACTTAGTCAAAATGAGCATAAAAACTTTATATATAATTTGGTTTCCTAGCAATGTATTTATCATCAATATACATTCAGAGTCTTCATTACTTAAGTTGCAGATAGAAGTGCTCAATTACCCTGCTATCATTCTACATAACATTTTGAAGTTTAACTGAAAACAAGGAAACAGTTCAATGTAAAATTCATTACGGCTGCACAATGCTTGAAGTGATACTTCCCTTTTGCCACAATTCAGAACCCAGAGACAGTGTGTTTCTGCACTGTCTCTTAGCCCTTAACTTTGCAAACATCAAAAGTTTCCCCCCACCCCGTTCTGTCCCTGACTGCAGACTGATGCCTTCAAAATGCACCAGTGAAATTTCACTGTTGAAGATAATATGTAACTGCTGGTTTTAGCATTTAGCCTTATTCATAAAACACACGGTCTACTACCAATTCTGCAATTTAAATGCAAATAATATTTAAACAAGGCTAATCTGGAGGGCTTTTATGTATAGAGTGATGTATGGGAAGGAGCTCTTTAAGGTGCAATGGTTTACCACTATGATTTCCTTTTCACATCAATCATCTCTCCACCACAGTTCAACAATTAAAATGGTTCATGGCTGCAAGGACTATGACAAACTAACTTAATCATTTAAACACCCATGATAGTACCTTTGAGCACAAGAAGCTGATAGAGAATGATAAAATGTTAATTATAAGCTGTAAGCAGGATGAAATACCTCTGTTCATCAGCGACCTGCTGATTATAAATTGAGCTTGCTGATATGCCCAATGTACAGACAACAAAATATTCTTGTGGAGGAGTTTGTTCTTACATAGAGTTTTTCAGTGAAAACAAATGAGGCCAGATCTGCTTGTTGCTGGTGGGGATTGCATTTGTACTTTCCTTTCTCCTCTTTCTTGGTACAAGGACACGTGGGAGTAACTGTGCCTCCCCCCAGAGCAAATATCAAAAAATTACTCATGAAAGTGGGATTTTGGTTCCTTTCAAAAAACATTACACTGGATATGTCCTGATTAACCATTTCTCCAAAATGCTCTTCATGCTTTTGTCCAGTTCAAAAGGGACTGCTGACACTTATTTTTCCATCTTCCCAGATGGCTTCTTAGCTTTGCAGTGTCAATTTAAATTGATGCTGACACAACCCAAAAAGGGTGTTTTTTTCCCCGTCCTGCAATCAGGATAGTGATTTCGAATTGTGTTTAAAATGATCCTCCACTTTCCTTTCCCTTGGCTGTAAACCAACCCTCATTATTTTAGAGTACACTGTGACCATGTTCTGAAAAACACCATGAGTCACTTGTATGGTCTGTGTTATCTGACCTGCAGAAATGAACTGTAATATTACAGCAGGAATTGGTGATCTGCAAAAATATTTTTGTTCAAATTTAGAATTAGAAAAGTAATACTTTTTTAAAGTAAACGGTAAATAAAATAAATAGTAAACAAAAATACACTTATACCAATTTCCTATAAATATACCCTCATTTGCTACAGGAATATTTTCCTGGTGCATCTTTTCCCCACGTAGTTACCTAAATTGATATTTAAGTCACATAACAAAGCCACAATTTTTTTTCTGGTGAACTAACACTCTATAGCTTTGCCTTATTTCCTTTATTTGCCAAATTTTGCCTTCTTTTCCTCTATACAACTTTCTCATGTAATCAGTACCTGGATTATAAGCTTTAACATCTCCAAACTGCCAAATCCAAAAGCTGTGAGCTACCTGGGAAATTTGGGTTCTTACAAGCAAAAGAGTGAACTGATAAGTAGCAGTAGGGGTTTTCAGACACACACCCGAGCATTTGGAGCCGATACAATAGCAGTGGGAGTTTGGAGGAGAGAACAGAACAATGAAGAAGCAAGACAAGCAGTCTGCAGCAAAACACTGTTTCAGGAAAGTATAAAAAGGAAATGAGAGCTCAGAACAAAAAGAGAGAATTTCCTTGCTTTATACTTAAAACCAGTTTTGATCGAGTAAGGAAGAAATAAAGTAAAAAAAACCCAGAATGATTCTGAAAGGGAAATATATTTTGTTGATTATAGACTTCTTTTTAAAAGTCAATCCTTTTTGAAGTTCATTACTTTTATTCCTTAGTACATTTCATACTAAAGGTGCGTTTAGTAAAGTTTTCAGATGACTGTGACAAGACCTCTAGTAGGATAGACCTTGAATGCTCCAAGGATGGAGACTCCACGACCTCCATGGGCAACCCCTCCCAGTGATCAGTCACCCTCACATTAAAGAAGTGCTTCCTTATATTCAGAAGGAATCTCGTTTCAGTTTGTGTTCATTGCCTCTGGTCCTGTCACTGTTCACCACTGATAAAAGCCTTCCTCTTAGCACCCTTCCTTCAGGTGTTGTCATACATGGATATGACCCTCTCCCATCCCGAGTCTTCTGTTTTCTCAACAGTCTCAACTCTTCTTTATAGTAGAATGAATCTAAACCCCTCATCACCTTTGTCATTCTTCATTGAATTCTCTCCAATATGTCCATGTCTCTCATACTGGAAGCCCTGAACTGGGAAATGTACTCCAGGTGTGGCCTCTCCAGAGCAGAGGAGAAAGACCCTGTCTCTCCACTTGCTGGCAACTCTCCTAAAGCAACCCAGAATGTTGTTCAGCCTTCTTGCTGCAAGGATAGACTGCTGGTTCAACTTGGAGTCCACCAGGACCCCCAGGTTCTCTTCTGTCAAGCCTCTTTACAGCTGGGTTGCCCACAGCCTGTTCTGGTGCCTGAGACTGTTCCCTTTGTAGGTGTAGGACTTCACTTGTAATCCCATTTCTCCAGCCTGTCCAAGTCCCTATTGATGTCAGCACAACTCTTTGATGTACCAGCCTCTCCTCCAAGTTGTGTGTCTTCTGCAAACTTGCTGAGAGTACAGCGCCATCATCCCAATTATAGGTGAAGAGATAAAACAAGATCAGATGCGGTACTGACCTCTGAAGTACAATGGTAGCTACTGGCATCCTAGTAGATTTGATGCTACTCATCTCTACAGAAGTTTGTTGGCTTTCAGTGCAAATATCGCTAAATGACAGAACAGAAACAGTAGTTGCCTCTATAAGCAGAAATGTCATGAGACATCTGAAATGTCTCAGGAGAAAAGTATTCTCCCTTGAGGTAACCTTTTATGATTGTCACAACATGTTGTTCCCACTGTTACATTAAGTTAATGATAAAGTATACAAATTCAGAGCAACTTCTAAAACATTAAACAAAATCAATAGGCATATAAATTATTTACAGTCTAACAGGGGAAAATTCTCTTTAAGCTGAGAAGGTTCCATGGCATAAATATCAAGATCAATATGCTATAGTCATAAGGGAGAGTCACTGTTAGATGAATATTTATGAGCTCTCCAGAATGAATGAATTCTACTATCAATTAATGAATTCTACAGACAGTAGCCGTGATCCACGAGTGATCCTGTGATTTGTTCTTGTAATCATGTTTGAACATGAAAGGATGTGGCTCTTGTAACTCAATACTCATCAAATTACACAAAAAAAAGCAGTAGCTGAGGAAAAATTTCATTTGAGAATGCTTTCTTCTTGACCCTTTCCCAAATGGCTTTCTTCCCCACTCTTACTTCCAAACCAAATTGATGCTCTCTTCAAAATTAAATTCATATGACAACTATTTTTTTCACCTGGGACAAATGCCTCTTTATCTAGGATACCTACACATACAGCCACCCCAAAATCTCATGCTTTTTCAAAGCTAACAAATGAACTTACCTGGAATTGTGCCACTAACAGCTTCTTCCACCGTCTTGCTTCCCAAGCCAATGATGTCCTCAGAACCTCTGCTTTGGCAAATTTCAATGAGCTGGAGGTGCACAGGCAGTACCGGTGACCGATATTTCTTTGATATTAATTCAGCAAGCTAGAGATGACAAATTGGTTGGCTTAACAGAATATCATGGGGATTGAACTGCTGAATCATGAAATTGTGCTCCACTTTTACAAGTGCAGACCCAGTTGTAACTGATCAGAGATCTACCCTTACCTCAAACCCAGGAGATAGTATTTATGTTTTTAAGCTAATGGGTTGTTCTGCCACAGCACCTGGTCAGAATGAGCAAGACATGCTTTCAATGAGCCTCATGTGACATAGTTAGTGAAAAACCCAATATGAAAACATGACAGTCACAGAACTGTGATTCCCAATCCATTTTCCCACACAGCAAATGTCAATCAGCCTGTATAAAATATCACACGCATCCAGCCATACAATTTCCACTGATTTCTTTCCAGCCCTCAAACATGTGCAAAGTGGAAGATCAGATGTTGCTAAGAGCTGCTATATTACTTTTTTTTAAATTTCTTCTATACCATCTTCCAGTGGGCATAACTCAGTGGTTAGGAGGGGTGAAGAGAGGAAATGCTTCTCATCTTCATCTACATACTAAATGTGTAAGAAATCCAGAAGAAAAACAATACATAAATCAGTGACTTAGAATTGTTTGGTTTGAAAGGGACGCCAGAGATCATCTAGTTCAACTGCCCTGCCATGGGCTGGGACATCTCTCACCAGACCAGTTTGCGCAGATCCTAATCCAACCTGGCCTTGAACACTTTAAGGATGGAGCAGCCACAACCTCCCTGGGTAACCTATTCCTGTGCCTCAGTAACGTCACAGGGAAGCATTTCTTCCCAAGATCTAATCTAAATCTCATTTTTAATTCCTTAACTTTTGCAAGATGAGCTTTAAAGAGTTTATTTTGAACTAAAAGCATGCGACCAGTTGCTTTCTTTGCCTCCTACACTCCTCACACTGTTCCCTACTTACTTTAAACTCCACGATGCTCTATTAGTGAACTCTCACAAGACTTTCTGTGTAAGACTGAGCATAAAGATGGGAAGCAGGCATGTTTTGGAAACCAAATGTAACTGTTAGGTTACATGGCTGAGAGCTAATCATCTTCAACACATACCCCAGCAGGGATCAAAGGAGGAATGACAGGCAGGGGAACCGTAGGAACTTAATCAGTGCAAATGGATCACTGCCTTTCTCCACTCCTCTGGGGCTACCTGGGAAGAAATAGCCCTCCCTTGTCACTGCTGAGAAGCATATCAGCATGAGCCAGCCAAAGAAACCCACGGAACTTGTGGACACATAGAGGTATTGCCAGCAGGGTGAAGAGCATTTGGGCATGGTACAAAATTGACTATGAAATGCATTGAGTTCTTTGGCAATTTAGAATCCTTTAGGGGATATCCAGAAAATCATAATGGAAAGATCAAATGTACTGAGGGAGAGACAGGAAACATGGGAAAATAGCTGAGAAATTTGTTTCTGATTACTGTGTGTGTGCCTTCCAGTCTGAATGGGTATGGGTGAGTGCTAAGTTGCACCAACCTGCATCAGCCAGAATATAGGACAGGGCTGAGTGCAAACAGTGTGGCAATGAAGAGTGGAAGCTGTCGCAATACTCTACCACAGGTAAGTGCAACAGCACATACTATTGAAAGTGCCTGCAACAAACCATTTGTCTTCCATGGAACACAGTACTAGGATTCCTTTGTTATATGTCTGCTTGGAAATTAACTAGGGGTAGTAATTCAGGCCATAGCAGTGATGTGCTGTGTCTGACTCATAGACTTGTCTCTCTTGCAATCAGAAGTTTCCTTTTAGCAGCTCTCAACTCCTTTTTTTGGCTTAACTTAATCAAGCCAAATAGCAGCATGAGGAAGGTTTAGAAAATTTCATTTGTTTCTCTATCCCACCCTCAAAACCAGTCTAATCCCCACAGTACTTCCTTTTCTTCCTATTACAGCTTGCCACAAGTCCCAGAATCTCTCTGAAAGGTTTTCTATGGGCTACATTAAATCAGGTTCTGATTTTGCACACCTAACTGATGTCACAGATCAGCTGAAAATTAAATTATCAATCACATATCTTTAAGGCATATGTCCCAGACTGGTTAACAACTTCCATTGCACTCACTTCTTTTTTTATGAAGCAAGCCTTTGAAATGACTCTCGGCTACTTTTATAACAGTAATGACAAGACTATTAAGCAATTAATGTGATCATTTAGCTACAAGGTCAAAGTTTACCAGGTAAAGAGACATGGAATACTGTATCATAAGAGTTTTAAAGTTTACAAAGGTCAATGTTTCAAAGATGAATGTCACTGTTTAGAAAAAATACTGGTAGACAAAAACAAGATAATATTTTTTGTAGCATTATTTATCGCAGCCTGAATTAACAAGGAGTTTTCAATTAATAGACATGAAGGCAATCTGATTTAGTGCCATGATTCCGTCCTGACAAGAACGCAATGTTTAGCAAATTATCTACTGCATGGCAAACCAAAATATTAAAAAAAACCAAACAACAACAAATTAAACCAACAAAAAACTTCCTTCAGGCAAAAATAAGATTTCCATCCACTTGTGAGTAATATGATTATCTCATATCAGGACATCCTTGGTAGGTTAGATTTCACCAAGCAAGAAAAGGAGGTAGCAGTCATGCTACATAGAAGTCTGATAACTTAGAGCAATTCTTTTAGGGGTTTTCGGTTGTCTGTGGAAGTTCAGGGCAGTTTAAAAAGAGAATGCTGTGAGGCTCTTTTTTGTAAAAAAATATTTAGTATTAAATGGATGATTAAAAAATTTCTGAAAGAAGGCAACAACTATTAGCAGCTCATGTATATTTGATAGGTACTTTCAAAAAACTTTAAACTTCTGTCACTCTTGCAGAGGAGTTTTCATTTATTTAAAAGAAAAGTTAGCTTTGGTAGTGAGTAAACATATATACCAACTATAAAAGGACATATTTATTCACTACTAAATACAAAGAGAAAAAACATATCAGCCTTCTGACAGAAAGTTTATAAACATGTAAACTAGCCAGGAACTGCCCAGCTCTAGAAGACTACCAGTATTGTACTCTTGGCTCCTTTGGTTCTGTATACTCAAAAAACCATTTTAAACATAAAGCCAATTTCTAAGATTTTTAAGGTGTTTTTTTTTTCCTTCAGAATTTTTATCTTTTCCTCCACACTCTGAAATCCCACAGATAGAATTTCCACACACACCCCCCATAAACTTCCTAAAATATTTTGCAGAGCTTTTTTTCTAGCTTAGTTATCAAAAAATGCTCCAAACTGAGCTGTGCCCCTATAAAAGACTTTAAAAGATATAATGATTCCAAACATCAGTCTGCAGCTATCAGCTATAGTTGAGAGGGGATGGGTATTTTTGGTTTATTTGTTTGAAGTCCTAGAGTTCTTCTGAAAGTTTTCTATAGGTTCTGCAATAACTTAATTTCTCAGTAAATCTTCTAAGCTTCACATGTGCACAGACATCATTACCTCATTAGACCTTTCCTAAGAGTTATCACAGTACTTAAAAATATCAACAGAGAAACAAATGCTGGATTTATGTTTAGTGTAACAGAGAAAGGGGAATGTTAAGTAAGTCTAATAGCCCATAACTTTCTTTTCCTCTGCTTGATTTGTGCCCTTTTTCCTGCCTGCTGAAGGTCTGCTCCAAAGCCTGGCCCAGTCAATAATAGCTATTCAACTGATTTCAGCAGACAGTGCTTCAGCAGTTAAAAGCGTTGTTGATACATTTACATTTTCTGACCTAAATTAAATGCTTACTGCTAATTCATAGCATTTGCGAAAAAAACAGCCACTTTTTTTTTTATGGATCACATAGTGTTGTGTATTGAGAAGACCAAAGCTGCTGAATAACCAATTGGCTGAACAAGTAGAATGAATGGAAAAAGAATTAGGAAAGCTCAATGATCAACTACATTACCATTAAATATGGAAAAGAACAGAGAAACAAGATACGTGCAACGTTCTCTCACACAGATGGAAAAGAAACCAAGAAATCTGGTTTAAGCCAAATCTTGTAAACAAAGAATTTTTTACTCACTTTGACTCTTTTTTCTTGTTTGTATAAGAAAAACATCCAAAGAATTGAAAAGCAGCAGAATTTCTTTGAAATACTTTATTTTATTCATGTTATTGCTATGTTTGTGAAGCATCATAACCTTATAGCTAGCCATTACACATCCCCCATCCTCCTCATGCTCATTACTTCCTATTTAGGACAAGGCAAGCTTTTATACACCCTTTAATTAAATGTAATGAGCTAATGGCAGTATCCATCTGCTCTGATTAACTGAATCAGTTACAAGAGCTGCTCATACTTATTTCTGTTTTGTTCAATGGTCTAAGGTGTTGCAATGTAAGAACCCTTCTCAGAGAAATATTTCTAGTTTCCCTGGTTGAAAACACATAGAACAAATGTTTTCCTGTGTGAAGTTATGAGTTCTTGCTATTTCCAGTTTGGGATTAAAATTAAAGGAGCAGGGGAGCTCCTCAGCATCAAAATTTTATCTGATTTAAATTGGAAAACTTAATAGATTCTTAACATTTTTGAAAACCCGTAATCAATCTATAAATAGATTTCAGAGTCTAAGAACAGTTTTTTTCTACACCAGTGAGAAAACACCATGAAAATTCATAAGTAATTTTTGAACTCTTGTTTCTTCCATTTAAATAGGTAATAACAGAATAAATTTGTTAATCTTTTCTTAATTCAATTAAATGGTCAAATTCTTACTTTAATTATTCTTCAGTTGCTTATATATGTATAGCATGAAGGGGGGTGGTTAGCAGATCGAGAAAGGTTCTTTTCCCCCTTTACTCTGCACTGCACTGGTGAGACCGCGTCTGGAGCATTGTGTGTAGTTCTGGGCCCTTCAGTTCAAGAGGGACACAGAGCTGCTGAGGGTGTCCAGCATAGAGCAATGAAGATGATGAAGGAAGTAGAGCACCTTCCTTATGAGGAAAGGCTGAGAGAGCTGGCTGTCCTTAGCTTGGAGAAGAGGAGGCTGAGGGGGTGACTTCATTAATGACTATAAATATGTGAGGGGTGGTTGTCAGGAGGATGGAGCAAAGCTCTTCTCAAGGTCTTCAGGTGATAGGACAGGGGGCAATGGGTGCAGGCTGGAACATAGCTTCCATATCAATATCAGAAGGAACTTCTTCCCAAGGACGGTGATGCAGCATTGGAACAGGCTGCTCAGAGGGGTTGAGGAGTCTCCTTCTCTTTAGATGTGGAAGACCTGTCTGGATGTGCTCCTGTGTGACTTGGTGTAGGTGATCCTGCTGTGGCAGGGGGATTGGACTAGATGATCTTTTGAGGTCCCTTCCAATGCCTTACAGTTCTATGATATGTGGTATGCTTCACTGTGTGAAGATTACCATTTATTGTTATACATTTATATACAAGTAATATGTAAATTCTACAAATTTGATTTTAGTAGAAGAGAGATCCCTGGCAAGTAGAATTCCATGGGTAATGGAGGTTTCATACTATTCCTATATTTGTTAGTGGCCTACAAAATGCTGCATGAGTTGCTTTCTCTGTCTTAGCTTTCATTCTCTGGTAAACTGGGATAACAGTTAATTCCTCTATAAAGCACTTTGCTATTTATAGAAGCTAATACTGCTTATCAAGAAACTATGGGGAAGATGTTGCATTTCTTTTCTGTGCAGACCTTGCATTTTTTCTGTTTCCAGAATGTTGGAGAAACTGAAATATTGCAGAATCCCTGGAAAATCAAAGCAGTATGCAAAGTAATGTGAGATGTGCTTATTTTGGTGAAAAAGGTAGAAAAGAAAAATCTCCGCCAAAAATTATAATTTCTTGGTATTTCCTGATTCTTATTTCACCAAGATTAGGATAACTACCAATTAATATATAGCCATTGACAGTACGGACCTTCTCGTGTGTTGTAACAATTTGCAGAGTGGAACGAGCTCTATTTCTAAAAAAACCCAATCTTTTATTACAGAATCTATGATGAGAACAGAGGTCACAAATGTTCTTTTTCTTTTTTATTTTGAAAAAACAAGTTTAAAAGGAAAAAGAAGAGGTGACATGAACAATTGATTCTCATTACATTATTCAAAACGTATTTCTCTGCACATTAGCTCCTGCAGTTTGGGTCACTCTTACTGCATCTAAATTATTAATTAATCTTTACTGGGTATGACCACTTAAGAGTCTAAATCACACATGTATATACACATGTGTAATCTAAATTGTATAAGTATAATATATATGCAAAAATAGCCCATCGGTGGATTTATTGCCGGCATTACAGAAGAGGTTACAGAAAGAGGTTCGCAGACTGTGCACTGAAAATATACCAAGCACTATTGTGCTCCATGGCAGTTATTGTACTCATGTCTTAACGGAGAGGAATTCTTGGTTGTCTCAGTTCATCATCTGTAAAATATGGAATAAAACCCATTCCTTTTTAATATTTTTTTTTGTCTGCGGTTGCAAATAATTTGGGACAGTCTTTATCTGAACTGTTTGGAGTGCAAGGAATTTCAGATGGATTCTGTGGATACAACATGGGAAACATAATTCACAGAATGCTTTTGCTGGGAAGGAATCTTTAAAGATCATCTAGTCTAACCCCACTGCCATGGGCAGGGGCACTTTCCACTAGATCATATTCCTCAAAACTCCATCCAACCTGACCTTAACATCTAATGTAAATCTACCTTATTTTGGTTTAAAATCATTGCCTCTAGCTCTGCCACTACAGATTCTGGTAAAACAAATGTTTCTCCATCTTTCTTAAAGCCCTCTCTATATATTGAATGGATGCAATCAATAATTTTTCCCTGTAGCTTCCTTTTCTCCAAGTTAAGGAATCTCAATTGTCTCTGCCTGTCCTCCAAATATTAGAACACTCTGATCATTTTTGTGGCCTCCACGGAAGGAACTCTAGCCGGTCTATAATTTCCATTAATTAAGCCTCAAAATTCAAGTTTTATTTACAGATTTGAAAGTACAACACACATAAATGGATTTCATAACAGTATATTTCCTTCTCTAGTCATACGGTACCTATGGAGTTCTGGATGTCTCTGGAATGTCTCCTATTGCCAATCCAAAACTGGAAAAAAGGAGAAGCCTTTAAAAAAATCCCAAGTATTTATTCTCAATCTAGAAACTTATAAAACTGCAGTAGACTATTAATTGTTGATGCTGAGTTCTACTGTTTGAAAATTACTTTCAAAATAATATTACTTATGAATTTTGCAGAATGAACCACTGAAATAGGGTTAAGTATAGAATGTGACAATCTATAAAGTTAATGTTATTAGTAAACCAGTGGAAGCTGACAGACTTAATGCTGGCTCCTTGTCTCAGAAATATTTGTTATTGAAAAACTTCCAATGCAAATCACTGTAACATCAGATAAAGCAGATGCCTGGCCGATCTTTTAACAAACTATATAAAAATCTTGGTATATGACTAACTGTATAATGGAGCAGATATTACATCTTAATTCAGGTCACGAATAAAAGCTACTTGATAAAATTGAATGCCAAAGTTGAATTTTAAGGTGCTCTTGGGATGATTAATACCTGGAAGGATGTATGAGACCTATTCAGTGGTTTACATGACCCTTAAAAATAACATCAGTGTATAGAAACCAATTAAATTTCTGTATCTCCTCCTCCTTGTCTAATAGAAACCAGTCAGTTCATCTTTCCAGTTCTAATATGATGTTTTCTCTTACCTGAGGTCTTGAAAATTTTTCTTGTCCTACACGCCAAAGACATTTTTTTCTGTAGGAAGGCAGCGATATAAAAAAGCAGGGTCATATATTATAAATATCTTGAGAAAAAAGAGTACAATTAAAATTTACCTGTTTTCATAACTATACTAGCCAGCTTCCCTCATATTGCCCTAAAAAAGGAATATATATATAAGGACAGAGAGTTATCCATTTACCTTATTAAAAACGATATGTTTTGGGCAGAATTCATAATTAGGGAGCTATTTGAAAAAACACACCTGCCTTCACATTATTAGGAATGGTCATTAAACTAGACACGTTCTGTTGATAGGTATTTATTTTTTAAAATAGCAATCCATGAACCTATGAAATGTACCAGAAGATGAGGATTGAATTCAATTTCTCTGATGGCAATTAGGCTGGTGACAACTGTTTTTTTGTAGCCCTACTGAACATCGTGACAATGAATGTATTTGTGAGGAAGATGTGTATAGGTGAGGTCAGGATTTGTCATTAGAATATTTACTTCACTAAGGCAGGCAGGAATTTGTTTATCACACGGTATTTCTGTAGGCTCCCTTTCTCTATAGAACACTTATGGTGTGACCAATTACATATTTCAGATGTTGCATATTTCAGGTAACAGAATAGTTAATTTCAGTCTGATGTAAAAGCTTCAGCTAGTTACAGAATTACAGAATCTCTGAGAGAGATTAATAATTGGAAATATTAAGTAGAAAGTTTTCTTAAGGAAAATGCTTCTAGAGATGGGCCAGTATACCTAAGCATCTTTCCTTAAAGAAAATGTTCTAGGTTAGTTAAAAATAGGGTTTGGTATCACCTCTTCTTTCCTATATTTTCTTTCCTTTTATTCCCAAAATAGTATATGTTTTGTTTTAGACGGTGAGAGAGGTGAAGGGGGCCCAGCTCCAGATGGCTGCCAATCAGAGAAGCTGGAGCCCTTGTCAGCTAAATGGGGCATTTGAGTGAACAAAGGAAACGTCTCCAGGTAGGAGCTCAGAGCTGAGAACTGGGTTTCCGGAGGGCGTTGTGACTTTGTAAATTTGTGACTGGTTTAGAGGGAAGTTGTGGGGGGCATTCCTCTTTGCCTTGCACCCCAATAGAAGATGCTGTTCGGGGTGGGCAGTCTCTCTCACTCTCCCCCTTTGCCCTCTCCTGGAGCCCTGTGGGGAAGCAGGGCCCCTCGACCTGGGGGGCCACAGCCTGCCCCACTCATTGGGGTTGGAACGCTGTGAGCAAGATACTGCTGCCCACCCCAAGCCAGGTGCCGTGGAGTGGGATTGGGATGTGGTGGCAGGATGCCCTATCCCCAATCTGCCATCTAGGAGCGACTGGCTTCGAGCTGTGCTGGCAGAAAGCCATTCCCCCGCCCACAAGGTGCACGGAGAAACCACTAGTGCTGATGCTTCCCTGTGCCGAGCGGAGCAGTTAACGCTGATCATTGTAAGCCTGGAGCTGCTGAAGCGGTGAGCTAACAGAGAAAAAGCCTTGAAAGCCTGGGACTTTGAGGGAGAGAATCGTTCTCTCCTGGTTTGCAGCTATGGGCGCCGTTGTGCTCTCACCATGTGGTCAGTCTATGCAGCCACTGGCATCCTGATTTACAGAACAGCAGGAAGAGAAGCTGTTGGTCAGGTCACAGCAAGCCACTGAGAAAGACATTGGGATTGCTCGAGTTAGTAGGAGTATGGAGCCCGGAAGGGCATTTGCTCTTCCAGCATGGCAGAACTGTCCACGCAAAACAAACTGAAGATTTGTAACACTTAAACCTTTGGCAGAATGTCAGGAAATTGGGGTTTGAAGTGTCCTAGGGGTGGCTCTTCCCTTGTTTCTGCTGTTGTACTGTGTTGTGTGTGTCCCTCTCCACAGGGGACCAGACCTGAAGGCAAAGACCGCTACAGAATGCTTTGCCCATTTCCTTTTCTCAGAGTGTGTGTAATGGCATTGTGATGGAGATTTTGGTTTTGTCTGTGTCACCTGCTTGGGCTTTTTTCTGCTCTTTGTGCTTAGAGAAAGAGATTCAATAAATTCTTTTGTTTCCTCAAGCTGTCTTCTCTTTCCTGATGGATTCTATCTGAGACCCGGGCTTCCTTTCTGGTTTTGGAACGTTCCTAACCTGGGACAGGAAACACAGTCCTCCCGGATGGCATCAAGAACCGATCTTCAACTCACTGAAGAAAGAAGCAAACCAAGAAATAACAGAGGAGTTATTTCCCCAATTATTATGTCTTCAGAAGAGACTAATAGTTCCCTAATGGTTTATCATTAAGAACATGCCAATTGCCAAACAATTCTTATCTTATATTTTCACTCTCTGAAATTCAGGGAGAAATAACACTCCCTGGTGGAAATGAAGGAAGCAAATCCGAAATCAAATAAACCCCAGTGATTAAGTCATTTAATAGAAATAAGTTTCTGCTTCCAGATGGCTAAGAAGCAAATAATCTCAGAAAAGAGTTTGGATAAATTAATTAAAATAAACATCTTTAACATCCATTGAATAATATTCTGCTGACTTTGCTTTCATATTCTCTTGGCAAAAAACTTTAATTAAGCCTAAAGCCAAATATCACTTCCTCTTTTATTTGACACATCACTTTGAGCACTCTATATACTGGATGTTCAATATAAAGTAGAAGCGGGAATAAGGTCAACAGGATTTACATTTTTGTCCTAAAATAAATGACAAATAAACTTAGAGAAATGGAGAAAGCTAAACCAGTTTTGTTCATGCTTAATATAAACTCAAAACCCAAATTACACTGGCTTCAAGTATGTGAAATTTAGAGTAGAAGATTAACATCCCTATGATGGTAATTAAAAAGAATTTGAAAAAGTAACCTGCCAATATCTGACTTTGCCAGTAGTCTGACAGTGCTCATGATATTTGAGATATGAGGAGTTCTCTGTGATTTCTTTATTCTCCAGTCAGATATTTGAGTCCAATTAGTACAACCGACAATGCCCTTTAGGATTCTGTAAATGTTACAGGTTGCGAAAATCGGTGGTTTGTTCACAGTCTTGATGATGTTATTCAGAAAGGCTGTCAATACTGGTTTAAGATGGTCACACATGACCTTCTTAATATTAAGAAAAGGCTTCAAAAAAAGTTGAAGATCCAGGATTAAAACATTACTTGGGGTTCAGGAGAACAAAGCATTACAAGAGATGATTCACTTGCAGTTTTCAGGGACTTTTGATTTGCACTGCAAGAATCCTCATTACAAGGTGAAACACTATATCTTACCTCTATGGCAGACATGGTGCCACAGAACCATGGAATATTCAGAGAGTATTGTGTCAGAGTCATAAATTTATAACTACCTTTATGGGTGGGCTGGTTAAGATGAAGAACACATCCTGCAGAAACTAAAGGAACAGCATGTTATTAACTTAGGTATATTGAAAGGTGAAACAATGTGAGTGCCATGTCTTCTGAAATCACTCACGCCAGGAAAGATTTGCTTTTGCAAACTGGGTATCTAAAAACCGTGTAAAATTGAAATGTTGATTTAAGGAGGGGCAGCCATCATGATTAAATGCACAGTCAGAAGTGCTTGCAAACGTCTGCACTGTTGCACAGTCCACACTACTTCAGTAGATATTGACCCAGTAAGAATGAATTCCTTGAATAGTTTTTTAGCAAACAATGCCTGCACACTTTTTTCTGGAACATGGATCTGGACAGTTATGGGATTAGGACCATAGACCTGCTGTTTCTCTTTTTTTTTATGTTGCATGCATTATCTATCTTTATATCTATATGAGCTAAATATCTGGTGCTAGCTTTAGATTTGATGGAGTTACAGTTCTGAATTGAGAATTCAGCATCAGTGAAACAAACTAGTTCAGATGTGAGTACCTGACAGAGCTTTATGCCATTCCCATGCCTTCTGTGACTGGACGGGAAAAGAGAAGGAAAGATCTGCACTTATCTCTGCACTTCTCTATGTGTGCATGTCAAGTTTTTATCCCAGTGATAACTGACCAGTGCTCCAACCTATATATATCCTAGTGCAAGTTCATGTTACCCATGTTACCTAACAAAGATTTCTAACCTGTCCTTGGTGTTTTCCAAGTACTGCAGCAATTATTACCCTACAGAAATATACAGAAATACATTTCCTCCTTTTATGATCCTTTAGTGTCTGGATGACGTGGAAAAGCCAGATTATAAGAAAGAAACTTAACACTAAAAGATCCCCTTCTTCTACAGCTATCTTTGCTCCTTAAACATTTCTAAATCAGTGTTGACAAAAAAAAAAAATAAAAATCTAAGTCCCTCAAATGTCCCATCCCTTGATAACATACCATCACCGATACTTGAGCATGATAAAAAGGCAATTTCTCATACTACATCTTCCTATCCCAAATAAATATTTAAACCAGGCCTACAGCCATCATACAAAAATCAAATAAAATATCTGATGCCTGTAGGCAAAGACAAAGAAGTACTCAAAGAAGTATAAGTGAGAAATAAATTTACTTTTTCATGCTTTTATAAGAAGCACAAGGACAATATTGAAGGGGTGGGCTTAAACTCTGCCCTGTCTTGATGTTCTGGTAAAGCTCTCATTATTAGAACCACTTGATAACTGGGGTGAAAATGGTAATTTCTATGGCTCATAGCTTTTCTAAGATAGTTCTGCTGTGCAGTAGTGACCCAGTTAAAATAATCCATAGTATGGAAAAATCTATCAATCTTGAGGTCCACTTGATACTTAGTTACACCAGAAAGCAGATTATCAATTGTATTGATTTATCTGTCAACTTGATACAATGCCAAGATAGCTTAGAGCCAAACACAGATTGTTATCTTATCTTAAAAGTGTTATAAAATTGATGAAACTCTGACAATAATGAAATCATAAATTAAAGGTGAATTTATAAATAAAGGTCAATTCTTTGCTAGAAAAATATTAATGAGTTAATGGCCATTTTGAGCTACTCCTAGGACGATTGCTTGTTGAATAAGCCAATGAATAAAAACCCTGTGTTCATATGTAAAACATGAAAATCCCTTGTGCTGTAAAGTTTTATCACACTAAGGCAATTTTGGCCATACCTTTACAATCTAGTTTAATTTACTCCCATTTAGATATTCAAGTCAAATGAAAGCAGAATGGTGCAAAATGAGGTAAACTGATCAGATTGACGTAACATTTGCTTGTTTGGGTAAAAAGAATGTAAGCATCCACTCATTCTTCTTCTTGATCTTTAATATGTAACCATGTTTATATAGTTTAATTCTGTAATGATGCCTGTGCAATATTTTGAACTTTTTTTCAGACCAGTGTAACTAGAAAGTGATAAGAGCTATGACATGAAGTTTTAGTGATACACAAATATTGAATGGCTTTGGAGTCTCAGCTGGGACATCAACAGCATTTATAATAGAATCTGTGGTTAAAACTTATTTCATACAATTTGTAAAGTGTTTGTAACCAGTATTAGGCAGATTTTGCAGAGAATTAGAGAATCATAATTTTGATCCTTATAATCTTTTCTGTAAAAAGTAAGAATGAAATTTTATGCAGAATTTATATTACATGCTAATACTGAAGTGTGAGAAAACTTATTTCTTCATGTTTGATGTAAATTGATCTTTGCCATCAAACACAAAGATAGTAATTTACCTGATCAGGCTCATTTAAGCTATTTCCTTATGTACTTTTTCTCATAAATCCTCATTTGCCCTTGTGGATGGTAGGACAATAAAGATGAAGTAAAACTACACTCGGCCTTTGTCCTGAGCCTTAAGGCAGCTTACTGAAAGGTTTATGAATAGTTCTCACGTATGGGCAGGATATTAAATGTCACTAAATTTTAAGCATACATAGTTTACGTTGCTGTTACTTAAACATATGAAAATACTTAACAAGTACTAGAAATCTGTTGACAATTTAACAACAATATTCTTATTTTATTGGGTGTAGGGAACATGGTATTTCTCTTAACCACAGCTACTGTTCCA
This sequence comes from Upupa epops, assembly GCA_013397515.1. Classification (NCBI taxonomy): domain Eukaryota; kingdom Metazoa; phylum Chordata; class Aves; order Bucerotiformes; family Upupidae; genus Upupa; species Upupa epops. The sequence continues at coordinate 339,537 of VZRI01003596.1, read as the reverse complement.
TACTAAAGAACCTAGTAAAGTCAGTTAGAGTAAAACCCATTGACAAATCTTGACTTTCTTAACAGCCATGAATGCTATTGAGATATTAACTTTAATATCCCTGTAAAAAGGAGACATAAACTCCATAAACTCTTGTCCTGCTTTAATTTTTAATGGTTGAGAATTCTATTGCTTAAATAGACTAAGTTTAATCAATTCAAATTCCTCTCTTACAACATTCCCAAATTCTTACCAGAATTATTTTTCAGATGTCAGAGAAAAAAGTTACAAAAATTTTCTACAATTTCTTTAGTATAATTTTTAGTACTACATCACTTAACCATAGTAACAGACTTTCTTGTTGTCTCATAATACTTTCAATGTGATTTTCTTAGTGAGAACTATCAAGCAGATATCACAACTGGCTTAGGAGAAAAACAGATAAAAAGTAATCCAAACAAATCCAACAACAAAGACATTTTTTTCCTTTTAGAAATCCAAAAGAAGCTAAATATATTTTTATTCATATGAGTATGTAAGGTTAGACTGAGAGATGAATACATTAAATGCACATTAAATTTTCACAGAAAAGAAAATAGAACTCAGAAGTTTAATACTGTAGTTCAAGTTGAGTCTTTTGCTTTACTTACTTGTTTATGAGCTTCTTTCTCAAATCCCCTCTCCTCTGCACACAGCTCCCACTGCAATTAATTAAAAGAATGCAAATTCCAGCAAATCAAAACTCTCCTGTAACCTAAAAAAAGAATAAATTAATCTACTCCTATGATTTTTTCTTCTAATTTTAATATGAGAACAACCACTAAATATTTAGTGTTTATGTGAAAAAATAAAGAGTAACGTGTAGAAAAGTCTACAAGTGAATTTCAACAGGTCAATGAAAACAAATTTAAAGTTCTAAACAGCTGCTTTTTTGTTGTTGTTGTTGATTGGATAGCTATCTGCATAATCTCCCTTTTCACGTGATGGATAATTAATCAGATGGTAGTAACTATCAGTAGTACAAAACAAGCAGTTCATAAATCCTAGTACTGTGCATTCCTTTTCTAAATGGTTTCTCCCTTCATGCCATCATTAGGAATTTTAACTAATTCCACATGAATAGGGACTAAGAATCCGCTATTTCTCATACACACCACAACCCCATTTTGGCAGACAGTAAAATAAATTTTAAAATCCCAAACAAACAAAAGCTAGACCATGACAAAATGCACCACAGGTTTCCTCAGACCCACAATAAATACGGTCAGCAATATTGCTTTCCTAATTTCTTATTTTGATAGGCTACAAAAATAATTAGTTCATGATTATTTCTGTTGTTATTTTTTCAAGATTTCTTAAAATTCTGTTTTACTATTGTTGAGCTGCTTTACTGTGAAGTCTGGAAATCTCACTATAGACCTTCTAAAGCACGATTATCCTATTTAACATGCACAGTATGTGTTCCCGGTAGGGTCATTTATTCTATAAGCAGGATCTTAATTACTATATTTATGCTGATGACATCTAGATATAATAGGTATATCAAAGAGTTCATGATGACTTAGATAAATCTGTCTCTAGTCTGGAAGGATACTTATTAGACGTTAAGTGTTGAGTGTCTGCTAACATTTGGTGCTTAAAATAGAATTGATTTTATTTGGCCCATTGCCTGCTAAACAGCGGTTCCTCATTTATGGTACCATTTGTTGGAAATTTAATATTGCTACCTCACTGAATAATTTTGGCATTATATTTGACCGTGAAAGATGTTCTGAGAGCCACGTTTTTAAGTCTTCATGTTTACACGTCAGGAATTTAGGAAGGTTAAGGGCACTGCTGTTTCAGCAGGATCTATGGCTCTTGATTTATACCCTACCACATTCAAGGTTGGAATGCTATAATTCACTGTTTGCAGACTTTTCCTGGCTGTTTATGGTACACACTTCAGCTGTACAAAAATCAGCACATTTGCTAGAAATCAGCTACAAGACATTATCTGTCTATCTGTCAAAATGATTCTGAGATACTTACCATGTTTAATTAATTATACTAGTTAAAAAATCAGCTTTTTTAGAAACTTGCAGTAGTTGGTGACACCTAAATACCTAGAAATGGATTCCTTATAGAATCTTGGATTCTAATTTTTTTTAAAATAAGTTCATTTGAGTGAATTTCCAATGTTTCTCCCTATGAATTCTCTAGAATTCCCTATTATTTTCTAGGATACTCGTTTCCAGGATATGATTTCAGTGATTTTGAGGAGCTGTTTATTTAATTGTTTCAGAAATCTTTCACTTATGCTGATGAATGCTAAACCACTTGGAAAAGCATTTATTTAATCTGAGTTAGATCTAATTATTTGATCTGAATTTAATTTCATTTTTTTGTGAAACTCAATGCATTTAGAAAACAAGCATGGAGTTGAAGAATGATCAGTTGACATTCAGCCTTGAAGCTGAGAAGAGACAAGATGGATAGTGGTCCTCAGTGTTATTATTGATCACCTAATAACAATCATGTTAAATTATGCAGTACTGTATCTACCAAAAAGCAAACTTTTACTACTCAGAATGCTTTCCAATTTTCTATACATTTATTTCCTAATAAACTGAGTTAATATGACTCCTGACATTATTCCCATTGGCCCTATTAACAACAATATTTTCTAAAAACAAAAAAGTAACTTAGCAGTATCTTGTTAGAGGTTGGGCATGTGTTTCTGATGATGTGTGAATCAGACCTGTACCACTTCTCTCCTACTGAACCCTACAGATTCCTGCAGAATGACTGTGCCCACCAAACTATTGGTATGTCTGCAAATGCTGTTGATGTAGCAAGCATATTGTCACAATTGTGTGATGGTTAAAGGGAACCTACATTAGGAACTGAGTGTTGTTCCAGCTCATGTTTTAACATTCTAAACACAAATATATTGTTTGTCCAGTATAATACTAAAAATACCCTTAGCCCAACTCAATATAAATAGGCATCATTACTTATAGTTACTCATGTTATAATGCTCATATCTCTAGTGGCCTTCTGAGTCCTGAGAAGAGGACCAGGGAGGCATAACCAGTTTTCAGGTATAACATCCCGGTTTCTTTGCTATGCGGAATGTGATGTTCATGATGGTGGGAGTGACTCCTTCCCCAGTTCTGGCTTCACTTGGATTATTCTGATATATTCTTAACTCTGCCTCAAATTCTTTCACATTAATCCCAAACTCAAATCTGAGAGCTGCACACTAGCTTCCTTCAACCATAGGTCACATAAAGGGTTGATGTTTGTTAGAGTGACTCCCAGTGCTCGTCAGATCATTTCCCTATATGACATCCATAACACTTACGTCATTCAATCACCAGACAGTTGTTACAATAAACAAAATCAATTAGGTTCAAGGAAAGCCCAGGAAACCTTGAGATCCTGCATTTTCAGGTCAATACAGAGCACAGACTTGTACTGAATAAAACAAAGATCATGTTTACAGGAGTACAACAGAAAAGAGAGGAGAGGATGATTCAAACCTTCTTTCTGAACAATCTGGTTGCATAATAAGGGAAATTCATTCCTTCAGGGAAGTCAAAACTTTCAAAGCAAGAATACAGAAACAAAGGTTACAACAGAGTTGGGCATCTTTCCGAGTGGTATTCCTTTTGATGGTTTACAGCCACAAGCACAGGCCACATCTCCCAGGTAAAGACTAGGAATATATCAATTGAGATAAACCAGAGCTATTCAAACAAACTTTGATCTATACGACACTTTGCTATTCATATTGAGCAAAATCTTTTAAATAATGAGAAAAAACTAATCAGAAACCTTGTTTCTGTAAAGAAAATCTGACCTGAATGACATCCTTTAAATATCTATCAACTACTAACATCATTTCTTATGGGCTGCTGGAAATAATGTTTCCAACTCAAACTGTTATGTTCCTCAATGAGTATAACAAAGCCACTGAAACAAAACAAATACATAACATCAATATGAATTAATGTTTATGTGACTTCATGAGTTTTGCATTTACTGCCATTAAAAAGTGTATGAGAATTCTTCATGCGCACGTTACTTCAGTCTTTGACTCAAGAAATTGTGCGTATGTAGAATAGATGTAGCGCATCTAGTCAAAGTGTGTCACAAAGCACATCCACAGATGCAGCACATCATTAATATTTGGCATATCTTGAATTCTTTTGAATTACATATGAATTACATATCCACTTTGTGCAAAAATAGATTAAAGGAAGTGTTCAGTTTCTTCCCTGAGCTTAGCAGATACTGTGTGACTGAAATGGGAACCAATCAATATTTATGTCTTTTAATATCGTCTAGAAGACTGTCAAAGGTTGAGGCTGGGCTGGCCACAAGACACATCTGAGGTGGTTGCTCAAATTTATACCCAGTATGAAGTATATGATGGAATACCCTGTTGGTCAGTTTAGAGTCACCTGTCCTTTCCCATTCTCCCCGCAGGTTCAGCCTCTAACTTGCTACACCCCCAACATGAGACACCAGATTTAGCAGTGATCTCGGTCTCCATAGGAGCAGGTGTAAAAAAGATTCTTTCTGCACCCCAGTCCTTGATAGTAACTGCAAGCACCAATCATTATCACTTGTAAAAGCAGTCACTGCACAAATCTGCCATTAACTGCAGAGAGTGCAGTTCGTTAGAACAGATTCAGCTGAAAGTAAAATCACTGCACAGAGTTAGCTCTGTACTGGCTTAAACCAGGACAAACATTTGAATGAATCAATGCAGAAGCTATATTTGTTAAGAAAATTATTCCACTTAACAATGACATAAAGTTTGATGAGGTCTGTACTCCTTATTTTCTGAAGTAGTAGTAGTATGCTAAAATTAGAATTTTTCTCCCATCCTTTTTCATTCTGCTGCAGATAGAGTCCTGGGATGTTTATAAATGAATACAATATTCTTCTTTAGAAAAACTTAAGAGAGAGAATATTAATTCTTTGCTATTCAGCAATGCCAGAAGCAACTCCATTGATGCACCGTCAAAGAGCAGAGCCATGTTTTTAACTTTACAGGGAAAATTAATTTTATTGCCATTATATTCCATACTAAGTACAACATCCTTGGGAACCCAGAATCTGACAGAGTCCATGGAGCTATCATTAAAATAAAGGTGAATGTGACGTTTCTATATTTAGCTGAATATGGAACTTACCATACAAACATTATAATGAGAGTAAAACATTACTGAAGGTTCTTTATCAGAGATGAGACAAAAATAATAATTTAAGTCTTCCACATCTTTATATATTGTGTCTTATAGATAGATATAAAACACGTCCTAGGTAACAGACAGAGCTATTGCATTGACTAAGCTGCTTCTGTTATAGAATGGGAAATAAACTGCCTGAAATTTGGCTTTCTCAAAACAGAAAAGACTAAACGCAATAACTATGTCAGTAAATCACCGCATGGAATTTGTTATCAATATGTTGGATCATCATTCTTTGAAAAGCTGCAATCAACCTGAAAATGTTTTTCAAACATAAAGAAGTTAAGTAAGGGATATGGATATTGGAAGAGGCCTAATCAATGTATGAGAAGAAGATTTATGCCCCACAAGTCATTTTCTGCCACCAAATGCAATTGCAGTTGCAAACCTGTACTTTAGCAGCTATAGCTTTGCTGAACTGACTAACTGGGATGATATAGTAAATACAACAGTCACTGTTTCTCTTTAAAGCAAAACAACCACAAGATATACAAAAACCTGAGTATCTCTGACTTCCACAACAAAAGAAAAAAGCCCAAAGGTCTCAGTGTCATGCACAACCAGTCATATGCTCATGGCAACTGTTGCATTTTCCAGTGAAGAAGCACCAGAGCTTCAATAAAAACATTAGCAATAAGCTTTGAACCATAGCCCCAACAAACCCCTCTGACATATTTTTTAATTCCCGAAACAGTACTGTGAGCAGATAAACCCCACATAAACTAATCAATACATGAGGACACTTGGTTCTCCTTACATAATACAATGAATTTGATGAGTGAGGCTTAGTATTTCTGATGCTGGTTTTGGTTGATTAATGCATTTAAGAAATACATAATTTCTGGAATTTACCTAGCATGGGAATTCTTAATAGAACTCCAGTTTGGAACATTACTTGAATTTAAATATTAACAAGACTTAAATTCATACGTTACTTTTGGAATAAGAATATCTTGTAAACACAAAGTTGCCTCTGAAAATTTACAAGTGAAATAATTTCCTCTTTGATATCCATCATGAGTCACCATGTGGTTTTAGTCTGAATGAATAAGATCAACATAATAGAAATACATATTGAGCACATTTGTTTCCCAAGATTTTCTCACCTGTAATTCATCTTTAAGTATCCTAAACAACCTAATTTTCTTGGATTTCTACAAAATTTAATCTTAAAACCATTGCTTCTTAATTACATTTCATATATTGTGTTGAAAGAAGTCATAACTATTATTATTTTTAAGGTGTGTCAGAGATGACACAAGAAAAAATACATTGTGCTTCATACACAATTGGAGAAAAATATGAGACTGATACTCAGGGGTATTGCAGAAAGTGATCAAGTATCTACAATGTCAGAGATTTTATAAAAGTAATTAAGAATTCTTGTTAGATTCTTCAGGATTATTTATTTTCCACCTCTCCTTGTTTCTGCTGACACCTTTTCTGTTGAATGCTGTGCATCAGCAGGCCATGTCAGAGGTAGATCCTGTGTCACCGTCAGGAACTCCAGGTCATTCTCCTACAATCTTGTCTTGGTTCAAGGCTACACAGCTGAGAATGAGCTAAATGTCTGGGAAGACAGAGAAGAACTGCAAAGCCTTTTGGTGCACACAGTTGCTCTACCAACTCTCAAAACAGTCCATGCAGGTTATGGAGGGTTTACCTTGCTCTCATTTGAGTATGTAAATTAAAACGTGAACTTTGAGACCTTGCCTATAATAGTCACCTTCTGCAGGTGACCTTTTCCAGCATTATTCTTCAAGGAACTTCACAATTTTCCTGTACATCAACTGCCCAAAAAATGTTTAGTACTTGCACTTAATCTTGTCTAAAGCAAACTTTTCCTAGTTAGCCAAACAATTTTTATTACCTTATTGCAATATAGAACCAAATCATCAACTTTGTATAGGAATTAGTGAGAATTACATACTTGCATCTTGCATCTTGTTTGTAGCTCTCATTCTCCTATCTCAAAATAGCTGCAACAGGATTGAGGAAATTTAAAATGAGAATGAGAGTTGTGAGAAGTCCTCTCAAAGAAGAATCACTGGGAAGATCAGGACCCTTCAGCAAGTTACTGAAGAAACACTGAAGGTGTTGCAGAAAGGATAAGCAGAAAGCAACTCTTCACTGTGTTTACTAGAACAAAAATTGAGGTTTAGTAATTATTAATATTGCTATATAAAAAAATATATTGTTATATACAGAAAGATTAAATTCTTCAGGTCAACTCTATGTTTAAGCTACATGATTCCTTGTCCCAGGAATAGTCCTATATAGACTTTATATATAGGAGTAAATGAAAAATGAACCTTTTGAAAAGAGCTGAAAGATCTCTCTTGCAACTATTCAGAACACTGCAGAGAATGTAGGATGAGACAGACCTTGATGAAAACTCTCTCTCTCTCTATATATATATATATATATATGTGTGTGTGTGTGTGTGTATATGTGTATATGCTTTCCCTAGGTTTTCCTAGGTTTTGGCCACTGTTTAGAAACTTTTGTCAGAGTGTTTTTATGGCTCTCCTTATGTTCTTACAAAGATTTCCATCTCATCCTGCTCCTGAATACTGGGCTATAAATATACCATGGTTTTCATCTATAAATCCATCTCAGCATTTACTTCACCAAGGCTTCTGAGAACTTTACTGCAAACAACCTCTTCCATTACCTTCTCACAAATGTTTTGGAATTGTGCAGTATTATCAAATGGACAAATGTGTCCTATTTTGCTGACATTTATTGTTACATATACTAGCATAGTGAAGAGTTTCAGGCAGAGGCTTTCATCAGAGACACGAATTATTAATGGACTAATAATTATTTCAGTGGTACTTCTGCCTCTTCATTTCTGAAGCGAGTCAAAACTTTCAGCTTAAGCTGGAGACTGGCAGGATTCTACTGTCTAGCCTGAGATATCTCAAAACCTGCTGTAGTTGTGTCAGTGCACACATACAGTATGACTGCTGAAGAGGGAGAAGGTGCCAACTTCAGAGCCTGTCATGACAAGGCAATCCTAAAACATTACTCTAGGTCACTTTGAGTTCATATACATATATATATATATATGAATGTATGAATATATATGGTATTTGTATGAACATGTATGTGTATACAAATTCCTTGTTCTGATATTCTCTACCTAAATTTATTTTAAAAATCAACCCTATTGACCTACAGAGTTTATTGCTGTTTAGAATATGTTATGGACTGGTAAACTGCTACAACCTCAGTTGTACTCCTCTAAACTCTTCAATCATGCTGTACATGGTTCTTTGCAGACTGAGTCATTCAGTTTATTGGAATAATATGGGCTTTGGATACTCTTGAGACTTTGTATTGGGATACTGAGTACTCTGAAAGTGCCTCCAATTTTAAAGATTGCTACCCTCAAAGGAAAAGAAGACACTAATGTTAGTGAGTTGTCTCAGAACAGTTGGAGGTAGAGTAATAGCCTGTGAAAAAACATCAACTCATGGCAACCTACACATCTTCAGGTCTCAAGATAACATTTAGCCAAGATCCAGATAAACCCAAGGCTTCTTTTTCCTTAATTAAACTTATTTAGTTGTCTTTCTGAAGTTTCTTCAACCAGGAATGATTTGAGCCATTGGAATAGTGGGTGGAATTTCCGCTGAGCTGTTTTCAGATGGAGAGTTATACTTACAGCAGGTGGGCAACACAACTTCTAGATTCATTTGTTCCCACAGAAACTGTATTTGTTCAGATGCGGGGTAGTTTGTGAATGTCTGGCACCTGTAAAGGTTTTTGTGAACGTGCACAAAAGCAAAGCTCATTGTTACACTTCAAAGTAAACCCTAGAACAATTTCTTACTATTGCTATATCTCTGTGGCTGACAAAACTAGTATTCTGATGATTAACCATTCAAGTGGTAATTTCTGTTACTTCTGCCATATTCAGATGACTTTCATGAATACTCAAAAAAGGCTTTAGAACACCTCCCAATTGCCATCCCTTAATAAGCATCGCAGTATTTCTATTACTTGGTTTACAACTAAAATCTTCTATTTGTTTTAATGAAAATGGACTGCAATTAAGTATGGCTATGCATAAAACAAAATTTAATAGGTAATCAGGGAAATATAAGGATGAGTTTTGTTTTCCAGCAGTCCATACTTACTAAAATTACTGATGTACATTTGTATAGAATCATTAGGGATTGGGAGGGACTAATCCAATCCCCCTGACACAGCAGGATCACCTAGACCAAGTTGAAGTCAAGGAAGGGAGCCAGAAGACCTGTATGGTTAATTGGGGAGCTACTGCGCAAATGGAAGAGGAAGAAAGTCTATAGGTCATGGAAGGAGGGGGTGGCCACTTGGGGTGATTATAAGGCTCTGGTGATAGAATGTAGGGGTGGAACTAGGAAAGTCAAGGCCTCCTTGGAATTAAACCTTGCTAGAGAGATCAAGGGTAACGGAAAGGGCTTCTTCAAATACATTGCAGGTAAAACTAAACTGAGAGGCAATGTGGAACCCCTGCTGATCGAGCTGGGTGCCCTGAAGACAGAGGATACAGAGAAAGCAGAAATACTGAACGCTTTCTTTGCTTCCGACTATACTTCTGGATGATGTCCTGATATCAAAGCCCAGACTGCTGAGGCTCCAGAGGAAGTCGAGGCAAAAGAGGAGCCTGCCTTGGTTGGTGAGGACTGGGTTAGGAATGTGTTGAGCAAACGGAATGTACATAAATCCATGGGCCCTGATGGGATGCATGTGCTAAGGGAGACTGGGGAAGTCATTGCTAAGAGACTCTCTGTCATCTTTGCTAAGTCACAGGGATCAGGAAAGGTGCCTAGAGACTGGAGGTTAGCAAATGTCACTCCAATCTTCAAGAAGGGTAAGAAGGAGCACCCAGGTAACTTTAGAACGATTAACCTTACCTCCATCCCAGGAAAGGTGATGGAACAATTTGTCCTGGATGCTGTCTCTAGGCACATCAGGGACAAGAGGGTCATTGGGGACAGTCAATATGGCTTCACCAATGGGAAGTCATGCTTGACAAACCTGATAGCCTTTTGTGAGAGCATAAACAGGTGGACAGATGATGGCAGAGCAGTGAATGTGGTCTATCTTGACTTCAGTAAGACGTTTGACACAGTCTTGCATAGCATCCTCACAGCTGAATTGAGGCAATGTGGACTGGATGATTGGGTAGTGAGGTGGATTGTAAACTGGCTGTAGGATAGAAGCCAGAGAGTAGTGGTCAGTGGGACAGATAGCAATATAATAACTTAGTCATTGGGTGTTTTAATAAACTGCTGTTATTATCAGATGCTAAGTGATGAACACAACTGACATCAGTACTGACGAGTTAACATTGATCTGATAGAAAAAATATTTAAGTAACTTATGGTTTCCTTTTTATTATTTTACTTAACTAAAATAAGCCAACATCAGGAAACTGCTTACTGTAGGTTTTATCTGATTAGATGTATAATTCCAGTTTGTTACTTAGTAAATGTGAATGACATACTCAGATGCTTGAAACTTTTAGTGCAGCAATTCTAAAAACCCATAAGCTAAATAATACAGACAGAGGAAATAGGGGAATTATATAAATTTGAAAAACTGCTTTTATCCGTGTTTCACAAATAACTTCAGAATTATTAACGATAAAACCTTTATGTTCAAATAATAAACTGCATGATAGAATAAATAATTTCTACTGCCAGGTTTTGACATTCTTTTGGTAATATATTGGAAAAGTACATAAAAAGGGTTTGCTGTTTGAAGTCATTACAGATGCATTTTCTAGTGTAAAAAAAAAAAAAGAGAATAAATCCATTTTGAATAGCTCTTTTCTTTTTTTAATGAAGATGTTGAAGAAAGTAAGATATGGAAAGTGGTCTTAGCAATTACTAGGACTAATATAAGTTTGCAGTTTCAACCAACCAAACAAAACGTTGTCTGATGAACATACTGTTTCTAGAAGATACCTCGGTCTGTGTAATGTTACTGTTAAAATAAATAAAGGGGGAATGATCTGTGTTGTTTCTCAACATAGCGTTTCTTGAAGCCACTCAGTATTTGGAAATTATCTTACACTACAGATAAGTAATTATTCTGATCATACAAAACTAAATTTGCCTTCCCATTTCCTTCCATGTGAGCTGCTTATTGTCAGCTCATTTGAGAGTATGAACTTGATCATATAGCACATCATAACTTCGGGCTTCAAGCCTTAAGGTTCAGGTTTTTTCTATTTTCAACAAGGTTATCCAAACTCAATCATTTTCTCTAAACTCTTACATGTTGTCTGCAACCTCAGCTATCATCTATGCCTGAGTTTGGATTAACATCTTTGCTGAAAGTGTAATATATGGTCTTTACAGCAAAGCTTAAAGACTGAAAAAATGAAAATATTTTAATGTCTAGTATTTGTTCCCACAACTCTTCTCTCCTCCCCTGCCTCCTTTAGCATTCAACCTTTCCTTCTATTTGAAGCTTCATCATTTCAAATTATATATTTGAACGATGAAATACCAGAAGCAATTTCACACACTATTTCATTGCATTCATTTTCATTATTGTTTTTGGTAGCAAACAGTCATGTAGTTTCCAATTAGAGTTCTTTCAGAAACGTTTTGGGTCTGTTAACTGCTGCTAAAATAACAGATACAGCTATTTGATTTATGAGTTATTCTTAGCTCATACTACTGGGATCTATTACACTTCAGCTTATTTTAAAAAAAAAATTAAGTATTGTGCTTATGAATGAGGGCCATAATATGATACCCATTGAAAGTCAAGGGATGGTTGGATGAGACATGATCCACCTAAGTGGAGCAAAACCATCTTTACTAATAGACTGTCCAAACTGTTAAGCAGAACTTTGCAGTATGAGGGACAGAGGCAATAAGCAACTATCAAGAGAGGAAGTGATCAGCTTTCAAAGGTCTCTGAATGAACTAATTCAATAGAAGCTCAAAGCATCATGTTGTCGTGTTTTACTGTGCCAACTTGATTTTCCTTACGTAAAGTTTGCAAACACTATAGCATCACTCGAAGTTCTTACTGTATGAAAAGAGTTTTTAAAAGTTACTCAATGGCACATTAGGAAGTTCAAGTTCTGATATATATAAATATGTGATATTTATTCAAAGTGGATACTTTCATAGCTCAAACCTTTAATTTCAAATTCACACACATTTTGGCAGGATACCAAAGTTATTTGATTTCAACAGAGGACTTACATTGATTATGATGGATAATGACTGGAAATGCAAAAGATTCAGAGGTCCATCCCAAATAGCACTGAGTATCTTTAAGTCTCAGTACTGTCATGACATTTAACAATGTTATCTTTTTTATTGTTATTTTTTGTCTTGTAGAGTATAGGAGTTGTTTATCAGCAAGTGATTTAGTCCAAGTTGTCTGCATGTCCACAAGTGGCGGCATAAAAACTGGCTTTAGCTATCACTACAAGCCAAATCAGGTTCTCATTTCTAAATATATTTTGTAAAGTAAAATCTATTTCCATCACATTTAGGAAAAAGTTCTTCAAAACAACAAAAAGACAAGGACCAGCTCCCTTAATGGCCAGTGTAATATAAAGGGATAGACCACGTAATTATCCTGTTGAGTTCTAAGGTTGAAAATATTAGGCTTTGATTAATCCTGACCCTTTTTTCCTGTTTTCCTTAATTTGATATTTTTTCCTCTTTCCATTTAATGTTTGTATATACTTTGGTACTCAATGAGCTTAAGAATATTCATTATATATTCTATATAATATGAATTAATAATTTACATTAATGAATAATTATATATGGAATATATAATGAATAATAGTATAGATACAATGATATAATGAATAATTCTCTGTGTCAGAAAGACACATAATTAGGTTTTGTGAATTTATTTGTTTTACTTGTATTTCGCAGAGCAGACCTTATCAATGCACTGTTCAGATGTTGGAAAATAAGGAATAAGGGAAGGTGAAAGTGAAGCTGAAATGGAGAACTAGTTTGAATTTCTTTTGCAAGCAGGAGAATCAAAAGTGTTTTGTTACCCCTCCTAAGGAGAGCTACTTATCTCGGTGAATTTTGCTCTGTACTTTGCCTGCTACAACGTCTGCAGATTTGCTTTTGTGGATTCAGACACTGACATGCTACACTGAAAATAAATAGCAACCAAAACTTGAAAAATAGAAATATACTGACAAACTGCTCTTGTGCTGGGCATTTTTTCCTTTCTTTGAAAATCAGCTTGCAGTCAAGACTTAATAAACAGCATATGTTTGTTGATATAATAGTAGAAGTAGTCCAGATTTCTATCTGGCATCACTACTGATTAATTTGCAGAAAATTGAAGACTGTTAAAGATTTGATTCAACCCTACTTGTAGATACCAATAAAGATGGAATAAAACAGAATTGTACAAAAAATTGTACAAAAAAACCCCTCCAATGCTATCTCCTCCCCCCAAAAAAACCAAACCCAAAAAGTGAACTCAGGTCCTTAATACTGTAAATATCTCGAAATCTTGCTCTCCAAGGTTGAATTGCATCACTCCAGACCCAGGAGACAGGAGATAACAATACTTTTCAAAAATGTGTGGATGGCTACCATCCAAGGTTATTAAAAGGTTATTAAAAGCTCAATCTCATATATATATATATATATATATATAATGATTCTTAGAAAACCAAGGAAACTGAAGGGGTAGGAAGAAAATGTCAGCCTGCCTTTTAATAGGCTGGAAAAGCATCAGTATGTCTGTCAATTTTAAATCCATTACTTTGATAGTAATAACAAGAAAAAAAATCCAATATGGAAAACATTACAAAAAATTAATGACTGGCTTCATTGTGAGTGTCAGTCACACGGTTTTGTGTAACACAGCTTTTATACAGTATATGAACAATCATACTTCAGCTGTGTTAATTGATGCATACATACTTAGGCTTTATGTTGCAGTTTATAAATTGGTTTCATTTATTTATATAGCAAATTTGGTTTGGTGCCCTGCCCACCTAATAAAAAAATGTAAAATGAAGTTAAGAGGTACAGCTCAGAAATTATTTGAAGAAAGTGTGTCATTATCTGTGAATTACTAGTGCCAGGGCTTCTTATAATGGAGACAGTGAGGAGTATTCTTGCTAGCATTTCATTGAGGATGGCCTCAGCTGAGTCCTCCTATCCTTTGCAAACAACAAGCTCCAGAAAGTGGATGGATAAGCAGGGGAAAGTGCCAGTGCCAAGCTTAATGCTGGAACATTCAGAAGAAATCAACTTACAAACAAAGTGTCACACCAGGTAAAAGATTCAGAGCTCTTCTGAGTAGCTGAAAGTACGGGTTGACTTGTGTCAAAGATTCCCAATAGATTTTCAGTGAGTGAGAAGAAGGTAAAATCTTATAATCAGCTTGGACAGGATTTCTCAAGACCACTTTGTCCAGTCATCAGTTCTTCATACAAGCTTTACACAAGTGCAGAGGTTAAATAATCACCAGTGCAAATACTCATTACTACGAACAAATTGGTAGCAATAGAGAATCGCTATTTTCTTGGTAAGCCAGTGAGATCATTACTGGCGTAACATCTCCAATTTGGACTCCAACCCTTCAGAAAAGATGCTGAAAAATAGCTCACATGTAAGTGAGCCTGAAGAACCAGAATTCCTGAAGACCATGTCATACATTTTAAGAAACCCAAACTGACCATGTCATACATTTTAAGAAACCCAAACTATGTCATTTACTTTACAGATGGTTATAAATTAACTGTTTCATATTATATAAAATGCAACATAAAATATGACTATACAAGCCATTTCTTAAAACAGAAGAAATAGATTAAAAAATTAATTAAAACAAGATCTGTCTAGTCCCTTTGTAAGAGGCAAACTGGATAAAGTAAACATACATGTTCCATGGAAGTGAAAGTTTTCCATCTGGACTAAGAGAACACTTATCTTAATGACATACTATTCTTCACTCTGTAGTGTATACTTAGTGTCACTCTTACGCGAGTGTCACAAATGACATTAAAGTTGATGCCGATAATGTTAAAAGCCTGACAAAATCTAAAATGCCAGTTCCATGGGAAATGTCAGGTACAGATGTGATTTTCACCTAGTATCAGAAAAATACTCTCAGTAATAAGAATCTTGAGACTTTTATTCCATGGAGCAAACAAAGTGCTACCTTTAGTTACAGGGAATAGAAAAGCAACAATTAAAAGAAATCCTTCATTTTCAAGAATCAACTTTTTTTTAATTACTGAAACTCTTGATTATTCCTTTTCTGAAACTGAACAGTCAAATTAGCTCTTTTTTTCCCCACAATGTATGTTACATTTTACAGTATGACATTTTCAGCTGAAAAAACAAAGGCTTAGTCTTTTCTGGATAGCAGTGAAAGCATTTTAGGTCTAGGTTTGACAATGAATTTAAATAGTATTTAATTATTACTAAAATACTTCTTTGTAAATATTAAATATACTGAGTATGATAGACCCCTTAACCCATAATTCAAATAGCCGTTCACCTATCTACATAGTTAATTATTTTGGGGGCTTATTTCCAATGTTCTGCTCATCATGTCTTTGGATCAGTTTGAAAAAGTTTTATTATTTCCCATGCTATTCTTGTAATTGTTACTATTTCCCATGAGAATTCAAAAATAGAATTTCTAATTGGTTTTTCTCAGGGCCATAAAGTTTTCTATGTCATAATAAACAAATTATCATAAAAATGTATTATTTCTAAGTGCCACTTTTACTTGAACCAGCCAAGATGTTCTATGACAGAAGAATTAAGCTTCCACTTTAATATTATTGGACGTTTTTCTGGAGAAAGATTAGCATTTAAACATATATACTTTTTAAAATATTTATTGAATAAAATTAACACTTAAAGGCTAAACAGTCATAGATAGGTTTGTATAAATGCATTGCAGTTTGATGATGTATTTTTATATCTATCTAAAATGTATATCTATAAATATATATCTATAAAATGTGTGTATGTGTATATACTATACACATTTAAACTAAGGATTGCAATAATTTAGTTCCAAGAAGTAAAGCCTTAGCTTAAAGAAAGAAGTATTGGTATATTCTACCTCAAAGAAAGTCTTTAATTTTGAAATCATACATGAAACTGAGAGGAAAACAAAGTGAAAGACATGACAATCTTCTCAATTTTAATATAATTTCAAAATATTGATTAGCTGGAAGCCTAATGAATTCATTTATCATTGATTTATGGCCTATAAGGTTTATAGATCTTGAAGTTCTCTGCTAAACGTACCACTTTCCTGCTGAAATGGGCTCTTGGTTCAATTTGGTTCAAAATATTCTCCCTATTTACAGATAAGATGTGCTGTTAGTATTGTCTAAGTATTAATTAAATATCCATTAAGTCTGACAGAGTTCTTTATTATCAAATGATGTGTCATTACAATGGTTCAAAAAGGCTATCGAAGTTACAATTTTACTCTTGTAGACTGATGCACAGAATTTAAAAAAAAAACACCACCAATTTCTCAGTTTTATACAAAACCCATTCTGCATCTCTATTAAAATTCTCAATGTGTAGATGTTTTCCTAATTTTTCCTTTTTTTTCCTATTTTTCCCTGTTTTTTTCCTATTTTTCATATTTTTAAAAAACACTCTCTAATGGATGGAATTATTTTTAAGAAAATAACCTAACAAAGTAAATATGTTGAGGGAGAACAACAAGAAGCACTATACAAGATATTAGTTTAACATTTACAACACAGAATTTCATAAAAACTTTAATTAAGGATTATGCACAGATCAATTAGAGAATTATTATGTGCCTTCTCTTACGATCTGAAATGAACTGTTAGCAGAATTATGTGTAATGCAGACTGATTCAGTAGATGTGATGGTACTATGTTGTCTGAATAAAGATTGCAAAACACAAGTGCCACACAGGGGATGATGTGGCTTAAAGAAAAAGTATAAAGCTTGTCATAATACGTGAGAAGGAAGAAAAATGGCTTGATCTGGGGGACCAGAAGACCAATTTGAAATAAAAGCATATATATGTTGTTATTTGTAAATTGTTGTATCACTGTAAAAAATTGAAACACAGAAGACCATCCTTACATCCAGACTTTAGAGTAAAACTGCATTAAAAATATATTCAATTTCAGTGATGGGTAGCTTATCAAACATACTATGGCAGGTCATACCAGCCTCTGAGACAGACTATATATTATGTAACCTATGGTCACCTATTCAATGAAAAGGAAAGGGCACATTGAAGAAAGAAAGAAATAAACAAATAAATTTGAAAGATTTTTTAAGAGAACCAAGACAAATAATATTAAAAAAAGTTTGACACTAGACATGGAAAGAAGAGGGCAAAGGGCTTGCAAAGCCAGCATGTCTATACATGCTAGGATGACTTTCAGTCTTCTCAGTTTGGTACACTTAATTCATTTTCTATTTGTTATTCTATTGGCAACCAAGCTCCTACACCGTGCATTTGTCAGCACTGAACTGCATTTGCTTTATGTCACAAACCCATCTATATAGGCCTTCTGCTATTTTTTGCTGTCATTTTTTGCCACAGCTCTGAACCTTGGAGCATCGAGTGCACAGTGAGTATGGGACCAAGTATGGGTATATTTTCAAGCCTTTCAAAGTGAGGAACATTGCCTTTGAACTCATTAAGGAGTGATTTATGTGGAGGATTTCTGGGAAGTTGGCTTCTAAGATCTTTTTTGTTTTCCTGAAAAATGTTGTCCTTTCTAATATTTCTGCAAAAATTAAAAAAAAAAAGGAAATTAAAATGGAACTTAATAGAGGCCTACCTAGCTGTAGGAAGGTCCTATCTATAGATTTGTGGAGTCTCCTTCTCTGTAGATGTTTGAAACCCGCCTGGACTTGGTTTGGGTGATCCTGCTGTGGCAGGGGGATGGTACTGGATGATACTTCCCAGGTCATTTCCAATCCATGATTGATATTCTGTTCTGTGACTTGGTCTAGGTGCCCTGCTGTGGAGGGGGATTGGACAAGACGATCTTTCAAAGTCCCTTTCAATCTCTGATGATTCTATGATTCCATAAAGCAGATATCCTTCACTTTCTAAAAGTTTATTTTCCTTCAGTGGATTCAATTTATTGAGGAACCAAGGTAAACCAACTGACATGAAGTTACTTAGACTGCTATCTACAGTGGATCTAGTTCAAGTATCAACATGTGCCAGTGGGGATTCAGTTCAGAGATTTTGTGAAAAATCTTGAAACAGCATTTGACACCAAGTAGCTCAATCCTGGATACTCTGCAGCACTCTCGATCCTCCAATGAAACTCAATGTGCAGAAGCTGCAGAGAAACAAGCAAAATCTTGTATTCCCTTTGGTTGTAAGAAATGTATTAGTGGCTGTCATACACAGCATCCACTGCAAATTCCACCTTCCAGTTTCCAATTTAGCAAGCACATAGTGATTAGCTCAGAAGATGATGATTCTTGTGTAAAATAGGTAAAAATCAATCAATGACGTAATTGGGATGCTGAAGTTGATGCAGCCATCAAACGGAATTACCACACTCCTCAAAAGGTTATATTACACTAGAGCTGAAAACGGTTTTAATATTAAACTGACTCCTTTAATCTGCACGTAAAAGTCACAGTCTTTTAGATGCTCTGAGAATATCTAAGCAGACAGACAGCTTAATAAATTAGATCTAACAAAATTTTTTGTGACAATGAGTTAGAGACATTGTATCAGGTTTCCAGATAGCTTTTCTCTGTAGTTCCTAAACATCAGTGTTTTCTTTAACAACAAGGATTTATTTTTTTAACTGAATATATGGAACAATAGAAATATTCATTGTAATAACTAAAAGATTTTATATCGTGCCCACAGTCAATTTATTAAATACAGATTTCCTAAAAAACCCAAGCAGACAGTAAAAATGTGATTCTGTTATTAGGAGTGATAGAAATACTTAATGAAACTTAGACTGAGTTTTTATTGCAATTAGTCCAATTATGTATAGCAAATACTTAGTAATGTAACTCAGTAGATGAATTTGCATACATATATAAATGCACAGAAGGTACAGATGAATCATAGCATCCAAGCGTTGTTTGAATTTCAAGGGGCCTCAGAGATCACATAGTTCCACCCCCCTGCCATGGGCAAGGGACACTTCTCACTAGACCTGGTCTTCACAGCCCATTCCAGCCTGGTCTTGTACACTTCCAGGGATGGAGCATCAACAACTTCTCTGGGCAACCTGTTCCACTGTCCCAACACACTCATCATAGAGAAGTATTTCCTTACATCCCATCTCAATCTACCTTCTTTTAATTAAAACTGTTGCTCCTTGCCCTATCACTGCAATCCTTGGCTAAAAATCTCTTCCCTTTTTATCTTAGGATCCCTTTATATTCTGAAAGGCCACAGTAAGGTTTACCCTGAGACTTGTCTACTCCAGACTGGACAGTCATAACTATCTAAACCTTTGTCCACAGCAGAGATATTCGGTCCTCTGACCATTTTCGTGGCCATCCTCTAGACCCATTCTAACAGGTCCAGATCTATCTTGAATGGGGGACTCAAGATCTGGATACAGATATACCAATATATAAAAGATAGATAGAAACAAACATATGCTAGAGCAAGAATTTGTGGTATATATCTCTATAGATTATAAGTCAGGAAAATAAACAGTCTGTTTTCTTCATGACTGTGACATTTGAAGAAAGCCTTCTGTGCATGCTTCTGGGACTAAATATGGTAGGCAAAATGTTAAGTTAAACTGGCGTACAAGTAGAATGTAAGAAATAAACACTTCTCTTGTAGTTAGTACAAAATGTAAAGCCAGAAATAGCATTTTTAATGTTCGTTAGGTTGGTAAAGGTTTTCAAGAGCTCCTTTCACCTGGATTTGCATTAAAGAGCAATAACTAGAGTATCAGTTAGTGAGTCATCACATTTCTCAGGCTGCCTGAGTAGCATTTCCTTCATTTCTCCACACCACAGAGAATTGATGTAACTTTATTAAGGAACTTTTGCATTTATACAATGTTTATACAGCCTGAAGACCTGACACCCACACCCTCAAAGATGATTATGTCCCTAACTTGAACTAAAGCACAAAATTCCCAATAAAATCTGTTGTGGTCACCCAGGTGGAGTAGGATTAATAATCGGACTTGATTATAGCATCACAGGATGGTTTAGGCTGGAAGGGACCTCAGAGATGATTCAGTCCCAAACCCCTGCCATGTTCAGGGACACCTCTTACCAAACCAGGTTGCCCAGAACGCCATCCAACCTGGCTTTGAACATTTCCAGTGATGGAGCAGCCACAGCCTCCCTGAGCAACCAGTTCCAGTGCCTCAGTACCCTCCAAGGGACGAATTTCGAGGTTTGTTTCCAAGCTGAATAATTCCATAGTCCTATGGTACTGTAAATGTGGTTGTAAAGAACGACTTATAAATTAATTTCCAGATAACAAGCATTTAACCTTGTACATAAAATGTAGGGTTTCACTATTTTCCCCTATTTTGCCCAGTTTGAGCAGGCTGACGCCTCCTCTACACCCCTCGTCACCTCTCCTCACCCCCACCTCTCCCCACCCCGCAGCCACGTTGAGAGGTCCTGGCCAGCAAGAGACATCACGCCTGGCAGTGAATGCCAAGATGAGAGAGGGGCTTGTTTGGCAGTGCCACTGTTTGTGGGCTCTGCCTGCCTCAAGTGATTTCTGTGGGAAAAAGGAGATTCCCTGCCTTGGCAGTGGGTTTGTGGAAATTCTCTCGCTGTGCGGGAGGGCAGCAGGCCATTATTAGAATCATAGAATCATTCAGGTTGGAAAAAGCCTCTGAGATCATCAAGTTCAACCAATAATCCTACTCTACGAAGTTCACCACCAGGCACCAGGCAGCATCTATGCACCTCATCATAAAATCATAGAATCATTAGGGATCAGAAGGGACCTCGAAAGATCATCTAGTCCAACCCCACTGCCACAGCAGCATCATCTAGACAATCGAACCTCTCCAGAGAAGGAGACTCCACAGCCTACCTGGGCAGCCTGTTCCAGTGCTCTGTTACCCTCACTGGCAAGAAATTCCTTCTGATATTTACATGGAACCTCCTATATTCCAGCTTGCAGGCATTGCCCCNAGAACCTCTCTTGGTCTGCTAACCACCCCCCTTCTGATGCATCCCAGGGTGCTGTTGGCCATCTTGGCCACAAGAGCACATTGCTGGCTCATAGTCATCCTGCTGTTCACTAGGACCCCCAGGTCCCTTTCTCCTACACTGGTCTCCAACAGATCAGTACCCAACCTGTACTGGTCCCTGGGATTGTTCTTGCCCAGATGCAAGACTCTACACTGACCCTTGTTGTACCTCATTCAATTTCTCTCTGCCCAGCTGTCTAGCCTGTCCAGGTCTCGCTGAATGGCAGCACAGTCTGCTGGGGTGTTGGCAACACCACCCAGCTTTGTGTCATCAGCAAACTTGCTGCCAGCGCACCCTAATCCCTCATCTAAGTGATTAATGAATAGATTGAATAAGACTGGTCCTAGTACTGATCCTTGGGAGACCCCACTAGATACAGGCCTCCAACTAGACTCTGTCCCATTAGTCACTACTCTCTGGCTTCTATGCTGCAGACAGTTCACAATCCACCTCATTACCCAATCATCCAGTCCACACTGCCTGAATTTGGCGTCATCTAAATAATCTTTGAACACCTGCAGGGATGGTGACTCAACCTTTCTCTGGACAGCCTGTTCCAAGTCCTGACTACCATTTCATTGAAAAAAACGTTCCTAATATTCAGCCTGAACCTCCCCTAATGCAGCCTGAGGCCATTATTTCTTGTTCTATAAGCACACTATTGCTAATACAGTCCAGGATATCTCTGGCCTTCTTGGCCATCTGGGCACACTGCTAGCTCGTATTCAGCTGCTTGTTGATTAGAACCCCCAGGCCCTTTTCTGCAGACAGCTTTCCAGCCAACTTCCCCAAGCCTGTAGTGCTGTAGCGAGTCGTTGTGGACAAAGGGCAGGACATGGCACTTGTCCTTGTTGAAACAGACCACTGAGCTTGGCCTGTTGATCCAGTCTGTCTTAAGTCTCTCTGCAAAGCTTCTGAACCATCAAGCAGATCAACACTCACCCCTAACTTGGTGTCATCTTTGTTTAAAGCTGTTGCTCAGTGCATCTCAGGCAGCTGCCCTAGTGCCACCTCCTCCACAGGTGGAGGCTGGCTTTGATAGATGTGTATCAAAGACAAGCTGAAAAATAAAGAAGTCAAGAAATTTGGGCTTGACTTCTTGGCATTGTCCAGGCAAGGTCTGGTGTTTAGGATGGAGGTTGTTCACAGATCTCTTTGTGGGCATTTGCTTTCAGGAAAAGGAAGGGAGAGACAGGGGGATTTTGTGCAATCACAGCCCAGAAGGTCAGCTGCATCCTGTACTGCATCAAAAGAAGTGTCATCATTAGATCAAAAGAGGGGATTCTGTCCCTCTATTCTGCTCTGGATCTCACCTGGACTACTGTGTCCAGGTGTGGAAACCCCAACACCAGAAGGATGTGGACTGTTGGAGTGTATCCAGGGGTGGCCTTGAAAATGCTCAGAGGACTGGAGCACCTTTCTTATGAAAACTGGCTGAAAGATTTGGGGTTTTTCAATCTGAAGGGGAGAAGACTCCAGGGGGACCTTGTAACAACCTTCCAATACCTGAAAGGGGTCTGTCCAAAGGCTGAAGATGACTGTTCACAAGGATAGGGAACAATGGGACAAGGGTTCATGGTTTGAAGCTGGAAAACAGTAGATTTAGGCTGGCCATCGGATAAAATTCTTTTATCTGAGAATGGTCGATCCCTGGAACAGGCTGCCTAAAGATGTGATGGAAGCTCCATCCCTGGAGACATTCAAGGTCAGGCCAGATGAGTCTCTGAGCAATCCGTTCTAGAGATGTCCCTGCTTGTTGTCAGGGGGTTGGACTAAATGACCTTTGGAGATTGCCTCCAATCCAGTACATTCTATGATTCTATGATTTTCTATAAGCTCTTTTCATTAGTACTAAAAATGCCTTACCATCTGTCTCCTCTCTTCACTCATTCGTTTTGCTGTATGGAGTCATGCTATTTTCTTATTGAAGAAAGACAAAAAGTAAGCATAAGGAATGCAGATATCCTCATTTCAGCAAACGCTCTCCACCTTCTGCCTCCTGTCCCCTGAGTAAGCTTCTTTTGCATGAAATCACATGCTTTGATGATGTATGCCATCAGAAATGACACAGTCTAAATATAACTCCAACACCAGATTGCATCCCCTGTCAAAAAGTTTACTAACTTGTACATGAAAATTCTTCCATTTTCTTTTGTCCAATTCCAGCTCACTGTGGGGACAGGGAAAAAAACAAACAAAATACCCCTGACCAAACCACCCAAACAAAAGGAAACCCTAAAATGACCAACAGAAGGACAATCATGATCTTACGCTTTTCCATTTCTTTGTTTAACTTGCTGTCTGTAGTAGGCAAATGTCTTGTGAGCTACCATGGGCTTCTTCTTCATAGGTTCTTTAAAAAGAGCCACATGAAATCTACTGCAGGGCTAAGAAAAACATTGTGAACACAAGCAATACGTAGGTATGGTGGATACTATGCTGCGTAAGTAAGAATTAGTTGAATAATTTAGAAGATATACCTAGTCTGCATAAAGAACTTAAGTGAATCAAGTAAGAAATCTAAAGATTTGTAGCTTAAAAAAAGAGACAAGTTACCTCTACTCCATGATTGTTTCATCTGGTCACAACTGCATACTTGGTGTTTTAATAATAGTTGCTATCAACTCTAATGGTAGAACTCAGCATTTGCCTTGGAAAATGAAGCTCTAGGTACAGGCAGATGCTACTGGTGCAGAAGAAAAGGAAGGGCAAGTATTTAAAAGAAATCCTTAAATTAATTCTTAAAAAGTAGGTGGTTTAGTCTCTTCAATTTCTATCTCAGAAGGCTTGATTAGAATTCCTAGTTTTATGACATACTCTTGAAAAGACATTGCAAGCTGCCTCAGCACTCAGCTCAGATGACTTGATCATGACAATGTCACAATTTTATAACAATTCCAAATCTGCAAACACATTGCCAGAAATGCAAAAAAAACCCAACCCTGTCCAGGCAAAAAAAAACCCAATAAACATTTAACCACAGAAGTGCAAACATAAAATAAGTATGATGTTTTGCTCAGATAAAGCAATACATTTGAGAATCAGCCAAGCACTTGCAAAAGTGATGAATATGCAGTGATTGATGAGGATGAGTGCTTAGAGTGTGCTAATGAACAGCAATCCATTAGTGTAAACATATAATTTCTCAGTCATTACCTGTACATTAACATTTGATTTCATATCTTGTCAACATCAAATGGAAACTAACACAGAGCTAGAGGAAATTTCATTTGGATGACTTCTCAGCAGAAAATATACCCTAACTATAACAAGAGCATTAAAGGGCACATTAACTTTCACCCTCTCAAGAGCTGTTCAGCTGAAGGCCGTGGTAGTGGATTCATTTATTGGAAGAAGATTTCGAACTGTCTCTGCCTTCTGATCATTACCAAACCTTATTTTCTGTTACTGATCCTCTTTCAACCTCTGGAAATGCAAAGCAAAAGTGATAGAGGTAAAAATTACTCTGCAAAGCCAGTAGATACTGAAAATGTGAAGATGGATGTTTACCTCAAGACCCTTTGTTCATGAAAAAAAAGTCCTAGCAGCAATGGAAGTGAGATGGGATTACAAATGGTGGAATTCTGCTGCCGACAGTAGATGTTTGTAATAAATACTGTAAAGACAATATGAGCAACCAAACCTAGTGTTTGATCTCACAGCACTTTTCATGGGATAAAAAGCGCATTAATATCACAGTAATCACAGTAATGATGAGGCTGGAAATGACCTTAAAGATCATCCAGTCCAACCTAAAACCAACCAAGTAAACCTAATATCTAGATCATTCCACTCTGCACTTCATCAAGCCTAACCCTGAACGCCTCCAGAGACGGTGACTCAACCACCACCATGGGCAGCCCATTCCAAAATTGGACCACTCTTTCAGTGAAAAACCTTCTGCTAATGTCAACAAACCTCCCCCAATGGAGCTTAAGACTGTGACCCCTTGTCCTGACTCCAGTGTCCAGGGAGAAAAGACCCCCACCTGAGTATAACCACCTTTTAGGTAGTTATAGACAGAGATAAGGTAACCCCTGAGCCTCCTCTTTTCCAGGCTAAACAGACCCAGTTTCATCAACCTCTCCTCGTAGGGCTTACCTTTCAGGCCCTTTACCATTCTAGTTGCTCTGGGCTCATTCCAGCACCTCGACATCCTTCCTAAACTGAGGGGCCCAGGATTGAACACAATACTCCAGGTGCGGTCCAACCAGTGCCGAATACAGGCGGAGGATAACCTCCCTCTCCCTGCTGGCCACACCATTCCTGATACAGGCCAGGATGTCATTAGCCCTGTTGGCCGCCTGGGCACATTGCTGACTCATGCCAAGTTTACTGTCCACCAGTACCCCCAAGACTCTTTCTACCTGAGTACTCTCTAAGAACTCCATTCCTAGCTTATAGTTCTGCCTGGGATTGCTATAAACAAAATGTAGAAGCCAACACTTGGACTTGTTAAAACTCATCCTATTGGAGTCTGCCCATCTCTCCAGTCTCTCCAAGTCCCTCTGCAGGGCCCTCCCACCCTCCAACAGGTCAACAAGGGCTCCAAGCTTGGTGTCATCTGCAAATTTGCTCACAATGGAATCCCACCCATCATCAATATCATCAGTGAAGATGTTGAACAGGACTGGACCTAACACTGAGCCTTGGGGGACATCACTAGTAACAGGTCTCCAACTAGATGCAACACTATTTACCACCACTTTCTGGGCTCGTCCAGCCAACCAGTTCCTGGCCCAGTGTAGAATATTCCTGTCAAAGCCCCTTGCTGTCATCTTAGCCAGGAGTATATCACAGGAGACCATGTCTAATGCTTTATTGAAATCCAGGTACACTACATCTACAGCCTTCCTCTCATCAACCATTCAAGTCTCTTGATCACAAAAGGAGATCAGGTTATGCAGACAAGACCTACCCCGCCTAAACCCATGTTGACTGGGCTTAATCTCTTAGCTGTCACGCAGCTGTTGCATGGTAGCACTTAGCACTAACCGTTCCATAACTTTGCCTGGAACTGAGGTGAGGCTAACAGGTCTATAGTCACCTGGATCATCCTTCTGACCCTTCTTGTAAATGGGGGTCACATTCGCCAATTTACAATCATCCGGGACCTTACCTGTGATCCACGACTTCTAATAAATTATGGAGAGCAGTTTAGCAAGCTCATCTGCCAGCTCTCTCATCACTCTGGGATGAATCCCATCCGGTCCCATGGACCTGTGGGGATCCAAACGGATCATCAGGTCTCTAACTAGTACCTCTTGGATAACAGGGGAACTACACTATCTGTTACTTAGGTGGTAGGGTCATGGACTCTTAGTAAATATACATACAAGTAAACTTGGAAGTCACTGCAAATTTGAACAAGGTTAGATATCTTGGAAATAATGAACAAAATGCTCAAAAGGCATAAAATACTGAAATTTACTTTCCAAACCACAAATTTTGAGATCATAGAACCATCGAATCATCAAGGTGGGAAGAGCCCTTCAAGATCACGTATCCAGCTGTCAACCCAATGCCACCATGCCCACTAAACCACGCTTCCCTGTGTTTTTTGAACACCTCCAGGAATGGTAACTCCACCACCTCCTTGGACAGCCTGTCCCAATACCTGACCACTCTTTTATTGGAGAAATGTTTCCTAATGTCCAACCTAAGCCTCCCTGATACAACTTGAGACCATTTCCTCTTGTTACAGAAACATTGTTCTATTATTACTTTATCACTAGTGATTTGGGAGAAGAGACTAACACCTACCTCTCTACAACCTCCTTTTCTCCAGAATAACTGCTGAATATATATGATAAAATTAGTAATGGTATTTATATATATATATATACACATGCATCACATTCAAAAGAGCTTTAGAAGGGAATAATTAATAATTGCTGTCAAAACTTCTGAAACAAAAGTATAGCCAACCATGGGTTTTAAGAGTAACTAGTTAATATAGCAGGTGCTTAGAAGAGAAAAAAAGCTGTCTGAAACTGAAATGCATAGAAATAGACACACCTTCAAAGGATAATGACCATTTAGAAGACATTTTTTAGACTACATTAAAATGTCATTTTAATGTTCTGCTTCAAAAAGAGGATTATGAAATTAGAAGGAAGAAGAAAAGACAATTAAATATCACTTAAGGCTCAAACAAATACCCATATGGAGAAAACTGATACAGCAAACCCTAGTTCCAGCACACTTGTTTTTTTACCATCCCATAACCTGACATCAAAGTGAAATTCTGACAAATACTCAATGTGGAGATCTGGAAGTTAAAGAAATCCAAGTAAAAAACAGAAAATGGGTCATGCACACAGGAATGAAAACACCAGGTGAGATGAAGAAACTGAAATTAGGGAACAAATTTACCATGAAATATTGAAAACAAAGGGAAAAAATTGTATGTTCTGGTTGGAAAGAGCAAACCGGCACATCTACCTGTATACGGTTCTACGGGCAGACTCAGAATCCAGTTCTTTCAAGTTTTCAGTGACTTTGTGCCACAAAGAGTAGCGAGGTATAAGTTCTAGTATCTGTCTAGGTTCTAATGTCTGTCTCAAGCAATAATGAAAACATCCTGAATACCCATGCAGAACTAATGGAGAATTAGTTCTTCCTAGCACTTAGAAACACATAGATGATCAAAAGAAGACAAGTACTGACAAATTCAGGCAAATTCCAGTAATGTAACTTAAAAATCTGACAATCTCCTTTTTATAGATTTGTTATTCTTCTACCTTTATTCAAAAAGACTTTGAATTAGTTTTAAAAGACAAAGATAAATCATTTACTCAGGGAATTAGTATTTAGGACTTAGTTTGAGTCAGGTGATATCTCTTAGTTAATATGTTTCAGTCCTCGGAATAAATCTGTTATGGTTTGAACAAACCAATTCTGAGATCTCAGAATTTTAAAAATTAAAAAAATCTATCAGATATTCTTCCATTTCATAAATGAGGGGGCTTTTATTCATTAGAAGGTAAGATTTTTCAGGAACAATTTCCTAAATGAAATTATTTTTCATCGTGTAGAATGAGGCAGGAGAGTGCAAGCATGACATACCTTTTCTGTAATAATTTTAATTCTGCTTGAAGACTAAGAAAGTGACATTTAGCATACAAATATTTTAAATATTAATAATTTTAATCTAGGTCTTGGAAATAAAATAAGATCTTGTGTGAGTTTTAATTTTATTTTAATATATATTTGTAATGAGATATTGGGAAGAGCTAAGCTGGATGTCCACAAGGGAGTAATTTATTTGGTTTATAACGTTTAATGAATGATTGATGCTCTTTTTAACATAATACATAGAAGGAGGATGGTACTTTCATTTTTAAATGCACAATTTATATAAAAAAATATCTTGTCTTCACTTTTTTTCAGTAATTCTAGCAGATATTTATTTTATTTTTAGTAGTCCATTTTTCAAACTCATACATACGTGCTGTGGCAGATTGCTCCAGTTATATATCTAGATTTTCTACCTAGTAAACAAATCATAGGGCTTTCTTATTAAAGAAGAAAAATTAGGACAAACTAAGGTTTTTTAGATTTATGATGGCATTTTTCAATGTGACAGGAGTCTGTAACAAAATAATGGCAGGTAGTCTTAAAATTTCCTGAATTAACATAAACATATCCAGTAACATATTCAATGTTAATACAGAAGGGTTGGTCATTGGGGGTGGGCGTGGGGAGTGTGGAATAGCTATCTAAGTGAACCATATTTTCTATCAAAAACAAGAGGAAAGCTGTGAATTTGGACAGTGAATAAGAAATATAAATTAAAACCAATTTTAAAGTACAAACAAGTGCTTACATAGTGTTCCATTAATAAATACTTGTGAATAAGAGTACTGGTTTGACAAATAATTCATTCTATGTTGCATGGAAAAGGTAATGCTGCTATTAGTAAGTGGAGACCATAAGGTTTCATTTGCTTTCACACAGAAATGTGAAATGCCTCTCTGTGAGACAGCACATGAAGTAGTATCACTGTAAATAATTGAAGTGAAGCCATGATAGAAAAAGAAAATAAAAAACCACCAGGAGTTCTCAACACATAAACAGATGTGCGTGTCAAAACCCACGGAGCTGAGATCTGATCCCAAAGCATTCAAGGATGTCAGTCTAAGTTGACTCAGCATTCAGTCACATACAGCAAGCTATTACTACTCTTTCTGTCACTCCAGACCACATAATTCTCTCCATGAACAAATTCTGTGAACCCTCAATAAAAACATCTAAAATCTTAAAAAAGATAAAAAACCCACTTGTGGTATTTTAAGCCATGATCCTTAGTCATAAGAACATGAAATTAATATTGAAATATCTCTTTAGCCACAAACTCATCCAACCAGCCTTATTTTAAGTCACCTTTCTTTAAGGGCAGCTACCTGAGGTCTGACAACATCAAACTAATACCAAAGATGATCAGCATGTTTGCAGTTACCTTAGAATCAAAGAATCATTAGGGATCAGAAGGGACCTCGAAAGATCATCTAGTCCAAATCCCCCTGCCACAGCAGCATCACCTAGACCAAGTCACACAGGAACACATCCAGGCAGGTCTTGAACATCTCCAGAGAAGGAGACTCCACAACCACCCTGGGCAGCCTGTTCCAGTGCTCCATTACCCACACTGGGAAGAAGTTCCTTCTGATATTTATATGGAACCTCCTATGCTCCACTCCAGCTTGCACCCATTTCCCCTTGTCCTATCGCTATCCTCTCTTCTTTAAACCTCTTCATTTTGTTCATTCTTCATTCATGCAGCAAATTAATGGGGCACTACTACCTTGTGACATCCGAGAATTTGTCTTTATTTGCCATTTCCACTATAATATTTGGATGATACTGGGTTTATGCTAATGATTTTTAATTTCTCTTAAAAAACTGACCCAACTCATTGTCTGTTGATGCAGATCTATAGACACTGCCTCTGAAGCTCTGTAGGAAACAGAATATACATATGGCTTGTATGGGACCTAGTAGGAACTGATAGCAAATGTACAGACTATTATTCAAGTATTTCACACACTGTTCAAATATTAATAAACGAAGCATTGTGACATTCAAATGTCATACAGACAGTTGGTGGTACAGGAACGTTCAAGCAAATGAGTAATCTCAGGCTGTGATCCTGGATACTGCTAATTATAAAGCATCCTTATTATTTTCTGTAACATTTTATGATATAATAGTATTTGGAAAATGACTGTATTAAGAGCATGACATTTACTGAAGTGAATAAGCTTTTCATATGTGAAGTAATTTCACTGCAAGCAATTGTACAAAACAGAAACTTGTGAAGCAGAGATCAGTTAACCTTTTTTGATACACTACCGATGTGAAGTTACTTTATTAATTTATGATGTTTCCACATTGGAATCCTTACTTAAATGGGGTAAAAAAATGGAGCTTCTTTATATAATCTTGTTTTGTCCCCTTTATGTTACAATCTTCTTTTGGGCTTCTTGAGCACCATTTTTTTTGTCCATATGCATGGAATCAGGGAATCATAGAATCATTAGGGATTGGAAGGGACCTCAAAAGATTGTCTAGTCCAATCCCCTGCCACAGCAGGATCACCTAGATCAAGTTGCACAGGAACACGTCCAGGTGGGTCTTGACATCTCCTGAGAAGGAGACTCCACACCTCCCCTTGGCAGCCTGTTCCAGTGCTCCGTTACCCTCGCTGGGAAGAAATTCCTTCTGATATTTACTTGGAACCTCCTATATTCCAGCTTGCACCCATTGCCCCTTGTCAGATGATCTTGAGAAGAGCCCGGCCCCATCCTTCTGACACCCACCTCTTGCATATTTATAGACAGTAATGAAGTCACCCCTCAGCCTCCTATTCTCCAAGCTAAAGAGACCCAGCTCCCTCAGCCTTTCCTCATAAGGGAGGTACTGTGCTTCCTTCATCATCTTTGTTGCTCCATGCTAGACACCCTCCAGCAGCTCTGTGTCCTTCTTGAACTGGACACAATACTCCAGATGCAGTCTCACCAGTGCAGAATAGAGGGGGAGAAGAATCTCCCTTGATCTGCTAACCACCCCCCTTCTGATCCCTCCCAGGATGCTGTTGGCTCTGGCTCATAGTTATCCTGTATTATTCTTGTTTCTTCCAAAATGTGCAAAGCATAGAAAATACTTGTAGAGATTACTACAGTTGTAGCTGCACTAGATGATCATTGCAAGTTCTTTCAATTTGAACGACTCTATTTTACAGGTATTGTGCTCATGTGATATTGTTTCTTAATGTTTTAGTGTCAATTTCTGGGTTGCTTCCTCACAACACATAACATTTTGTTCTAGAGTGCATGAGGAAACTAAATGGAGTTTCATGACGTAGCACAGAAACCAAGAGATCTCTTGAAAATGACAATAATTTCTCTGGTTTCTAAAGGTTTTGGTTAGGCTCAGTTTTATCCAAATTATTTTTCTCTTTTGATAATTTTAATTTCTAATTTCCCATGAAAGTAGAAATCTAATCTATCTGAAGGAGTAGCATAGCTATATAACATTACAATTACAGATTGCTTTTTCTGGGTTGATTATGAATGTAATCAGGTCATAATCATTGATTCCTACTTAGCCTCCTGCTCTAACAGTCCTCCCTTAGTGAAAGGAGGTAGCTTTTTCTGGTTTTTCTTAATTAATCATTCATACTCACTATATTTGCAGTTTGCATACAGAACCTTGCAATAGTCTCAGCTATGTATTTAAGGGTTTTTTTTTTCCTAAATGGCTAATCAAAGTTATATAAAAAGTTAAGCTTAATAAAAATGTATATCCATATACTATTTTCATTAAACATTCCAAAACTATTTGAATATCAAAACCAATTTAAACCAAAAATCAAAAGATCGCTGTTGCTGTATGCATATTCATGGAAAAATGTTCTTATTACAGAATTACATTGCATAGATGCATTCTAATTTCTCTCAGTGCAAATGTTTCTACCGCACTATACTCTGTCATTATAATCAATAATCCTCTAAGTTCAGTACCTAAATATGTTCACATTTGTGAGGCTTTTATTTTCTTTTGTATTATTTATTTTGAGGAAAAATACATCTTCCCCTTGTAGCATGAACAGGGCAGATTAAAACACAGGAAACAATCATGTCAATAATGGAAGCAAGGATTTCCTGCTTCTGTGACAAGCAACCTAACCACTTGGAATTCCTTTGTTCAGCCATTAGTACATGGTCAAAGCTGATTCTAAGTGGTTTTCCTATAACCTTTTTGAAACCTTTGAAAAGTTTCCTTCTGTACAGACTTCCTTGTTCATAACTGTAGAGTTCTCACAAACCAATGTCTATCTTCCATTTCCCTTGTCCATTCTATGAGTTGTTTTATTCTTGGCTCTAACCGCATCAAGTTGGTAGATGTCTTATCCACCTTGGCCTCTTTATGCCACTTTAAAAAAAATCCGTCTCCCTCCAAAAACCTACAAACAACAGAACAACCCAAACTAAAAAACAGCCCAAAAGGTTCCTGACAGAAAATTAGAGTGATAACATAACATTTGTAACAGGTACTAGATTTCTGCTACTACGTTAATTAGGAAGGAGAAGGAAAAATAGCACTGGCAGGAGACACTAAAATTAAAAATAGGCAAAGTATCTAAACTACTGTTAGAAAGGTAAAAATCTGTGCTAATCCTGTTCTGTTCTTGCAGAGTGATTAAATCAAGACTTGGCTCATACCAAACGAATTCAATTAATGAAATTTGACCAGCCATAAATCTGACAACATGTTTCATTTGAATCAGTTGGTCAGGAAATACAAAATTATCACAACTGCAATATTTGCACTTGCAAATAACATCAGATCAATCATGCCTCATAGGATACTAGCAGATTCTGCATAGTATAGATATTCTTGAAATTATGAAAATCATTGTTGCTCTGTATGCTACAATATTTTGAAGGGGAACTGATTTCTCAGTCTTTGTCTCTATTTCAAATATAACCTTTTTTCCCCCCTCACAGTGTCATATCCAGAATTTCCAAATTAATTTCCTTACAGCTTGTGGATTAGGAAATCATATTTACTAGGAGCTATTAAGAAAGCGGTTATCAGATAGTAGCAGATATCACTGTT
This sequence comes from Upupa epops, assembly GCA_013397515.1. Lineage (NCBI taxonomy): Eukaryota > Metazoa > Chordata > Aves > Bucerotiformes > Upupidae > Upupa > Upupa epops. The sequence continues at coordinate 305,993 of VZRI01003596.1, read as the reverse complement.
GCTTAGGCTCATTTGACATTGGAATGAAAGAAGGAAAAGGTCAATGATTCATGCAGTAAACCACACTACAAATTAATGCTTTAATTGCTTCACAAAATTATGATCTCATGGTAATGTTCTTATCTCTATAGAACAGTGTAATGTTAATCACAGAATACTTGCAAACTGCATTGTAATTGAAAAAATCATATATTTTATAATATTACTATTGACATATATTGTGGATTACTGTAAAAGTTTTAAATATTTCCTATCTCAGAAATTGTAGGAAATTAGATGGTAACATCCAGAGTGAGAACATTCTGGAATAATAGGGGGAGAGTAGTCAATTTTTCTATGAAACAATGGTTAGCCAATTTGCTGGAATCATTAAATTGATCAAAGACTTATGATTGCAGAAAGATGAGTTTAGATGTCAGTATAATGAATTTGAAGTCGTATTTGTTTCTCCTGTGAAAAACAAAATGTAAGGGGAAGAGAGTCACAGATGATATTACTTAATGAACTGCAATGGTGTAGGGTTGCCCAGCAACAGTAGCACAATTTTGAGTGAAGAATGTCCAACTAAATGGAAAGATGAGTCAGAGACATATTGAAATGAGCAAAAGAAGGCTACATTCTCAGTGAACTTTGATTAAAAACAAAGCAGAGCAGCCTGTACAATTGCCTTTTATCCTTAACTCACAATCAAATATGTACTTCTTGTGAGGAGATTGAGTAAAGTGTAACTACATAGTGGCTTCAAGGTACACTGCTGTATTGGAGCTCAAGTTTGCATGCAGTCAGTCTTCAGGAAAACAGGGGTGCTCAGGGATAACTCTCAATTATGACACCTCCTAGACACAACTGCAGCACAATCAGCCTTTCCATACTACTTCTACAATGTGTTGCAGATTTATCCTGTTGGGAAAATAGATAAGAAGAAAGAGCTGTTCATCTTCCACATCTGTTAGTCCTATTATGCAGTGGCCAAGTAGCCACCAGTTATGGCGACAGTCGTATAAAAGCCTATATACATCGAACTGCACTTTTCCTGACTGTCATTCTGCCATAGATGGAAACTCATCTGAACATAACAAAGTGAAAATAACTCCCTTAAAGGGAAGGCATTGAGTTTCCATAGAAAATTACCATTGAGTAGAGTGCTGCTAATGAAGAAGAAATAAGAAATCCTTCTGTTGAGAACTTCCTACTGAAAACTTACATGCTACACCCTTAATGGAAAAGCAAATAGGCACAGAGCAGTAAGACTCACTACAAATACTGTTTCTACAAACTGAAAGTTAGTAGAGATAGTGAGAAGGAATGCCTGGTGCAAAATAAAGATAAAAGATATTAAGGAAAGGACGGGTTAAGGAACGGGACCCACTGCCAGTAAAATATTGTTTGCCTTATATCTATGGGAAAAAATTGCTTTGATATGTCAAGAAGAAACATGTTAGAGCAGCACACACATAACATGAGGTGCAGAAAAGAGTAGGTGCTTCAGTACTAGCTTCAAGAAAGCAGAATTGGAATCAGCTTGTGCAAATGAAGAAGGAATAAGAAAAACAGTAGTGGTGGCTATTGCACAGCTGATTGTGTCCTTCTGTCCCTCCCAAGTAAGCTTTTTAACCAGTAAAGCATCTGTCTGCAAATAGATAGAAACCTTCAATAAAAGCATGTTTTCCTGCTACATTATTGTAAGTGCTACTAAAATTGTCCTTCAGGGACATTAATGAATTTCATCTGAAACAATATTTAAATTTAGTTTTGGTAGTCTGAATTAACCTCTTGCGATGATTATGGTGCAACTTCTGACGGGAAATCTCTACTCTGGAAGCAACAACACTGATCAGTCCATAAAATCACAGAATCATCAAGGATGGGAAGGGACCTCCAAAGATCATCTAGTCCAGCCACAGCAGAACACCCCGAGCAGGTCCAGGCGGGTTTAAAACATCTCCAGAAAAGGAGACTCCACAAACCTCCCAGGCAGCCCCCTCCAGAGCCCCATCACCCTCCCTGGGAATAAGTTATAGAATCGGTCAGTCCAGTAACCAGACATCTTGAATCTGGCACAGCAGAACCAAGCTCCAAGATAATGGTTTAGGTAATTGAAATTATTTACAGGTTCCTGCAAATGAAAGCTAAATACTTGTTTAATTTCTCTTGAAATAGACAAGTCACTTTCTGCTATTCGTGTGATTACGTGTTTAACCAGATAGAGTGTATTATGATAAATTCACTTGAGTCCTAATGGCCTATGGACAAAAGCATAACATTCCTTTCCAGCTACACAATGTGTCAGATTTCAGAATGCAGTAAAATGTTCCCAGAAATTAAGCCTGAGGTCAGTACTCAAGTAGAAGACACTTTTAATAAAAGCTTTCTTTTATATGGAAAGCGTGTTTGGGAGTCAGAGTGTCTGTGTCTTCTATTTTTCCTTACTTCTGCTCCAACATCTTCAGGATGGTAAAGGCAAGGAATATAGACCAAGGATTTTATGGAGGAGGCAATTGCAAACAGATATTGTACCCACATTTTGCCAGCCTTGCATTATACTGTGTGTAATGAATTCCCCATCTACCACAAGGACAACATGAAGAACTATTTATCCAGTCATAAATAGCTTCATGAGAGCAAATACATAATACATTTTGTGCTTGATATCCTGTTATCCTCTTGAGGTCATTAAAAGCTCCTGCTGACAATTCAGCTTCCAAGCACTTGGTCAATAGAAACTTAAAATCACTTTACAAATGGTTTTTTTTTTCACTGTTAAATCCAGAGAAAGCAAATTCCATGGATATATCTCAGTTCCTCAACCAGGTATTGCTTTTAGCTCTATTTCTTTAATTATTAGAGGTATTAGTATTTGTATGTATTAGAGTCAGCAGTATGCTGAAAGAAATTATCAAGGATTGTTATGGTAAAGGCACCACATTCAAAGTGGCCTTTTTACTGAAGTTAGACTGGAGTTTGGCATATGGTTAGTTTCCCTGCTTCAAAATATTTCATCTTTTTCAACAAGTTAATATTGGAGTGCAGTTGGACTCCAGAAATTCTACTTATTGAGATGGGGTTTGTTCCTTTGGAAGTACCTAATATGATCATGGTGGCATTGAATGCTATTGTTTGTATAAAATGTGCTTAAACCTACAGATAAAATGCACAAAATATAATAAGCTTGCTTCTGTGTTCCAGCTTGTTCTTGTTTTCAGTGTGTTTCTTTCTTAATCTTTCTTAGAGATAATATGGGAAAAGAAAATAACAAAATCTGTGTGCTAGGCACAGCTGACAGCTCCCTTCAAGTATATTAAACTCTTTGAATAAAGACTAATGACAACAGCAAGCCTTGTTAAGAACAAATACCTATTTTATACATTATTAGAGCTGCAAGGAATTCAGGGCACCTAAACAGATAGGCAGAAAGCTGAGCAAATTGTTGTAAGTAATCAACTGTATTTGTGCTTTCCATTTAATAAGCACTTTGAAAGGATGAAGAAAACCTGTTTATCTCAGTTCTGGACTGGGTTAAGGAAAGCTCACAAAAATAACACGTTTTAAAAAACAACTTTGCAAGTTTTCCTTTCTGGAACCTATTTGTTTGAGATTTTTTGCTGAATAAAGTGACATAGGTAATAAATAAAATTTATATAAAATTTATATTAGTATTTATAATACTAATTTAGAGAGTCTTTTCAGGTTTTGAGATACAGTCTGGTTTTGCGGAACAGTGATCAATTAAATATTCAAGACCTCAAATTTTGAAATTAGAAAGTTTCCCTAGTCTTTGTAGAGTTACAGGGTTGGAAAGGATCTCATCATAGTCTGACCTCCCTCCATCAAGTAGGGACATGACTCACAACCAGATTGCCCAGAGCCCCATGAAACCTGACCTTCACAGCCCTTAAATTCTGTGCATTCAAGATATCCCACACATTGGCTTTTAGTAGTCTCAAACAAATTAACTTGAAGAAAAGATCTTAATGATGTGAGTGAGAACAATTGTTAACAATTCAATGACAGACTAAAAAACTGATCCTAGTGTTGCTGGTTGTATTAATCACAATTTGAGGTCACTGCCCAAGAGGAAATATTCATATTACTGATTGCTACAGAGATTTATAAAGAACTACATTACTTTGTCATTATAAGAGTAGGAAAAAATAACATTTTTAATAAATATATATATTCTCATAATGAAGGACTTATCCTGAATGTTCCACACTACTGGTTTTGGAGTATGACATTTCAAAAGGTTGACAAGGCAGGTGTGCTTAAAAAGGTAGAGAATATAATTGCAAGTGCGATCACACCTTTTAGCGCAGACATTTAAATGTAAAATGCACAGTGCAAATTCTGTACAATGCAGACATTTTGCAGGATACCTGACAAGTGCAAAATCTTTCCGAAAAGCGTTAGTCTCTAGTGGCTTCAGCCAGCTGCTTAGTTATGGAGACAGAGAAATTAGTGTAATTTAGGTTGCATGGAAAGTAATAATTTTATTATTAATATGACTCTCACTCACTCCTACTCTTTCAATTTAACAAGAAAACACATTTCAATATGTTATATTATTTATCCAGAAGACAATTACCTGGGAGAGTAACAGCTTAATTAGACGTCACCTATCGGCAAATTTGAAAAGTTCTTTGGAATTACAAAAAATCCTTTAATGGAAACTAAGCATGGAAATATTAACCTGGAAACTACCAATTGGTTTAAAATGTAAGGGTTTAAAATGTAAGCCTGTGAGGTGTTAGGGATGAACATCAGCATCCATTTGCATGCTGGGATGGAACGGGTCTCTGTTTGGATGTCTAGTAGACAGCATGTGCAATTAAATCTCCAATATGCTCAAAATTTCCTGACTTAAGTTACACCAGCCTGATGAAAAATATTTATCACTTTCCTTCAAATACCTGTTCTGGTTTTCTGAAATTGCTTATTAAGTGTTTAAAATAAACACAATTTACTGTTTCAAACTGCTCACTTACTCACAGCTTATTATGCTATAAATGCAATTAGTCAGCTTAGGTCTTTTATATTTGTTGGTGTTCAGCCTGACTGAAATTTCTTAGAAGAAAAATGATGGAAAGTGAACAGAAAATAACAAATTCTATTGTTCAAGTAGACAATACTTTATTGTACAAATCGGAACAATAACATCCTAAGAAAAATTCATAAGTAGAGGTCTCAAGCAACTTAGCTATTATGTGTGACTTATGCCATGTTGATAGAATTCCTTCAATATTTGACTAGGCAAGGATTTGAGTGACTGATACCAATTAATGGATAAGGAGCCTACATATTAAAAAAAGAAATAAAATTATCCTCTTTTTTTTTTTTTTTTTCTCCTCTCTCTCACAGGTTTTTTGCCAGCTTTAGTGCCAATTTAAAGTTTGGAAAGTAAGCCGTTATTTAGAAACAGAAATGACTACATTGGTTAAACCTTTATTCAGCATGAATATATGAATATCATTATTTAACTATGTGCTCTACACCTTTTACATACTGAGCTGTTAGTTAAGCATAAGCTGGTTTGAAAATATATTCAGGAACATTTGGAAGATGATCATGACACGAGCGTTTTAGTGTTTCATTCCCGGTGTTACTGCCAAAAAAGATACTGGTACTTATACGGGAAATACATTGAAAGCTCTTGGCATAGCAAAATGTATTAGGAAGCTTAGGCTGAGATGCTACATCCTATGAACCCTTAATAAATAACAGATTGTAGGGAACTTAATATATTTAATTTATATGTATATATATTTATGTAGCTGTTTAAATATATCCACACACATATATGTGTATACACACACACCCAGACACACACACCCCCACATGGAAATATAAAATCAAAAATAACAAAAAGTAAAATTCAGGAAAAATTTTCATTTATCTCTTCATACTTTCAGAAAAATTATATGCAACTGTTTATGAGCCAGAAAGCAAGAGCAGTGAGTAAGAGTTAATAGCATATCTAGTAGGCTATGTACATTTACATTGCAGTCAAACCAGTGCTCCAAACAAAAGGAGAAACACAAACTTTGCTAATAAATTCGTCTTCTGTTTATACCTTTACGTTTCCCCTAAATAGTCCTGCAGTTCTGTTAGTTAAAAAAAACAGTCTTACTGTTTTATTTATTATAGAATATTACAGAATAAATAGCTGGAAGATAGGAAGTTCCACATAAATATAAGAAGAAATTTGTTTATGGTGAGGGTGACAGAGCACTAGAACAGGTTGCCCGGGCTGGTTGAGGATTATTCCTTCTCTGCAGATGTCTCGTGTGTGACTTGATCTAGATGATCAATCCTCTGCAGGTGACTGGACTAGATTGGACTTCTTTCAAGGTCCCTTCCAATCCATAACATTCTGTGATTGTGTGAATTACTCCTGTATCATACTACCATTCACTGAGCATTTAACTAGACAATTAGGTTTAGTAGAAGTAATCTTCCATATCCTTTTCAGTCTAGTTTTCTCTGTTGGTTAATGCCAACACATCTGGCAATAAGATACAGTTATAGTGAAGATATCTTTCTTGATGAAATGGATGAAGATGGGAAATAAATTACATTTAGGTAAAAAAGGAAAAGCAATCTGTGAACAACGTAAACTTTATTCGAATTAAGTTGACAAATAAAGCTTCAACCTCTCTTTAAGAATCTCAGATCAAAATAAAAGTACACAATTGTAAATGGTAAAGAGTGTTGGAAGAATGAAACTCACAGCTTTGTTATGTACTCCCACATTTCAGAGTGCAAATGATGTCTGCAATATACAGATGTACTAACACCTTGATCACTCAGTATCCCTTGACTGGAACTTTCATAAGATATCCCTGTTACACCTTTAGAACACCAGTGTATTTGTGCACAATCATCAACAAAATCTAGAGGAAGATTTTAAAATCTAAAATACTTTTCAGGAGTTCCTTTGGAGTGAGAAAATCAACAAACCAATACTGATTTCACACTTGTGATTCCTTTGTTACAAAGTTCTGTGTTTGTATTGTTGCCATGTCCAACACTCAATAGATATTTCCTATTAAGAATACAGAAGTTCAAACTTCTGTAGTCAGAACTTCAGGTTACAGGTTTTGGGTCATAAGGAAATGGTCCTAGAAAATGGCATGACTTGTCAGGAAGAAACAGTCAAGTACAACTCAGCAGTTACTTCGTAACAGTATCCAAATAGATTAGAAGTCTGCTAGAGAGGCAATAAATTCATCATATCTCTTCTATTCAGACTCTGAATCAAAATATAGCTACTTATCTCTAGAACCAAACTTAATGTTCCTTCTTAAATCCCCAAGAAAAGGAATCATTCCAAATGTGCTAAACTAGCAAGAGCTGCTTTCTCTCATTCTCCTTGTGAACCTCAGTCCATTCGAGGCAATTAGTTTAACTACGATAAGTCTATTTTCTGAGTCAGTTACATATATTCGCAAACTCTGAACAAGATTTGCAGTAACTTGGTACATTTTTTCTGTTGAAGTCACAGGGCAATATAAGTTTATGTTTCATGCAAATATCAGAAGATGCACAGTCATTCAAATTCTGATAGTTTATTAAAAATTACTAAAATGGCAATGCAGAAAGAATTAGGAAATTAGGAATAATCCAAAAGTTTAAGAAGGATGTGCACAATGAATGAAGCAACATTTTTGCCACAGAGACAAGGAGTACAAAAACTCAGAAATTTTTGCTTTTCCTGTGAAGATCAATCATCCAGAGAATGATACACTTTACAGATCAGAAAACATGGGAACCTAAAGTCACTCCACTCTCTATGCAATATACTTTCTAAATATGAAATTCTATTTTTCCTACCCCATAAAGACTCCAGATAAAGGTTTTGCCTCAATTAAAGAAAGATTTAGGAGTCTGAATTGGCAGAGAGATAAAGAAGATGACTACCCCAGGGAGGATATTAATTTCAGTTTTTATTAATTTTGCCCCAAAGAGTCAAATTTAATTTGTTCCTGTGTTCTTCATTGCTTCTTATTGAAGCTACAACGAAGGGTCAAGATTTAATTTCATCAAATCTTCAGGTTTATTAGAACAGTTATCCCAGATATTGGACTATATTAACCAGCCATTGGAAATTCTATTCTGAACTGTTCAATGTCAAATCTAAAACTATGGCAATAGAAATAAGCTTTTATAACCCACGTCTCTGTAGACAGATTTGTTTCCTATAACCTATTTGTTCAGTTCTGCATCTTGCATTATATGTAAACATGTTGAATGATGGGACTTTGCCTTCCCAGAGGACCCGTATGGCAGATGTGACTTTGCTGGGACATGATCTGGAAGCCCTAATTTATTTGATCTTTAATTGACTGAAATAACCAAACAGGCACTGTTTAACACACCTTTAAATGGTACTTCATTCAACCATCTCAGCAGATTGTAAGCAAATACAAAAAAGTGCTTATGTATTAAGAAAGGACTGTTGTGTACGTTTAAATGTTTTGTGAAATCAATAGGGTCAATTTGTTATCAGAATGTGAAGGTAGCATCATCAGAATGATGTCATTAAAAATATCAGTATCTACCAGGTCACCACGTATGATGTCATATTATTTATAACATTTCATATAATTAAGGTATGAAGAGAATTATAAAAAGCTTGTTATTTCCTATTGCTATTAATGTATTTCAGGTAGTTCTCTTAATATCTTGAGTCCAGGCTCTCCAATTATCTATGCTATCAATAAAATGCTGAAATTCTTTAGCTATGGATCTTTTAACACTAGACATACAACAATCCAAGTCAAACACTTAATGTAAGTTATCAGTTTGCCAATGGTCACATTTCATTGTAAGTTTTGAAGATACTTGCTGCTTCTTTTAGTTCTTAAATGTGATCTTCCACTTACAAGGAAAACTAAGATTCCAGGCTTTCCTGTTGTAAATGGGAAAGAAGAAGTTGTTTTCTCTTTCTGCAGTGAGCCAGGACGAAACAAACAGGACAAAACACAATGAGGAAGAAGAAAAGTGAGAAAAATGTCAAAGTGCTGGTGGTGTAAGGCATTGTGATAGGCTGTTAGAGACAATTATAAGTCTCTGCAGTGACATGAGAACAACCAAGAATAAGTCCTGTTTCTTAAAGGACTGCCTTATATGCATAAGGCAGCAGTCATAGATGATAGCAAACCCCGACTGTAATGTTGACATTTTCCTTGCAAAAAGGAAAACAATAACTTTCTGACAACATAGGAAGAAGGAGAAAATGAGAAGTTGCAGTTGGTAGGTCACAAGAACAACAGCATAAAACCAACATAACCACAAAAAGGGAAAAATATTGCCACAGCATCTTTGAAGTAACACTGCTTAAAAAAAGAAAGAAAAGCTTACCAGAGCTCCAAGTCTAAAGCAAAATACAGAACTGCATACCACAGGCCCTCCTCAGTGATGGATCAGATGAAGCCTCAGAGCCTTTTCCACACTTAGCTTCCAGCATAGGAAAGCTCACATGGTTTAAATTTTCTTAATTAAAGCAAAGCTCTGGATTCTAAAGGGTGCTTCCTCTTGAACCTATTCAATTCAAATAGATGGAAAGCACTTACAATTAGACTGGGCTCAGCATTTCACAGGATCTCAGTATTTTTAGCAGCTCAAGTGACCTGCAAAGGGAATGAAGAAAAATCAAATACCAGAAGAAGAAATACAAGACAACCAAAATATGAGTTTTGATTTGGCTGTCACCTGATTAAACAGTAAAAGTCATTTGCAGCTTGGGAAACCAAACACTTGCAGTGGGGTGGGAGTCTTGTTTTCCTGGGACTATGGTGCTGGTAGCAACTCATCCATAGGGGTATGGCCTTGATCGATGAGACTGTCAACCCTGCTTAGCAGGGAAAGGTTTGGTTATATGTCAGTGGCTAGTAGGCTTCTGTTCCTGCATCTAACCCACCTGTAAATCACTAAAAGGTCTAAGAATTCTCACTTCTCAGTGGATCAAGGGGAGAAAATTATCAAGGGCAGGCATGTGAAAGCTCACGGACTGAAGACAGAAGATCAATTACCAGTTACCATCACAAGCAAAACAGAATCAGCTTTATGAAATTAATTTATCAGTTAATATAGATTGGATCAATAAAGAAGAAAAAATTAAAATAATGCCTTACCCTCTTGCCAATCATTCCATGATTCCACGCACACATGTACCTCAAGAACTACTATTAACCAGCAGGTAGAATTAGATGACCTCCTGAGGTCCCTTTCAATTTGAATTTTCCTCTTATACCTATGAAATAGAGGATATTGTCATAAAAAGCCCCATACCCAAACCAACCTAGAAACAAAACCCCACAAAGAACAACCTCACAATCCAAAACCAGAAAAAACCCAAATGAGAAACTCTGTATCTAGCTATGACAGCTTTGTTTGGAAGACTGGACTAGATACCTTATTTAATTCAGAAGAAATGAAAAATACTGTGATTTTAATTAAAATAAAATAGAATGCAGTAATTATGTGTTTGATGACTTGTCCAAACATGTCTGGTAAGATCCATGTACTCTAGAGTGCATACCACTTCCTTCTTAATTTTACCAATGTTCAGTCAACACTGAATAACTTATTTGCTCTTGCTTTCCCATCGCTTTCAAACCTGCAAGACAATTTCAGCAGTGCCCGAGATTTTTAAATATATTACAAAACATTTATGTTGCTCAAAATTCAAAACATCACTTTCTTTCTGCCTAAATGCTAATAAGGATTGTAGCATATGCAAAACTGAATATTGCATTTGTGACTGAATTACAGTGTGAAATTTAATTTCTCCTGCTAAATTACAGCTCAAATACCTTGCTCCTTGCTTCCCTATTCTTTAATATTGAAGCTGTTTCTTTGTACCGAGGTCTCCGAGAAATGAATAAATGCAGGTGAATCTATTTTAAAAAAGAGATTAGAAGAAATTAAATCACAGAAAGAAAAAAGAATTTAAAAGTAGTTTGGGAACTCCTGGACACGGGAAAGTTGAAAAAGACTGCTATGACATAGGAAAGGAGAAACAGATTGACAAAATACATTTGAAACTCTCAAGTCATGCTCAGGTAACCATTTATCACTTGACAACCACTGTTATGCTTATGCTAGAACATAAGATAGCACATTCTCATACATTAATGAATAAGAAGATGTACAGTGCTAATTTTAGAACTAGGTGTATGAACAGAGCAGTAAAAGATTATTGCATTACAAAACCAGGACATTTTCCATGTTCACTCAGATCACATACCCACAGTTCTAATGATGTGCAGACCTGAAAACCTCATCTTACTGTGAATCAACCGAAACTAATCTTATTCTTGATATCGATGGAGAAGTAAACTTACCCATCAGTTCAGGACCTGTTCTTATTTTGCTTGATTTTGCAAAATAATGTCTCTTACAAGATGTGTTATTCAAACAGTGTAGTAAAAGAAGCCCTAAACCAACAATAATATTTTTAATTCTGTTAAGAGTTTTCTTTCATAAAGCCCACACAGTGATGGAACAGGGCTATGAAGACACAGGCTTTTTCACAACAAATGTTATATAAACATTAATAAAAATTCAGCCTGTATGAAAATACTAATAATCTAATATTTTATAATGTAATTTTAAGACATAAACACAAAACTAGTAAAATAATGGACAAATACTATAATTTAATAATGAACACCAAAATAAGGAATAAATATGAAAACCAGAATACTGGGAGAAGTTATATGATATTCCTGCAGCTCTGTAATCTGTTTTGAAAAATACAACTTAAAACAGTCTACTGATGAAGGAAAACAACTACTTAGGCCCAAATATTCATAAAAATCTTGAATCAGCTGTAGATTTAAAAAATATGGTTGTAGAGTGGTATCAAATCCTAATATTCCTGGAGATAGAAAGCAACTTACTAGTCTAGGTAGTTCAAAAACTGTGACAGAGCTTCTTTTCATAGTCCCACATCTGAAACAGTGAAGATGAGGATTGTTTTTTGAAAAAAAAAAAAAAGCCCGAATTCATAACAATCCATCACAGACAGGGCTTTACAGGCTTCCTTGTATTATAGCAAAATAGAAGAGAAAAACTGTTTACAAAGAAACAGGTGCTATATTAGTCCTAACATCTGTAAACACATGCCAAGATTGACACAGACACCATGGAAAGGACATGAGTTGGAAATCAATTGCTCTGAACAGTGTGCTTTTCTCGTCTTCTATGACCTCCTACTATCTAACTACATTTGACATTTACCACTGGGAAGCAATTAGTATCACCCTGGTATTAGAAGTATTTCCATGCTAATTATTTTCATAGGAGAAATGTCAAAGATTTCTGCAATCCTTACCACATTGCTTTTTTGTCCTAAATTGCAGCGAATAGTTTGTTTAAAATGGCACTTCAGGGTTTCAGGGACAAATTTACAAAGGCACAATGAGAGATGACTGTTAGTCTGGAACTCGCTTTTTTTTTTTTTTCCTTTTTTTTTTTTTAAAGCCTTTTGAAAAATAACATTTTCTCTGCATGGAGTCACTTAGTTTTCAGCCTGCTATGAGTTCTGTTAAATTAATCTGAACATTCAGATAAGGGCTACTAGGCACAACTTTTTTTTTATTAAGGAAGTAAGACAAATATGAATGATAGCAGAAGAGGAGATGCTTTCAATTATAAGAAAATTCATTCTTTGCTATGGTTCTGCTGTTTATTAGTTCCTAATGAAGAGCAATTTCATGCTTTGTCAAGGAATGGTAAGGTGACCTTAATACCTGCATAATTGCAGTATCTTGAAGACATTGCTGTTTCATTTCTCTCCACCCTCAACCTCAGATACTAGGCCAGGTGGGTGATCTTCATAATTGAGAGCAACTCTTAGGCAATGAACCAATCTAACCAGCCAGTGGCTCCAAAAGAAAACATGTGTTGGATGTTCAGGACAATGACCTGCCCTGCACAGCTAGGACCCTGAATGTCATCATAAGTGAATAGACTAATAAAGGAGTAATGACACAGCAATAAGAGAATAAATAGACTAAGTTTATGTTCAAAACCCATGAATTTTCTCCAAATACCTAGTCACTAGTTTTACAAAAGAAGTAAAACTGCACTTACTTTTTTGTCCACTTACTTTTATCCTCTGTGTTCTCCTTCAGCCCAGCATTAATGGGTTGGTGCCTTGCTTTTTGCCCTGCTAGGGCTTCCCTTTGTTCCACATACAAAAGCCATAGTAAAGAAAAATGGACTCAAGCAAACAATCCTCAGAGGTCTGGGATGACTGAAGAGACACCAGTGTAAATTTTGGATTCTTGTGATGACATGACAGAAGTCACAGTACATAATTGTTCCCTTTTGGATGCAAAAGCCTTTCTTTGGCCCATAGACCTCTTGACTTCTAAGACAAATCTAGGATGTGTCTAGTACTACACCGCTACTCTGCCTGATCTCTCATGCCCCTGTTACTTCTCAGATGTAGGACATACCTTGTTTTCCTGCAGCATTCAGTGAGAATTCTTGAGCCAGTTCTGCTGTCAGGGTATGTCTTCACTCAAAACAGTTTGAATGTAGCAAGCAGGGTGCAGAATATAGGCACAAGAACTATTCTTCATTGAAAAATGTAGTATATGAATTCAAGGCAGCCCCCATTTGTGTTGTTTTCATCCTGATCTCTTACAGTACACGTAACTCATTCTGCACTGATACACCTATAAAAAAAGAGCAACTTCTGAAGTTACTAGCATGGCAGTGTATCAAATTAGCATCTTTTGCTGACCTACATCTGAGAAGCTGAGCTTTTTGTAGGACTGGTAATGTGATTTGAAAGAGGGATGTACTTATTTACAACCTTCTTCTTCAAAACCTTTATGTGTAGATTAGTTAAACACATTTGAACTGGCCACAAGAAGGTTGAGTTTCTGACCAGCTCAAACATTTCTCAGGTATATTCTGGGACAGTGGACTAGAATTGCTAATAGAAATCTTCTTACCCCTTAAATCCACAAACCAGACAAACCTAAAGCAGTAAAGAATTGTAGGGTTTGTTTAAATTTTTTTTCTAAAAACAGTCGCTATAAGATGGGAAAGAAAACCATTGCACTGGAGAAGGTGCAACGTGATACATTAGTTCAGAGCAGCTCAGCCTCTAAGCCTGGAAATGATCCAGAATTGTTTAACTGTAATGTAATACTAAAAAAAATACTTTTGAAAAGTATACTCTAAATCTAATGATACTGGTATGATGAATGTACGCTCAGTACATTTCTGTGGAAAAAGAATAATCCTCTGTCACACTGATAGAACTACCCTATTTTAGTCTAATTGAGTAAGACAAACAATCCCATGAGCTATGATGTCAACAAGCCTCTTTGTAATATAAAAATTTTCAGAGTACTTAGAATCAAGAAAAGTAGGACACTCTTAATTTAATTGCTAAGAGATAAGTTTGATCAAAGCAGAAGAATGTGAACTGCATCCTTGAATATAAGAAGCTTCATTTAGAAAATGGACTTAATAACAGGCACATTTATTCATTGTTGGAGACTTGTGATTATTAATATTTGATCTAAAGAATGCCTTATATTTAAGACTTTTCCATTATTTACATTTATTATCCAGTTTTCTCCTGTCATTTCTCCCTGGCTTCACTATTGCTGAGATATATGTAACCAAGATAATCGCATTATCTTCCATCAGTGCTGCAATCTGCTTAAATGAAGAAGCCATACAAAATATTGCAGTGCTGCTACTGACAGAGGATTTAACTAGAGCTGATACTACTTGCTGATGAGCAACTCCCTCTTCTGACTTCCAAAGAAAGAGTGCTAAAAATATGAAATTATCCCCACTCCTGCGGGCTGAAACTTAACTTCTACTCACAGCCCCAAAAAGCTAGAGGATCGAGGTAACACAAGGGAAAGAGTGTCCATTTCTGCCTGCTACAGGAATCCATTCCTTGGGTTGATAAGGTGGTGGCACTCACTGAAGATAAATATTAATTTTACTGTGCATCTCACACCATGGTTTATTATGTTTTGGGCTTTTAAAAAATTCTTTTTATTGTACAGAGAAGCATTACAATTTAATGACCACCATCCTACATAGTTTGGCATTTTTAAAGCAGAAAAGTTAATTTAAAACGTATAAAATCCTGGTTGGATGTTGCAGCCTCATTCAAAAAACCTTGCAAAAATAATTTGAGTCATTATTAAAATATATGCAAGGGAGGTCTTTCACAGCAGTTTAATTGCCTCATGCCTTAGGACTGAAAGGGATTTATTTTTCTGTATTTTATTTAAAGGTACTCCTTTGTGTTTGGGATACAACTGCCCAGAACCATCAGAATACCCTGATACTATAGACAGAAAATCAGTCAAGTATCATAAAGCTCTTCTTTTTCTTACCATTTGCATGCTGTGTAGGATACTATAGGTAGGGGTGAACAGATGTCCTGACCTTAAGAGGAAGATTGCCTGTGCTCGAGGGCAGCCACAGCAAGAGGTGATACTTGATTTGATGGGCTCCAGCAATTTCTCTGTTGCTTTCTGCTGCTCTTCAGTTTTAACTATATGCTCACAGGAGCTGTAGAGCCCTACAGCCATTTCTTTCTTAGCCCCTGCAATGCTTTATCCTAGTTAAAGCTTCCAAAGCAGACCAAGTCAGGAAGGAGTGTTCAGAAGAAGCTGGGCAGACACATCCATGAGGAGCTGTTGCTCTAAGGTGCAGTGTAGATTTTGAAACTTTCTTGGCTTTTTCAATAATGAACAACTTATAGTGTTGTGCAAGATTAAGGGAAGTCTAAAAAAACTCTGTGATCTCAATGAGAGGATGAAATAATCCATTAGAACTTCAAAAATCCCTTTATAGTAGGGCAAGGTTAGTTAAAACTCCCTATCTATTAAATTAATTGCATCTCCAGCATCTTCTATTGGTAGTATTTTTAGTAATAGTAGCTACAAACAAGTAGCTGTATGTTTGGGTTTAGTCTATAACTAAAAGTTTCTTCACTTTCATGCCCTGAAGATGATTCACCTGTGTCTTTGTTCGTGGTTACTAGGGAAATGAATTTCCAAAGGCAGAGAAAGAAAGAAAGCATCTTCTGAGAACCAAGCATCTCTCTAGGATGCACTAGAACTGGAATTATCGATAATCACCTTTCAGCCTCAGGCTGAATCAAGCAAGTAGCTGTATAAAAATTAAATAGAATAAACCTTCTTTCCCAAGTCATATCTTGCTGCTTATACTCTAAAAAAAAAACATCATCAGGAGCTATCCATTTGATTAAATAGAATCAAGAAGTGAGCTCTTAAGCCTCATTCTGACTGAATGAAAACAGGAGTGAAACAGGCTAATCTTGTTCCATTGCTGACGGAGCTGTATGTGACATTACCCAACAACAGCAATATAGATTGAAGTAGTTGCAGAGAAATAATACAGGTTTCAGATACACTGGAACTACTGGCAGAGAAGTGGAAGACAGATTTCAAGAATCATGGGACACAGTGTTTAGTCAGGGGTCTATGTTTCGAAGCCCTCAGAGTGGCTCCTATTATGTTGTGAGCAGGTGGGTTTTCCCGAGGTGATTCCTTACATTGAGTAGTGCACTTTGCTTATTTATAAACATTAACTTGAGTTCTACCAAGAAAGAATAAGATGCACATTGTTCACAGCATGTATGTCGGAAATAGTCGTCTGAATCATTTTACAATTTCTGTGAATTATTAACTTTCTGAAAGTGGTTACCATAGCTAAGACTCCCAAAATAAACCATTTTTAAAATTAGTACTTGTGGAGAGTAAAGTGTGTCATATCAGATCAAACTGTCAGGTACATTGAGTTATAAAGCATGTTGAGATGAAAAGTGACAACTTGAAGCAGGCTGACTCTTTTGGAAACTATTTTAAGTCACATATGTTTATTATAAAATGTTAAGAAATTATATGGGGCTAGATCAAGAAATGTCAAACACTCACTTTAGAAAAGAAAATCCTGGTTAGCTACACTCTCACCAGAGAGGTCTGTCTCATGTACTGCTTATTTCGATACCTGACCTCCATTCAATTAGAATTCACTGGGCCGGTGTTTGTCACCATAAATGGTTTACACAATACACCTATACATTATAATATTACTGCATTAATCCATGCCTTTTGTTTTGTATTTAAATACAACCTAGAAGAATCTCAACCTAATATGAACTACTTCCTTTAAAAAAACAATGAGAGTCTCATCTGCTGATAAAATCAAATGTGTCGGACTTCAGAACTCAGGGAATTTGCCCCCTTTGTTTGCTGCTGATCTCATTTGTCTCTACGCTGGAGAATTACTTCAAAGAAAATGCTTCATGGTCAGCAAACTAAAAATCCTACAGTTTTTCTGTAGTTGTTTATTCTTTGACTTAGGAAATACTGAAGACATCCTGAAGATGTCCTGTTATTGAAATGATTTTTGAGAGTAGAACCAGGATTCCCTCCACCAAATGATCCCATTTTCACACAGCATTTGGTGAAGCTGTAAAAGTTCTATCACTATAAAACAGCGAGTTCAATCTACTTGGGAGGTTTTTGGGGTGCAGTCACCTATACAATATGATGACATTCATTTTGTTTTCATCAGATGCAGAAAGAGAAAATTAGCTTCAAACTCTTATTTTCCAGCTGTTTTGGTAATTTTTTTAATCCACATTTTACTATTACTTAGAGATCATAAAAACAAAGGAACAATTCAGAAGTGCACATAAAACCAAGCTGTCTCTACTGCTGTCAGATAGTGATCACACTGTGATTGTAAAATCTTACAATAAAACCAGTTTCATATCTGTGAAAACCCTAGGTGTAAGGATAGTGCCTTGTTTCTGAAACACGGAAACAGTTTCATGTTTCATAGGAAATTATTGCTGCGCAATAACCACACATTATCTTTTTGTTGTACAGTTCCAGTTCCTTTATCACCTTCAGCTTCTTAAACTATGTTCTTCTCCATTTCCTGGGGAATGATCCCGGAGTTGTTTTACCTAATCCTGAGCTGTTTCATTGACCATTTTGGAGAAATTATTTGTTTGCCTTTGATAAAAATTGGAAAAGATAACAATGAAATGTAGAAAAGGTAAGATAGAATCCTCCCAAACCATCTCCACGATCACCAGTTTAAGTCGTGTATTGGTTTGTGTACAACATCCATTTCTTCATCCCTGGAGGGAGGATATACGAGACTCAGGAATGAAGCAGAACCT
This sequence comes from Upupa epops, assembly GCA_013397515.1. NCBI lineage: Eukaryota > Metazoa > Chordata > Aves > Bucerotiformes > Upupidae > Upupa > Upupa epops. The sequence goes on along the minus strand of VZRI01003596.1, from coordinate 287,785 downwards.
CTGAAGAAAGGGAGCATACGGAAGATGTTTTAATTATCAATTTTTTATTTGCCACTCTTCTGTTATTAATCAGCAATAAACTACTGTTTCCAAAATTGGACCTATATTTCCCCTAAGATTTGATTTGATGATCTCAAGGATCTCTTCCAACTAAATATATTCCATGATTCTGTGAATAATGGCAATTTGTGAGTGATATCCATGTCCTTATCCAGTTCTATATGCTTTTCCAACATATTTCCTCTTGCTGAGGAGGCTGACTGAGACATTGGCTTGGTGGTCATCTGTCAGACAGCCATGATTATCTCACCTCAGGTTATATTAATGAGTCATTCACTTAAAAAAAACACCATAAAACAAAAATTTAAGAAGGTTTCTATTTGAAAGAGTACATAGTTCTCCACACTTAAGAGCCCATCAGATAGCATATAACTTCTAAGTTCCAATATCAAAACACTGACATATTTAAAAACATGTTTTTTGGCAGCCTGGGATTTGAAGCAAACATTTGATCAGTGAAATTGTGTTACTCAGACAATAACAGTCAACGATTTTCAATGATTCATAAGCTCTGCTCCTTTGTGGCAACTGGATGTATGTGAAGTTATGTCAAATTGTTTTAATGTGAAAAGTAATAGAGACCAGTAAACCTCAGCAAATAGACAATCTAAACCCCTGAAATTATCATGTCTGTGAAGTATCGGTGAAGTAGTATCTTACCCAATATCTCCAGCCACAAAGACAGCTCAGGCTTTATACAGTTAGCATTTCACTTATTGATGAAATAATTTCTGGTAAGAAATAAGTTATTCCTAGAAGTTCTATAACATGTTAGGGGTTTAATGTGAAAAGAAGCTTAAAGAACAACCTGTCCAGTGAAAATTGATTCTTTTCTGGTGAAAAAGAGTTCCCTCAGAGTGATTGTTGTACATTTAGTAAGATGTTATGAGTGACATGACTGGAAATGAATTTTATTGGAATTGTGACTATCTGTTTAATTCTTCTGTTTAATTTTCTGCAACAACTTTCTACTCATCCTCTGGTAACTGAATTACAAGTCTGGGGCAATGCAAAAAACTCTAGTGGAAATATTTAGGGATCACTCTAGAGATGTGCAATTGTGATATAGGAAGGATCCAGAATCCAGGAAAGGGAAATTACTTTCAGGCTGTGCATAAGCTTCAATCTTCTCTCCTGGTCAGAAATGAGGGGTTGGAATCTCTCTTTGGTCACAATTCCTCTTTGAAGAAGAACTGGGGCACAACTATTTTCAACCTTTGGAAGACTATAGCAAGCCAAGCATGCCTTATTTATTTCATGTGTCTTTCCTTTGTCTGTCTTGTTTTCTTCATCTTAACTGCCTCCTTAGGACTAATTTCTCATTAGCATGCAGGCCAATGTTGTTTAAAAAGTCTGAAAGGCAGGAGAGTCACATTTATACCTCTGATGAGTCTAGTCCTAGCACAAATATTTCCTGTCCCATTTGACCTAGAAAGGGGCAGCTCAGTCCTTTTTTTTCTGGTGGAACTGAGTTAAACCACTTACTAAGCTTACGCTGGGAGCTCCTGAAGGTCAGTATTTCCCCTCAAACTTATTATCTTGCTGATCTCCTACACCCCATCAAAAATAATCTTCTACCTCCTGAAATGGATAGTTGATTTATTGGCAGTGGAGTTATTTTCCTCTAGGAGCTTTAGCCTCATTGAACACTACAAGCTGTCAATAAGGACATCAATAATAATTCACAGCATAACCACTTTTCACATGTAGGGCTGCCATCTTGTCAAACTCTGATTGTTGCTGTTTAAATATCAGGAAAATAGAGCCCAGTGCTTACTTTTAGTAATTCCAATGCATATAGAGGGATATATGTGGATATCTATACACATGCAGATTTGAAACTCTTTTAATCTTACTTACCTAATGCATTACCTTGTCTTGGAAAGAGACGTTACTTGTTGCAATGACCACATATGACTCAAAAGCGATATAAAACAGTCCCTTCATATGGATTTTGTTACATCTTTCTTTCCTCCTTAGGTTGGGGGTGTGGGTTAAATTTGTGTGGAAGCCATCTATCTTCAAAAGTTTAAAAAGCCCCAACCCATGTATTTTGAGTAATGTTATGCCGTTACTATTCTAGAAGACGACTAGTATAGACAAATACCAGTTCTAAAGCTGATCCCACTAGACTCAGAAAACTGTAATTAAGGTAAAAAAAGTCCAGGGAATGATCTCCAAGGAAATAAAAATAATGAATGAAAGAAGAAACTCCTTCTTTGCATGTACTTTATTCCACAATAATTAACATTTTTTTATTGCTGAATATACTTCTACAATTAGCTGTCTGAAATCTGGGTTCTAAGTTAATTGATTCTGTTATACTTGTGTAAATCTCAGCTACTTCCGTGTGCTTTGCAAAAGCTGCTCTGTTCTAGCTGATAGCAGGATCTGGTCAACTGTTTGGACTGCTCTATCATTCTAAGCTGGTCATTTATAAAAGTACAGCAACTAATACAAAGTAATGTAAGTATTTATTTGCAAAATAAAGAAAATAGAACATTTAATATCTTCTTCCATGTAAAACCATCTAACCATGATATAATACATAAGTATGTGTGATAGAGTGGGAAAATAAAACTGATTGAGAAAATTGTCCTTAATCCCACTCACTTCTTTATCAGAACAGATATTTTATTAAGACCGAACACATCCAGGCCATTGACACCTACCTTAATAGCAGGTAATTGAAAAGGTTACAAAAGACTACAGCAAAGCACATGTCAATAGTTCAAGAGATGGATAAGGTTTTGCCACTCCAATGATTCTTTTCTATAAGAAAGGCTGAGACAAATATAGAAGATGGTACAACACAGGGGTGATATATAGACTGCCACTAGTGTTGCCAGAAAAATTTATCAGAGAGTATATCTGAAAAGGTTATGTTTTCTTAACCTGCATCAACAAAATAAAGTCTACCTTGTATTCAACTGGTACAAAGCATTGATTGAATTTATTGAAATCCTGTAATCTGATCTGTTTCTTCTGAGAATGTGTCTCTTAGTGATTTGGATGTGAACTGATTTTTCTGATCTTTCAGAATCCTGAGATACTTTTTATTTGTATAAAACATACAACTCTGAATCAGAAAAATATGCTGGCATTTGTGTTTTGCTTCTTGGATGATGGGCTGCTTTAAGAGAGCTCAACAACATGCAGTTTTACAAGCAGCCTCTCTATGCTATTCTGTGATAAAACACCTTTTGAAGAATATATTGAAGGGTTTTCCGCTTCAAGCCTTCCTCTTTTATCTAATTAGCTGGCAAAAGAAGGCAAACTTGAAAACACCCCCCAAAAAATCCATAAACCCTCTGAATTCAGTGCATACAAATGACTCTGTTGCTTTCTGTTTTGAACAGAAATGCATCATAGATTTTTTAGAGAGAAGGACAGTGCTTAAAGCTATTGGACTCAGTGGGGATTAAACCCATCTCTAACAGTTCTAGAGACAGCTTAAGGCTTCTTAGCAGTGCAGATGAAATTAAATGTTACAGAGGCAACTAAGTGGGTTGAAAGTGTGGTGGTGAGATATTCAGCTTCCTGTTGGTGTGGATTTGGAAGGCAAAGTATGAGAGGGGCTGAGATGGATGGTAATGAACAGTAAAGGACCAGACATTGAGACTTTATGGAATAGAAATTGGGGTCTAGTTTTCTTCCCCACTCATTTCTTACAGTAATTCTACTCTCTTCAGAGCTTTCCTGTAGATTTGTCTCCTCTTTTGGACAGCCTGAACAGCAGTAGAATTCATTTGGATTACTGGGGTTTGCCACAGATGTGATTAGGCTGCCAGATTCAGTAATAATCATGAGTTATTCTTCAACACCTTGTTACACTTTTCCACAACATTCATTCTTGTTGTGTAACCCCCAATCGGTTACATGAACCCACTTTTCTGATTAGTGTTAAATCAATTTTAAAGGGAAAAACACAGCTGCTGATGATTCAGAAAAACATGAAGTTTGGAGAAATATGTCATACACATCAAAAAGGGCAAAGCTATCAAGTTAAAAATCTGAATGCCAGTTTTCTTTTATATGATAGCTTGTATAGTACATTTTGACAAATATTTTGTTTAAAGGGAGTCAAACCTCAAGAAGAAAATGGTTCCTCTGTCTGAGATCAGTTCTAGTAAGGCCTATAAAATTCTATAAAAATCTATATTAAATTCTCAGAGATCACTAATATGAATGAATTCTGACCCATGGCTAGGGTAGGCTCATACCAGGCAATATTTTTCCATTAATACTTGCAGGTAGAAGTGGTCGATCTATGAAAGATCGTGAAATTCCCATGGAACCAGACTCTCATATGGCCAATATACAATGCCTGGTGCATTCAGGTAACACCATAATCATAGAATCATTAGAGATTGGAAAGGACCTTGAAAGATCATCTAGTCTGATCCTCCTGCCACAGCAGGACCACCTAGACCAAGTCACACAGGAACAAGTGCAGACGGGTCCTGAACGTCTTCAGAGAAGGAGACTCCACAACCCCTCTGGGCAGCCTGTTCCAGTGCTCCATTACCCTCACTGTGAAGAAGTTCATTCTGATATTTATATGGAACCTCCTATGTCCCAGATTGCAGCCATTGCCCCTTGTCCTATCATCAGATGACCTTGAGAAGAGCCTGGCTCCATTCTCCTGACACCCACCCCTCACGAATTTGTAGATATTCATGAGGTTACCCCTCAGCCTCCTCTTCTCCAAGCTAGAGACCCAGCTCCCTCAGCCTTTCCTCATAAGGGAGGTGCTCTGCTTCCTTTATCATCTTTCTTGCTCTATGCTGGACACCCTCCAGCAGCTCTGTGTTCTTCTTGAACTGAGTGTCCAGAACTGGACACAAAGTTCCAGATGCAGCCTCACCAGTGCAGAGTAGAGATAATGTATATTTTTTCCTTTCTATGTAAGGAAACTAAATGTTATTTTCGTGAAGTACACTCTGAAGAGGCTAGCAGATTTATGTTGTTCTCAGTGAGGGAAAGGCCTTTTGACTGACACAGTGCATTAAAAATTAAGAGTCTTGTTAATCTGAGACCTGGTGCTGAAGATAAAACTGGGATTGAAGACAGAGCGCTCTGTACATGTTTGCTGAATATCATGCTGAAATCTGTTTCCTTTGTCAAAGTCTGTCATACTTGGCCTTTCAACAAGAAAACTTCATGAATTATCTATGCTTTAGCAGAGTTACACTTTACAATTTAGCCTGTGGGGAAAAAAAAAACAAAATACACCAAACTCCCCAAAACTTCAGGTCCCTTCATTCCACACGAGGTCAAATATTGATCTGTCAAAGGACAGAATTTATTTCCCGAATGTTAGGTACAGTCACAAAATGCACATAATTGCACAATTTTTAGGACAAAAATTGGTTTTATAATTCCTTTTTTTTTACAGAAAAAGTATACCAAATCAGCTTTTTTCCAGCAAAAATCAAAACTGAACTGAGCTTTTTTCACCTCCCATTACTCAAAGTTTTTTATTTAGAAATTTTCCTAATATAAGAAAAGGGGAAGGGGTCTAAATTGACATAGGAATAACAAAGTAATTTCCTATTTCTCTGTTATAAAAAAACCCCAAAAAACAGCATGCAATTTGGTGAAGGGCAGCCCACCCCCAAAGCTGACATTTTGTTCTGCAAAAACACCCTGTCAGAACCACATAATTTATGTAAACTTGTGTGTCAAAAGCTTTCTTCTACCCTACCTTCCCATCCAGAAAGATGTAATTTTACAGATCCAGTTACTTAGTGGCCAGTTAATCTGAGTGGAAGTATAAAGGAAAAATTTTCAACTGTAGAAGACTTCATATCCTCCTCCTTTATTACAGCAATGTAGAAACACAGTTTTCTGCAAGACATCTACATTCCATTTAATTTCTTATGTTTCTGTTGGACAGCAGTGTAGGAGAAAGGGACCTGGGGGTCCTAGTGGACAACAGACTATGAGCCAGCAATGTGCACTTCTGGCCAAGAGGGCCAACAGTGTCCTGGGCAGGATCACAAGGGGGGTGGTTAGCACATCGAGAGAGGTTCTTCTCCCTCTCTACTCTGCACTGGTGAGACCACATTGGGAGTATTGTGTCCAGTTNCCTCATTCATGTCTATAAATATGTGAGGAGTGGGTGTCAGGAGGATGGAGCCAGGCTCCTCTCAGTGTCATCTGGTGATAGGATAAGGGGCAATGGGGGTGAGCTGGAACACAGGAGGTTCCATATAAGTATCAGAAGGACCTTCTTCCCAGTGAGGGTAACGGAGTACTGGAACAGGCTGCCCAAGGAGGTTGTGGAGTCTCCTTCTTCAGAGACATTCAAGACCCACCTGGATGTGTTCCTGTGCGACTTGGTCTAGGTGATCCTGCTGTGGCAGGAGGATTGGACTAGATGATCTTTTGAGGTCCCTTCCAATCCCTGATGATTCCATGATTCTGTGATTCTTGTGGGATGATTGAAACATTGAGGTAGTGTTCTATATTTCTATATTTTCTATATTTCTTTTGTTCCATAATATAACCTTTCTGCTAAAGCTCCCTTTATATGAGGATAATATTTCTAATTAATCTCAAAGAAAGGAAGAATAAAAGCTTGAAAGCAAACTGGGAAGTTTTATTAAAAACTTATTTTTTTTTCTTGAAACTGGATTCTATTTCAAACCCATAGTCTTATTAAAATTGATGGCACAAGATACTTTTACCTTGAAGCATCCTTAGACAAAATGGAGATTGAACATATTCTGGATAAGCAAAGCAAATAAGCAACATATTAATGCTATAATTAAATTCATGGTATTCTAAATTAATCATTCTAATTTGTCTTCAATTGTTTTGAAGTGAGATATGAGAGACTGTGGAAGTTTTGTGCTCTCAGTTGGAATAGTTCACTTTTTGCCATAGCAGCTATCCATTTACCCTGAAGCTACAATTGACATTGGGACGTCTGTCAAAATAAAAACACAAAACATTTAATTTAAACTATTCTTCACCACAAAAAAAACCAAGCAAAACTAAAATGAATAAAAATTATATAGTTACTTCTAGACTGTGTCTTGAGTTAACTTTCTTGATGTGGTTTTTGAAAAGCAAATAACTCCTATTGTGTGTTGGAATTGCAGAAATCTTTGGAAAAGAAATAAATAAAGGAATTCTGAGAGAAAAATGGACTCTGAATAAATCCATATATGCTGAGACAGTGGTCCTACTGTTGCTCACTGATCTTATCTGTGCTAACATAGCAATGATTGGAGGTTGAATCAGTCTTCCATATCCTGGATGTGTAATGACAGTGGTATCCAGTTCTCCATTTGCTGCAGCACTGTAAGACAAAACTAAAAAGAATTTAGTTAGAGTTAAACATATTTAGACCTAAGAAACTCCTTCTCTTATGCCAAAGAAATTCATATTATTACTAAATCCAAGGTAACGTTCAGGGGCCATCTAATACAAAAAGAAAAAGACTTTCCTGGTGTGAGGTTTTCATGTCACAGAGGCACTAGCATGAAAAGGTACCATTTTTTTAAATGGCTGCACTATTAAGGTTTCAGATCAACTTCAGCTATGCTAAATAAACTCATAAACCATAACTAGGCATTATGCTATCTGCACATGCCGCATGTACTGTAGCATGACTACTTAGGCAATGGTTTAATGATGACAATGTCTGAAAATCAGACTTGCAGAGTAAGAGCTCTTAGAGCAGATTGTCTTCCAGGATAAAAGGTGAAATGTTTATACCTTGCTGATAAATCAGCCATTTATAATTTTGGGGGTGTAAAGGCTCCATATGGCCTTACAGATGACATGCAAATCCATTGTGTTTCAATCTTGTTACTATGACATGAGTATTCTCTGTCCTGTACTTCAGACCACTATCACATATGGACTGGTTCAGGGAGGAAACAATGAAATATTTCTCTGGCATATTTTTAAAGCGCCATGTGTGTTTGAAGCTATTGGAATGTCTGAAGTGGCATAAGTAGCTCTGCAGGAGATGAATCGGTAGGCAGAATGTAAGTGAAGCTGCCCAAATTACATGATGAATTTAATTTATTGCTCGCTACTGATTTATTGCCCAATTTTCACCAGAGCTGGTAGAAAATCAGGAGGGAAACTGGTTAGTGTGAATCATTATCTAGTCAAGAGGAGGCAAATTCAGTCTTTCTGTGAATTCTCATCTCATGATCAAACTGCAGAGTACTGGAGAACTGCAATACTACCTCAGTATCCAAAAATAGGAAAATGGAGAAATACATTTAGCAAAAAATTGTCTTGCCCTGAAGAGGAGTAGCACAGCAAAGAGCAACCTGAATCCTGATCTTTAGAAAGTGTTCACATGCTTCTAGTTTAGATCTAGGTTCGGGAAATCTTGCAGGGGCAGGTTTCAATAGCTCCAGCCAATGAGGTAATAAACGATCAAACCTAGAAATTAGTATTTCACTATTGATAAAGGCAATAATCACTGACATAATATTCTGAGGACAAGGTATTCAATTTTATGTGGTCTTAATTTTATTTTTCTTTGAAAGCTAAGATAACTGAAATACCACTGCAGTTCAGCTTCTGAGCTACTGCCAGTTAAGCTACTGTACTGGAAAGAATTAAAAACTGACATGGATATTAAATGAGTGCTAAGACTCAAAGAAGTTGTGATTTCTTTGTGAATCTTTTATCTAGGAAATCATGACCCTGACTTGTAGCCCCAAACTCCAGGTTGGTTTTGGAGTGAACAAAGTTGAATACTTCATGCGATTCTATGATATAACACTAGGCTGGATTATGCAGAAGCTGTACAGACTGGAAATGTTAAGGTTTCTCACCTAAAAACCTACTGGCCTTTCTTTTTATCTCTTCACAGCCGTAAAAGATAAGGAAACTGCAAATTTCACACTAGAGTTGGCAGCATGTTTTAAAATGCTGGAAGAACTACGCAGCAAAAGCAACAATTGAAAAGTTCCTTGAAAATCTGTAATGTCAGAGGGCTCTTTTCTCATGGATTATAAACACTTCACAAATATTACAGAGCTAATTTAATTAATGTAATCAACTAAGATGGTCTAAAAAAAATAAACCAGATAGGGTGATAATTTTTAATCTGTATTGCTGTAAAGTGCCCAATAATCTAAATTTCCTGTAATCAGCTTCACTTCTCTACAAAGAACCCTATCCAAGAACAGCTAATTGAATACAGTATTAAGAACAAGAAGGAAAGGGAATTGACACTCTTGTTTGAAAAATAACAACTACAGTTCACTGCTTTTCTGCCAATATCTAATTATTTTTCTACTGGTGAAGCTACAACAGATCAAGTTTCATCTTATTTGTCAATTGAAACTACTGTGAACTTTCTGCAAAGCTCTGAAAAATTAATTTTCTGATTTTATATCAAAGGTCAAAGTTCTTTTAACTACTTGTAGTTTAGTATCTCTGTAAACTACCTCTTCACAAATAGACACAAATGAGGAATCTCGTGGTGTATTGGTGGATTATCTTATAACTTCACAACACTGAAGCTCTGAAGTAAAATACAACTGCTTGGATTATAGCTAGAGAGGGCATGAACAAGGTAGCTTGAAGCATTCTAGTGAGTCCTTACTAAAATCTTCCACTTTCACAAGAGCTATTGAAGAATTTTTCTGCTCTGCAATAGGGTTGGCAGAAAATCCTTCTCACTTCTGCAGTTTATCAACTCACTTGCATTTTGCCCCACAAAAACAAATAGCTTTTTCCCCTTCAAGCACTACAAACTCATGTTTGTTAGGTTTTTCTATTTCATGTATTCCAGCTACGCTGCATTTTCTTTATCCTTTGCTGGACTTTCTCCAGTTTACCATCATCCCTCATGCGTAGCAGCCTCACAAGTGCAAGACTTAGGGACATTGAGCTCTGCTTTCTGTGTCCTAGGCACTCAGAGAAACTTAAGAGACTATACTTACTATTCTTAGAACTCTCTCTCATACATTTCTTCTTATAAACTAGAAAATGTTGTAAGCCAATGCTTATTCTTCTAACATATTATTTGCTAACAATTATTGGAGTTATATTACTAGAAAAACATTATTATCCTCCAAGCTTTTGCTCACTAAATACATCAGCCACTTCAAAGTTGTTTTCTACCATGTTGATTCTTTTTACCTTACTCTTACAGAACTCAGGTGCCTCAGCTTTATATCTCTGTTGCAAGGCATTATCAAAGAACATAATCTGCATAATTTTAGGGTGTGTATAAAACAAACACAACAGAGTAAATTGTTTTTCAAGGTTATTTCTACCACCTTGTTTCTATCACCTGTGAGTTGTATAGAATTAGGGGTAAAGGCATTTACACCACTTCTGTGGAGAAAGAGTGGCAAGTGATAGATTAACAGAAGACAAAAATAACTATGAAGAGGTATTGAGGAAGAAAATGGGACTCCAAATATTGAGACAGAGACTTCTAATTTTGCTAGTAAAAACATAAATTTACGACTTTGATCTACTCATGTGAAGTGCCCTGACAAAGCAAACATAAACTGATGCAACTCTTCAAGCTTCTCCAGTTCTGTGCTGCTTTCATGTGATACAATTCATTGGCTAAGAACCAAAATCTTTAAATAAACTAATAAATAAAATATATTGCAAAAATAGAAATAATTGAATATGAAAGAGTAAAGAAGACACATGCTGAGTATAAGAAAAAATCATACATTTTCAAGATGATTCAGGTGCTCCTGAATGAGAGATGAACAGACATAAAAAAGAAATAAGCAGCAGGCAACAGCAAATGTGTCCTATGAAATGCTATCATGAAACCATGACTGTAGCAGCCACATATTGTGGGAGGCTGGGAAATTGTATTTGCAATTCTAAATGAACAAAATGCATATGAAGCAATATACAAGGCTCTTCTTTCCATCATGTTAGGAACTGNGAAGAAAAAAGGAAAGAAAGGAAAGAGATCCAAAAGTATATTTGTTATTTCATCACCAAAAAAATCTATTTCTGAAAGTATTAAGAAGTTTGCTGCCTTATATTACTATGTGGAAGGAAGTATAACATTTTAATTTGATTTCAATGTGCAGGAAAATACCTAAATTCACTTCAAGGTTATGGGCACATTATCCTTTACAGATATTACCAACATCTGGAAAATTTGTTGAGAATCTAACACGGGTCTGTACTGCTAGATTGTGGTTAATTGTTCCTAGAAATTATTACAAACATCTTACACTGCTTGTTTTCTCTGTGTGATTATCAGTGAGTTTACTTGAAATCAAAGGAAGTGGGACCTTCAAAAGATCACTAGCAATCACCTCTGATAGTCATTGCACGACAAAGCTTTAAAGAAGCCTTATACACACGTTTGACCGTGGCCAATGAACCTGTGTGTACACGTTTACAAATTGTATTATTATTATATATGTACCTATCTAAATACATACACAGAGTGTAAATACCTTGCCAAATAAATTAGGCTGGATGGATACTCTAGAGATTACCTACTCCAGCCTCTAGCTATTCAGGTAGGGTATGCTACAGGCAGCTGTCCAGGGCCGCATCATGTTGGATTCTGAATAACTCCATAGACAGATTCTCAACAACTTGTCCATACAACCTGGTCCAGCATTTGACCCCTCTCACAGTGAGAGTGTTTTCTCATACTCTGATTTAATTTTGTGTATTCCCATTCCCTCTTGTCCTGTCAGCAGGCACTGTTGAGATTAATCTGGACCAGTTTTCATCATCAGCTTTTAATGAACTTGGATAGGAGTCCTCAGAGGCATCTCATCTCTAGACTGAACAGTGCCAGCTCACTCAGCTTCTCCACATATGGAAGATGCTCCAGCCATTCAGGTTCATGATCTTACGCTGGACTCCTTCCATAAGCACATCTATTTAATGTACTGAGATTTCTGCTTTCTAAATCAATTCAGATTACCCACCACCACCTTTTTGTCCTTCATGTGTTTGCAAATTCCAGGAGGTTTCTCTACCCCTTTCTAAGGGAATGAGGTGAGGCTGATCTTCCTCACTCAGATCTTTTTTTGACATTCTTGAGGATAGGAGTGATATTTGCTGTCTTTGCTTTTTGGGAACCTGTACCAGTCACAGAGACCTTTGAAAAATGTGTCAGACTGGTCTTGCAATGACAACCAACTCCAGTGGAACTCAAGGGTGCATCCTCTCAGGCCCCCATGTAGTTATTTTTAGTTGAGGTGCTCCTTAGTCTTGTCCATCTCCACCATGTGTAAATCTTGCTTGCTCTAAATGGGGTTGCCCAAACTCAGGAGCCTGGGATATACAGAAATATCTTTTAAAATATGTGTATTTTATACATACTCAGTAATAAACAACTTGAAGAGCTTTAGGGTCCAGTGTTTGCTTAGCCTGAAGAAGAGAAAGCTTGTAATTCTTTCAGTTGTTCTCAGATGTTCAAAGACCCACAGTAATCTACCAGATTTGCATATTTTGCACTTGTTCACTATCATTTTAACAGAAACATTTGCAATCCTAAAACAGTCCAGATTTATTGAAAGTTATATGAGCAAAGAAAACTCATTCTTCTATTTTCTAAAATAAGACAAGGTAAAGCAAGCTAAGGATAGGATATCATTAACATATACATAATGGAACACTTGAGCTTCAGAATTATATATTTTATATTCCCGTTTCTCTATGTTGAGTCCTCTGCATTTTCATACCAGTGAAAATACAAGCTAGTACTAATCTGTCTTGTAAACAACTGATTTAAAACAACTGAGTATAATTTTTGCTATGAAATTCATTATAAAGGCTCTATTTTTTCTCCTTTTCTGTTAAAGCAAGCCAACACTAAAATTATTTGTGTGTGTCTGGGTTTGACACAGTGATGTAGAACAAAGAAGAACAGGGAATCTGCCAGGCACCAAATGAATTTACAGGTTAGAGCTGAGATAAGCCTGTCCTCTCAAAATGAAATGTACAGATTACATTTCAATGCTTCACTGCATCTGTAGATAAGATAGTTCATTTAGCTTTTTCCTATCCCATGTTAATGTCCATTTTTCAGTTTCACTAAAGGCCAGTCCAGACGTAATATAACATCTTTTGAAACAGATTGGCTGGACCATTTTAAATTACTACCAGCCAAAGTGTTGTAAATCCAGAGACCTGAAGTATTAATGTCCATGCTGGAAGAAAGTCTTCTGTGGCTTATGGAAAGACCAGTAAGTTGCTTAATAACTCCAGAATCAGTGTTTCCTTCATTCCATTCCCATTTCATTTCATTTCATTCCTTTCCATCTCTTTCCATTCCATTCCAGCTCACTTTTATTTAATGTCTTTTTCCTTCCTTCTCATTCACTGTTTTACCTTCTATGCACATTAAAACACAATAGTTGGGAAACAGCTTTGTATGCTTTGCATTTGCTCATTATGCTTTCTATCTTTTGGGGGGAAAGAGACAAGGAAATGGGGCAGAAGTCATCATATCATATTATTTTCAAATCCTTGCAGATAAACTTTATATTGTGAAACGTAATGGAAAAATTCTGAGCACAGTTCAGATATTTTCATGGTTCAGTAACTCTACTTTCTTTAGCTTAGGTGGCTCTTACCAATTTGTTTTAAGGACTGAAGTATATGTGGGCAGAAATGAACTGGGGTGCCCATTTCATAAGGAAATTAGTACTTTCTTAAATTTTGGTCCCAGTATCAGAAAAGCTGTACAAAATACTTCCTTTCAGGTAAGTTAAACCATGCAGATGTTAGCATCATCTCTTCACATAGTAAGTTTTCAGTCAATATTACATTTACCTTGCAAGGAGCTAACAAATACCTACATACAGGAGGATGGAGCCAGGCTTTTCTCAAGGTCATCTAGTGATAGGACAAGGGACAATGGGTGCAAGCTGGAACAGAGGAGGTTCCATATCAATATCAGAAGGAACTTCTTCCCAGTGAGGGTAACGGAGCATTAGAACAGAACCAGAACTGGTTGTGGAGTCTCCTCTGGAGACGTTCAAGACCTGCCTGGATGTGTTCCTGTGCAACTTGGTCTAGGTGATGCTGCTATGGCAGGGGGATTGGACTAGATGATCTTTCAAGGTCCCTTCTGATCCCTAATGTTTCTATGATTCTATACCTAAAAATATAAAATATAGGATTAGAAAGGAGAAATCTGGAAAAAAATAAAAAGGAAGAAACTAGAACAGGAACTGAGACTCACTAGACAGATTAGACATAAAATAACTAAAAAGCAGGCACCGTTTCTACAACACAAAGTTTATGCCAAGCTTAGTGATTTTTCTAGTAAAATACAAAATCTAATGTTTCTTAGAAATATGAAAAAAAATCTCATCAGAGGATGCTTTATAAATTGATGTTAAGCTGACATGTCCTTGAATTCTAATAATTTGAAACCAGGTTCCTTGAATAGCTACTTGTGTACTCACAGCGTTTTCTGGGTAGAGTGAGTCACCACACTTCTTACATGGAGTTTTTTATTCCAAAAGGATGTCAAAAACTCTCTGAGCTACAATTGAAAAGTAATAGCTGGGTCTTACTGAAGAAAATAGATCTTCATGGAAAACTAAATAGGAGGCGCAAGCCAATTAGAAAGAGCTTGTTTCTCATCTTTTGTCTCATGAACCTGGTAGAAAAGCAATCAGCTAAGAAGAGACAGGCATAGTATTATTTGTTGTTGAACTTAATAACTGAATTCTTTGTACCTTTTCTCAGTTAATAGGACTCATTCCTAAAATTTTCTATGTGATTAAATTCGTGTTTTGACAGTCATTGCTATATTAGGTCCACTGACACAATATCTGTTCCTGAACTGTTCTGTTGCTAGCTTGACCTTTTCAAATATGGAATGTTTTGGATATGCTTTCATTTATAGTTGTGGCTACACCACAGTGTGATATTTCAATTGATTATGACAGTTTTACTACGTCTCCTTCTGTCTAGGAGTAGAGTTTATGGACACAGTACAATAACTAATAAAAGCTGTATAATAAAACCAAAACTGAGCAACTTTGCCATTGAGATGTACTCAATTGCTTAAGACAGATACTTTAAAAGACAAAGCTGGACACATTCAGAAATTCTGTGTTAATGTTTTTCTAGTGCTGTTATATTCATACCGTTTTTAAGCGCCCTATATACATTCACAGCCTGGGTGTCTTCAAGCCCTACCTGTTGCCACAAGGCCATTACGGATATGATAGGGAATTTAATAAAAGTTGTTATCACTGATTTCAGCAGCCATGAGGCAAAGGATACTTGTCTGAAATAGAGCATTCTTAGATCTCATTTCTTCCCTCATATTCCAGCTTCCAACCCTCTCAAATGCGTGTTACATGTAGCTTCCGGGAAGCTGTTGCAGGTGGAAAAAAAGAGCAGTTTACTAATAGGTTAGAGAATGAAGAGAGTTTGTCATAGCAAACACAGATTCCCAAAGAGTGTTATAATGAACATTTGGAGCTTATACTCCAAAGCACATTGCTCCCTAATTCTGAACTTATTTACAGAGCCAGATGGTATTTTCTCCGTCTTTACAGGCAACCAAGAAAATACTTAAACTTTTTTAATCATTGCTACAAAATTGTTCCTCTGTTATAATCATGGAAATTGTATTGGTTGTCTGCGTAGACTAAAATATAGGTCATATTTACAAAAAGAAAATTCTCAGAGAACTGAATAACGGTGATTTATGCACTCAAGACATTTATGCAATTCTCCAAAATTAATCCATTTGAATTAAAAATGAAACATATACTTTAGAATGTATAATACTAATTTAAAAATAAGTAACATTATTGAAAATCATATAAACTTCTATATCTATTTATAGACAAGAAATATTTTTAATAATTATTTTAATTTTGACATATATGATCATTTGTTGTAAAATCATTTCAGAATTAAACAGCAATAACTTGTTGCTGTTAGTAAATGCATTTTTATTGGAGAATAAGAGATACTGTCTAAAGGATAATAATGTAGAACAAAAGTTCTCCAGAATCTTCTGAAGAGCTAGTTAGGCATTTCTCTTGTACCTATTATATGTTTTATGTGTTTCCTCCAAACTGCTCAGTCTATGATTAAATGAGACCAGTTTGACGACAAAATTCACAGAATCAGGAATGAAAAATGTTTCTGATCAGCCATTGCTACATCAAACCCAGAATTACAAATTACTTGGTGTTTTCTTCAGTGTAAACATATTTATCTGATGACTTTATATTTCTTCTATAAATCAATCAATCAATCTATATCTATTCTATCAGCTGCACCATTGTTTTTCACCAAATATGAGAAACTAAATCATTTTAAAAAAATAATCGTTACTAATTCTGAATTAAACCAAGATTAGGCAAGCCATTGCAGCTCTTGTTGCTAAGGAGACTCCCAATATGTTGTGGTTAACAGATTATTAGGCCGATCTTCTTATATTGTTATGACTCTATTACCACACTTTTGGCAGATAAACTTTAAACAGTTAAATTTGGGGGGAGTATATTTTTGAAACGGAGTGAGTAAATCAGGGAATGTCTGAAGTCTCGGCAGCATTAGTCTGCGCCTGAGTATCTCTCTGAGGATTCCTGCTCTGTGCCTACATAGTTTGCATTGTCAGGAGAAGGAATATTGAGGTACAACAAGAGTAAGTGTAGAGTCTGGCATCTGGGCAAGAACAACTCCAGGGACCTGTATAGGTTGGGGAGTTTTCTCCTACACTGTTGGAAAGCATTGTAGGAGAATGTCATCCTGCTGTCCACTAGGAACCCCAGGTTCCCATGAGCCAGCAGTGTGCTCTTCTGGCCAAGAGGGCCAACAGCATCCTGGGGGGGATCAGAAGCCGTGTAGTTAGCAGATCAAGGGAGGTTCTTCTCTCAGTCTACTCTGCACTGGTAAGGCCGCATGTGGAGTATTGTGTCCAGTTCTGGGCCCCTCAGCTCGAGAGGACACAGAGCTGCTGGAGGGTATCCAGCATAGAGCAACGAAGATGATGAAGGAAGTAGAGCACCTCTCTTATGAGGAAAGACTGAGGGAGCTGAGTCTCTTTAACTTGGAGAAAAGGAGGCTGAGGGGTAACCTCATTCATGTCTATAAATATGCGAGGATGTGAGGGGTAAGTGTCAGGAGGAGGGAGCCACACTTTCTCAGAGTCATCTAGTGATAGCACAAGGGGCAATGGGTGCAAGCTGGAACATAGGAGGTTCTATGTAAATATCAGAAGGGACTTCTTCCCAGGGAGGGTAACAGAACATTGGAACAGGCTGCTCAGGGGTGTTGTGGAGTCTCCTTTTCCAGAGACGTTCAAGACACGCCTGGATGTGTTCCTGTGTGACTTGGTCTAAGTGATCCTGCTGTGGCAGGGAAATTGGATTAGATGACCTTTTGCGGTCCCTTCTGATCCCGAAGGATTTTATGAATATCATAAAATAAAAGATAGATGCAGAATAAATATATATTTTTTAAAAAATGTGTTTGTTCACACAATTCTTTCCTTGAACTCTGTTTTTTCTCCTTTTAACAGTAAGGATCTCCAAAATCTAAGCTAAGACACACAAAGACAGGTTAAGGTCAGCAACTTACTGTTAGGAAAAATCAGGAACTAGGCTAAACTAATATGGCCCTACACATGACATGCCTATGAGATGACACAAATTGAGCAAGTCCAGAAAGTCATGAAAAAAAACCCAGTAGAGATTAGCATAATCACATTTTTTTGACATTCAGAATAAAACCCTCTTATTAGAGTTACTGTATGTATATTTCATAGAGACTTTTTTCAGAATGAAACCTTATTTCTGCATGAAAAATCATTAGGCTCTGGTTCCAGCAAGATGGAGTAATTTGCAATTTTGTAATCAGAATCCTGAATACTGCTACTTTTGCAAACATATGCCATGTCCTGTGAAAGGCATACTGAAAGTTCAGCACCAAGAAAATGGTAGTGAATATATTACTTCTCCCTAAGATTTTGTTCTGAACCACGATTATATTTGCAATGCCTAACTGACAATTCCTAGCCATTTGCTATATGTAGAGTACATTGTTCATTTCTACCCTATAGCAACTGCTATGGGTTGTCATTAGTCAGATCTCTTGCTTTCATAACTTGTTTATGGCAAGGGATTTCAATTAAGAAAATGAAGAACAGATAGCTGGAATAAATCCCTTGCTGAACAATGGATCTTGCATCACGACTTCACTTTTGCCCTGGAGAGTCTTTTTCTTGGAATTTGGTTTGGAGTTTAAAACTTTATTGAAGACTAATTTAAGTCTTTACTCAAGAATTCCTAAGCAGACTAGAATTACAAATATGACAGAACAATCCATTAATTTTGCTGCTTTTTAACACAGTAAAAAATTACAGCTTTTCAAAATTTAAACCAGTGTGCTTAATTAGCTTTATTAAAAGTTAGACAAAAGAAACCATGTGAGACAAACCTGGGGAAGCGCTATTTATAATACTAATAATAAAGGTATAGGAAAGTGAGAGGCAAATGAAAGAAACATAATATCAGGAAAATGTCATTATTCCTAGGAGAGTAACTGTGAGAAGATTTTCAGGACTTCTTTTTCTTATTGCTGGCTTGTAATGCTTTCATCTCTACGTGTATACAATCTGAAAAACAGTTATGCTCTTTCTTTACAGGCATTCATCTCTCTAGTTCCACTCCTGCCAAGTTATTTCCCAGGTTAACATCTAGAATATCTATTCTATTATAGGGACCATAATTCCTGACTAAAAGCAGACCAGCATCCACCTCTCTCTAAAAGAATGAAGGTTTTAGCAAGTATATTAAGAAAAGGGGTAAACCTTTCACATAAGTTTTAATAAAGTGTAGCTGAAAGGCCCAGATTGGTGCAAATAATTTAATGTGAGAAATAATTTATTACACGAGAGGACACGAAAGCAACATGCTGTACAATGCTCACACTTGTCCGACTGCAGTGTTAATCAAACGGTCCATTTTTACAGCCCTGTCAGTGAGTAATCAAGACGAATGATTACACTCAAGTCTAAAATATTTTACCTTGCAGGCTGCAAGCTGCCAGGATGGAGGCTGCCCTTCATAGTGGAAGTTCACGACCTTGCAGAAATGAGGTTTTTCATTACGCTCATTGAAGTGCGATGCCATTAAAACAAATTCAATACATCATTTCAATTACATGGTAGTTTTAAATAAGATACAGCGTGGTTACAGCTCACATCTACAGTTACAGTGTAGATGTGGAAAGGTTGGCATTTTTCTCTCAGTAACTCTTATACACAAACCTGGAATGATATTTATGACAAGATACCTTTATTATTTTTCATTTGGTATTTTAATTTTTAAAATAACTATTAGAATCCAAGTTATTTTACCAAGGTTATAACTACACTTTTTTTTATTCCCACCAATACAATCTCTTTCTGCTCAAAAAATTCTAACTGTGGAGTAACTACTCTGAAATTTCTACTTGCTCATTATGGAACTGAAAAGAATGTTTTCACTGCTTATAGAATTTTGATCAGCAACAATAAGAGGCAAAAAAAAAAAGGTAATTTAAAACTTAATAAATATAGATTATATCCACCCCCTTCTGCCATGCTTATTCACAAGTAAGGGAAAGAGCCAGAAGGATTGCAATTTGATCAGAAGTGTGAACAGACTGCTGGGATCAGAGCAATATAGGAGCGGGAAGATTTATAAGTCAAAGAAACCTCAGCATTGAAAAACTGAAAATCAACAGAAAAATTAAGTTGTTGTGGAGAGCTTTGCTTTATTTCTTGACACAAAAAATAGATTTATGGAAAGTATATATTTAATAAGTAATTATCTGCTTATTGTCGTTTGCTTTGATATTAAAGAGGGTCATCTGAACTAGGTTGTCCATTGGGCAATAGGTTTCATTGGAAGTTGCACATCAGAGAATTACTGTTACCATTAATTAGAACCCTAACTTGAGCTCGTAGAATCAAGGGATTGGAAGGGACCTTGAAAGATCATCTAGTCAAATCCCCTTGCCACAGTAGGATCAGCTAGACCAAGTCACACAGGAACACATCCGGGCTGATCTTGACATCTCTAGAGAAGGAGACTCCACAACCCCCCTGGGCAGCCTGTTCCAACGCTCATGTTGCTAAGTGTAATGCACTCTTACCCCTCAGTGGCATAGGGAGGAGAAAATACCACAAAAGGCTTTTAGGTTGAGAGAAGGACAGGGGACAGTCACCAGTAAAAGTCATAGGCAGACAAAAATCTCAACTCAGGGAAATTAATTTCAACAAAGCTAATTTGCCAGTTATCACAATAGGACAGTGAAAAGTACAACCATATGTTCAAAACACCACATCCTTCAGTCCTTCACAGGCTCACAGACGTTCACATTGGATATGTTGCGCTTTGCAATATATGTATAAGAAACATAATTTCATTGTTCTACTTAACAGAAAACCCCAAACATGTGCGCACACAAAAAAAGCCCTCTGTTGTAAAAAACCTGTTTTCATTGTACCAGTAGACAATAGGGATGCTCTCACTGGAACCTCCATCTCTATTTGCTCATTGCAAATAGCTTGCTCTTTGCACCATCTTCAGTGATTTAAGTTATTAGGAAGTCTTCTTTAAAATGTGTCAGATCTACTCAGCTGTCCAACCAGTCATTCAGTGGCTTGTTGGCTCATCTGCTTTTGGAAGTATCAGCTCATGGGTCAGCTGTTTCCACAGGCTAATTCTCACAGCGAGAGGAGCAACATATACCCTGATTTAATTCTTTAAATTAAAAAAAGCCTAACTCTTTTTTTTTCCCCTTTATGCCATTATTTTAGAAATGTCTTAGGTCACCACATATTTTTAGAACAACACAAACATCTGTCTGTTTATGTGTAAAAACATACCACATCAACAGACAGACAACTTTCAGAAACGTGTAATGAGAGCTAAATCTGCAGGTGTGCAGGCTGCCTGGGGAGATTGTGGCTGCTCCATCCCTGGATGTGTTGAAGGCCAGGTTGGATGGAGTTGTGGGCCAACTTGGTCTGGTGAGAGCTGTCCCTGCCCATGGCAAGCGGTTGGAACTATATTATCGCTGAGGTTCCTTCCAACACAAACCATTCTATAATTGTATGAACATAATGGGAGAAAACACAGTAGGAGCAGAGGGAGGAAAAAGCAGCATATTAAAGGCTACTTATGATGAGTTTTACATTATTTTCTAGCATATTTTCTTGCAGTTAATGATAAATTATTTAAACAATAAGGCATTTAAACAGTATTTTTGTCTTTAAGAGCCCCTTGATTTTAGTTATTTATTATTACTCCTGTCTTCTCCTGACATATCATAAATCATGTTTTCATCCTAGTAGTAAAACAGACTACATAGAGCTGCCTGAAATCTTAAATATAATTTCAAAAGTATTCACTAACTGCTTACTTTTTTTTTCTGGTGAAAATGATGTTACCAACACTCATTTCATCTGAAGACAAAAGCCTTTGAATTATGTGTTGCTTCTCTACTGCATAAATGTTGAGGTTTCTATATTCATGGATTCTAAGCACTTACTAAAAACACCGGCACCGAGTGGCCTATAGTCTTTCAGAATTACAGCAAACATCTATTTGTAACTGTAGGTAGCTAAATATGTTGGAAAAGGTCTTCTATAGAAAATGCAATAACATTTCCCTTTAAAAGTTTAGTGGGTAATGTTTCCTCTTCACAATTGCGTGCAGTATTGCTTGTCCTGTTTCTACTTTCAGCCTTGCTTCTGCTGTTAGTTGCATATCATAAATCATTGCAAAATTACTGACAGGTTGTATCACTAACATTCTGTACCTTATTCTGGGACTTAATTATATCAGCATCCGATGGCAACACCATTGAAAGGGGTCTGTCAGCATTTCCAGCACACTGCCATCTTTTTTCCAATGTGGATGAAAACTTAATACGTCAGTAATTTCAAAACTGTATCTGCTTGAACTGACACAAAAGTTGTCAGTCACGGTTTGAGTTCACTTGTCCAGAATTTGTTTTAGTTTTTACTTATTTTTTTCCGTTAGGGACTGAGAATAATAAAGCACCTTGATTCTACTTTTTTCAAGTTCCTATAAAAAAAACTATTTGACATTTTTCACTTATTTAACTCCTAATTATATGAAAGATAAATGGATGGTGAGTATTGAAGTGTTAAGTATATTCAAGGAATACACAGAGGGAAAGAAAAAGTTATCAAAAATAATTACCTGCTAGCTGTGTCTCCAAGGATCTCCACTTAGTACAGTGGAATGACATCGTGATTTATTTTCTTTTTAGAGAATTTTTAGAGTTGTAAAAAATACAGGAACTTTCATTAAGAGAGACCATATTTCTTCTGTGTTTGCACAACAAGTTTTTACTCATTTTGGATATCTCCCCCGGTAATATTTTTCTGTCATACTGAGGAACTCATATTAACATAATATATACTGCGGATGTGTTCTAGAAATTGGGATTTACATTTCAACAGTGCTTTAAAAAATAGCTTTATCCACACTGGTCTAATTTTTCTGAATGAGGCAGTAGCTACAGAAAAGAGGAGGGATTAAATCAGGGATCAGATATTACTTCTTTGGTAGAATAACAAATTTAATCAGCGCAACTCACAATTTATCAGGTGGAAACAGGACTAATGGTGGTGAATACTAATTACTAGTTGTAGACCATCCAAGGAAAGTGTCACTTACGGCATCAAGTATAATAAAAGGAATCATATGTTGGACATTTTGCTGCCATTTCATTCTGCTGCACCAAAGTCAATGAAAAGCATTGATAGAGTTAGCTGTTGGCTCAGGGTAGTATCCATCTGGAGCACTCTGGCTAACACTGTTTTGTACCTGGGACAGACTCCAAATTCAATTTAACAAGAAAGACTTCTCAGCACATTTTCTAGAACCGCCTCTTCCACCTTGCTTGATCAATTCACCTTGCATGCAGCTCTGCACTGTTTCTCTTTCTATTTTAGACTGAGACTCTATGTCATTGCCTCAACATCGCCACACCATACTTATGAAAATATTTCTAATTTACTTATTTTTATTTTGTATCTGAGCTCTGCTGCTCATTCTTTTTGTCCCAGTGAAGTTTTCCCAAGCTTTAATGCCCTGGTCACCACTCTTGAGCCTCTTCTTACTATATATTTAGGACCAACTGGAGAGAACCAAAGGCTTGAAGTTCCCATGTAGTGACAAAAAGGTATTGTAGCACCTCAGTTCCTGTCCCTTGAGTGCAATGTGCATGACACACATTTCTCAAATTACCCCCAAAAGATATATAAGGCAGCCTCCATAATGTGTCCAATGTCAGCCAATACAAATACCTCATGTCAATGGAAAGTGTGAAATACTTCCTTTCCTGGTCCGTTTTTCTTTCGATACACCCTGTTGAGGACTCTGAAGGAAGACTTCATATAGTCACAAGAGGCTAACAAGAAGCATAAGTGCCGTAATAAGTGCATATTTTTGACCTATCCTGATCTAGGGTTTGGAGACACCTCCCCTTCACTACACAGTCTCTCTTGAAGAGAAATCAGCAGTGCAATTGATGGTAAACTCATGTAAAGACAGTTCATCACTTCTAAACTGTGAAATAGTGTTAATCTCTTTCCCACAAAAGTCAGTGTTTAATAACTTTTTTTATGTATCTGTTGCACCACGATGTTACTTCTGGGACCAGTACTCAGTCTCCATGATAAATAGTTGTTTTTTTTATTTATTACGTTCATGGGAAGATTCTAATACAGGCAAAGGATGCCTCTGTTCAATTTCTGAGTTCAATTTTACTCCAAAAGCAACAAAATCTGTAACTACCTTACCTGTAAGTACCACCTTTCAAATCTTCCCAGCAGACAGCCTATCTGCTTCTATAGAAGAGGTGAACTTCATCCATCCTACTGAGTTGGTTGAAGACTGAACATAAGCCCAAACCCCATGATTAAAAATTCATTTTATGAGAAAGAACCTGCCTGCACAGTTACATCAACATTTGTTTCTTGCTGGTGAATATGGAATCACGTCATTCCTCACACATTAATTGCATTAATGCAAATTTTCAAGAGTCTTTGGAGCAGAAACATCCAGTCAAGGTCTCTTTTTCCTCCCCTTTGTATTCAGAGAAATTCCTATGCTTCTCTTCTTTTTTCTTGGGTTTG